>JAFIRS010002010.1:0-263209 GCA_018342105.1 Gonioctena quinquepunctata | reverse complement strand
CCAGAATCGGCATAGCATATCTACTCCCAATCGTGATTCTTTTTTCTGATAGTTTTTGTTTCGGGGAAAATTTGGAAGAGCTGGAACTGATTTCTCAAACTGACGTGAAGTGTGTTTGGGATAACCAGAGACATTTTGCAAGAGAGAGAAACACAAAGCTTGCAACACCCTTAATTTTTGAACCCCAAATTATCTGATTCAAATTTAAGAAGGTGAAATCACTTTTCCGATAGGCTGTTCAGATGGATACGGTTAGGCCGTGAGTAAGGTTCAATTAATGACTTTTCCTAGATTGTCAAATTGGGCCACTAAAAAAAATATACATCAATTAACTTGACTAGTTCAGAAGTTGAGCGCCTGGCTTGCTAAAGACAGAAGCCAAAGATGAATAAAATTAAATAAATATCACCTAGCTTGTATGGGAAGGCAAGAAAATATGCAAGAAATCAACTTAACAAATTTATTCCAGACAATTAGAAATGATGACTGGTTGTTTAACAAGTGAGTGAAATTTATATAAAAAAACTAACAAGATTACTTGAAGAGTATTGAAGAATTCGATGGAACAATTGAAAAATTACATGAGTATTGACAATTTTTTACTCTAATCAAATTTGAACATTTACAAATGTCAAGATTCCTCTAGATGTTGGTGATACAGTATATACCTGCGGAGGTCGTCAATGCAGGGAGATGAAAAAAACTGGTTTATGCGAAGCTGGTCTCAGCGGTACGACGAAGAAACTGATCTCAGCGGTACGATGACGAATCTGGTCGTGAGTGGTTATATATTGATTTTCACACCCCCTTGTTAGCGTGAGTTGGTTTGCTCTTCACGGACCAGGCTGAATTTGATGTGCTATATGACCTCCTAGGGTACCAGTCCTTCTGTCTCAGTAGGTGGCTTCACTCCGTGGTATATATCATGCGAAGAAGATGATAGGAATCAAAATTTGTAGAAAATGGGGGGGAACGAAGGATATCCTTTGAACCTCAAGTTTTCATGATTCAAATTTTAATCTAGAGTCAAAAGATAGATACAAATGATAGCATACAATAAAAATGCCTCAGTCCTTATATATGACTGGGAGATAACAGTGAAAGAAAAGATTGAGTAGCTATAAAATATGCTATTCTGGTTTTGAATTTCCAAGTTAATTTTATTCAAAAGAAAAAATAACAATGAGAAAAATTCGAAACAAAACTAAACAAACCTCACCCAAAACGTTATGTTAAAATTCAGATAAATTTTGAAAAAAAGTGATATTTGATGAGGTGATTATATGTACTTGAAGAATTCAAAAAATTTGAATAAGTAAAGGTATTTCAAAAGAAATATAAAAATTTCCTCGAAACAGTGCCAGAGAAAAATTATAGTATTTCAAAGCCAAATACTCTAAAGTTGCCAGATAAAAAATATAGTAGTTTAAAGCAAAATACTCTCAAGGTTGCCAGAGAAAAAATACAGTATTTTAAAGCAATATACTTAGATGTTGCCAATGCAAAAATATACTATGTTAAAGCAAGTACCTAAGGAGAATATAGCGTTAGGAACCAAAATAATAATCTGGCCCTAGGGCAAAAATATACTATTCAGTTAAGATAAGATGAGAGCGACTACACGTCTTTCAGTGGCACAACTCTCTTAGATAAAGATAAAGTGAAATAATTCTTTTTATTGAAGAATTTCCAGAGATAAACCGAAGAGGGAGACCGCACGTCTTTCAGTGGACACAGCTCTCTTAGATAAAGATAAAGGTAAATAATTCTTTTATTTGAAGAATTTTCAGAGATAAACCGAAGAGGGAGACCGCACGTCTTTCAGTGGGCACAACTCTCTTAGATAAAAATAATTTCGAAATAGGGCGGCAATTCCCTATTCGAATCGATAAGCCAGGTAATTCTCAAAAAATTGAAAGAATCTCCCTGCTCTTGGCGACAAGGTAGTAAATGAAATGAATTGATTCTACAACGATCAAAAATCACCCTCACTGTGAATTGAATGAAGTAAATCGATAAAAAGAACTCATTAATTGTGAATCAAATTTTATGCTTGAGGAATATATTGAATCAAGTGTTCTAAGACAAGTTAAGCCTAGGTACAATCCTCTCCTGAAGCAATTCTTTCTCAAGAGAAAACCAAAATAATCTCATGAACGTCTAGTTATGGAATAAAGAAAATTGCTCACCGGAGGGCTGTCCTATAAGGTAAACTGCATAACTGTCCCAGAATAGTCGAATACACCCTTTGCAATCGGAATCCTTGGAATAATCACCCTGGTCCTGTGAGGTAAGCGCTAATCCACTCGAAATTACCAATTATCTGGTACCTAAAAATGGGAAAAGCGTAAAACTGATTTCCAAAAAAATTAGTTGCAAATGGTCTGAACGGATTCTACGTCAGACACATAGACATGTGCACCTAATGCTTGCCCAAAATGGCCAAAATATTTTTTTTTGGTATTTTCTTTACTTATATTCAAAAAAACAAATCAACCTTGATAGAAATTAGCCAAAGTAAGATATAACATAATATGTAGGTTATTTAATCGGAAATTTACTGATAATTCCAAAAGTGACGAAAATCTTACAGTATTGAATATATACGTAACCTTCAAAAATTACCATCCAAGAATTCTAAATGACAAGCGGATAGATAGCGGAAAAAATAATGTTATTCATTTACAATATTAATTGCAAGATAAAGAAAATAATTATACTCCATCAAATTCAACAATGATAGTCATTCAATCTAGAAATCGTAAGGTACCAAAATCCATTCACTCACCACGTACGCCTTTGTTGAGGTTCAATCGATGAGAGAGATCGATCATCCTTTTGGTTCGACGAAATCACAGTTCACCCTTTTTTCAAAAACCATTCTCGGTTTTTTCTCTATTTAAAAACATTTGAAGAAAAACAACTGCTTGACGACATGAAATACAACTCTATCGAACTTGACATGAATATGACGGTCGATAATAAAGCGCGAATTCTCGAGGTTCACGATCTGGGCAGTGACTACTGACCCGTACCACCGTAAAGATAACCGGAAAAGTTATTAGAAATTGGTTATGTGTAAGGAAGTAACGGAAAATTCGTTACGACCTGTGCCCCGGTAGGAGGCGTATTGCTCATTTTCTGTCACGAATTGAAGATACAGCAAAATACCTCCAGTACGATTGTATCAAGTATTGAAATATCTTCCCAGAAAACCAATATCTCTTACAGTTGAAATAATATTAATAACGTTGGCAACTCATTACATCACATCTTGGCGTGGTTTCCGCAGTGTTCAAAGTATAACATTTCTTTGGGATTTTTTTTGAAAAACTATTACTAACACTGAATTGAAAAAATCCAACCACTTTTCACATCGTTCTGGACATTTTTTCCAGAAATTGGTGATCTCGCCTATTGAATATGAGTAGATTTGAAACTTTAGCACATTGGTCTTGATGTCATTACAAATCCAATGAGCCCTCAGACGTACTTTGAATTAGCGGTTTTGAACTTGTGAACCAGTCTAAAAGATGAAGTGTTGTTCGCCATTAGTCCTTGTGGAGTCTTCTATATCATACAGTGTTGACACACAGAACCAGTTACCAAAAGCCAAATGTTATTATTATTATTCAACCTGACATGTCATGTATCCTGAAGTCTATATTGAAATATACTTTTTGTAATTACTGCTCCGTTATTCTATTCTATTTTTTTTTTCGGTAGAGGTAACTCTTGTCTTGCCTTGACAATAAAATATTGCAATGTAATCATTGTCTGTTGTTGATAATAAGGATGTTGCCTCCCTGAACCGGTTTCACGTTTTTTGTATTTAACCCGTAAACGATTAGGAAGAGAAGTGTGGCGAGGCGCAGAGAGTTTTATTACTCTAGTGGGCCATTTGTCTCGAAAATTCATTTGGTCTGTCTGAATTATATGTTTGGAAATAAGTCAAATCGGCCGCGTGGTCTAACTTTATTTCATTAGCACTTTAGGATTCACAATTTTCTTCTCCTATGTAGAATATTCTTGTTGAATATTGTTGGTACTCTACCATAAATCAATTTTTGTTTGCACTATACCTTCGGATACGAAATTGTCTTGCTTTATATTGCGTATCAGTAGAATACATTTAAAAATAATACATAGATATAAAAATTAATTTAAAAATACAAAAGCGAAGTTTTAAATATAAAATAATCTCAAGATGTAAATTTTTATTGCAGCCCGGGACTCGAAGTGATGGCGCATTTGCTGTTTCAGTTGGAGGAAAACCCGGACAAACCCACAACACCATCAGAATTCAGATCATCAACTTTCTCATAGAAAAGGACACACGCTCCCTGGGAGATGAAAGAATCAAGCTTGTAAAATACACGGAAGTCATCGAAGAGGGGCCAACAATTAGAATAATATACCGTATAGTGTCCATTAGAAATGCTGTCGCTATGGTTAGATATCGCGTAGATATTATAAAATGTATTCATTCCATCCTGAGTAGTATATTGGTGCAGATTCGAATGTTGTATGGGAAAATTAATCACATTGTCCAATTTACTGCCATCAGTCGAAGTATAACTAAAATTTTTGGAAATGTTTGTATACGAATAATTTTTTTAAATTCTTCTTTCAATACACTGCGGCCGATAAGGTCTATTGTGTCCCCTTCTGCTGCCCAGTCGTTCAGGATGTCTCAACGACCAGAGCAGTTCCTCCAGTCCTATGGCTTTCAAAAAGCTCAGGATGTCGAATGGTTTCAGGTTTGGTATATCTTCCTTTTCTATTTGATGATCTCCAAGATATAGTGCACTCGGATTCTGCAGGATAATGCATACTGAGAGAATGTGGATAGAGGTTTCGTCCGCTTCCTCGCAGAACCTACATTATTCTCCCTCTTCTGTCCTCTCAACTCCCAATGCCCTGTTAGAATTTCTGTTGGTCTTCTGAGCTTATTTTTACTCTTGCTGGTGCAGTCTTCTGGTTGAAGTTTCCCAGTAGTATCTTGGCCTGCCTCATTCCTTGTGATTCTATCCAGTATTGGGATCTTTTGTTAGGTACTTCTTTTCAAGTTCTTCCAGTATTGTGCTAGTACTTCAGGTCCCAGAAACTGTATTTCAGCCCCTTTTTTGCAAGTACGTCTGCCATTTCATTACCCTCCACTCCAGTGTGCCCTAAAACCCATGGGAGGGAGGGTGTTGTTCTTGCCCAATTCATTTAGTTTCTATTACTCCGTTCAGTTGTAACTGCTCCGTTACCTTTGAACCTTTCTGGGTTCCCTCAACCCCTATTCCAGACTTGCCAAACGAAGTCGTGAATTTGACCCAATGTATTGAACTGTTGACAGAAGAGGAGACTTTGACTGACGATGCGAACCCATACTGTTCGACTTGTGGAATGAAAAAATAATTCAGAAAGATGATTCGTATACAAACGTTTCCAAAAATTTTTGTTATACTTCGACTGATGGCAGTAAATTGGACAATGGACATTTGAATTTGCACCAATATTCTGCTCAGGATGGAATGAATATCCTTTATAATATCTACGCCATATCTAACCATAGCGGCAGCATTTCCAATGGAAAATATACGGCAAATTATTCTAATTGTTGGCACCTCTTCGATGACTTCCGTTTATTTTCGAAGATTGATTCTCTCATCTCCCAGGGAGCATGTGCCTTTCCTATGAGAAAGTTGATGATCTGAATTCTGATGGTGTTGTGGGTTTTTCCGGGTTTTCCTCCAACTGAAACAGCAAATGCGCCATCACTTCGAGTCCCGGGCTTCAATCAAGATTTTCATCTTGAGATTATTCCATATTTAAAACTTCGCTTTTGTATTTTTAAATTAATTTTTATATGTATGTATTATTTTTAAATATATTTTACTGATACCCAATATAAAGCAAAATAATTTTGTATCCGAAGGTATATTGCAAACAAAAATTGATTTATTGACAAGTGCCAACAATATTCAACAAGAATATTGTACACAGCAGATAAAAATTGTAAATCCTAAAGTGCTAATGAAATAAAATCAGACCACGCGGTCGATTTGACTCATTTCCAAACATATATTTCAGACAGAGCAAATGAATTTTCGAGAAAAATGGCCCACTAGAGTAATAAAACTCTCTGCGCCTCACCAAACTCCTGTTCCTAATCATTTACGGGTTGAATAGGAAACGTGAGAACGGTTCAGGGCTGCAACACCCTCATTCTCAACAACAGACAATGATTGCATTTCGATATTTTATTGTCAAGACAGAGTTACCTTCAAACAAAGAAAAGTATTTTGGAAGGCCACTTACTGTTTCATTAACTCTCGGCTCATTTCAATTGGAATATGAATGAACATTATAATTTAACCACGTGAACCAATTTTGCATCTTTTCCACGAATGTCAATATGAACTTCAATTAGCTCAATTTACAATGTAATTGAAGTGCAGTTACTTTTTTATACTTCGAACAACTGGTATCCAGTCAGGGTTTTACATTTTTATCTTAATAGGATCATATGGACCATATGATCTGGCATTATAAAATAATAATTGCATTCATGTACGTGACGTTCAGCTTACACACCGCTGGCTATATATTAGTAACAGCCTGTCCATTTTGTTTAAATAGTCAGTGAAAAAATTTATTTCGTTTTTTTTAAACGTTTCATGGATGTCGCGATTATCTTTTTCAGTTTACCCCATGTTGATTTTGTTATTTAATTCCAGGAATTCATGGAATGCATTTGTATCCACTATTCTATCGTTATCCAATCAACATTTTTTAAATAATAAACTTGTCGGATTTGAAGGATTTAAAAAAAAACAAGACAAGCGTCTATACAAATGCACCAAAAAAGAAAAGTGCATTTCTTTGATTGTTTGGCCTAGGTTATTCAAAATCTTGCCGCGCAAGAATACCTATTTTATTTCACAAAACTCGTCGCCATCTTGAATTCGTGGATTTTAAATCATAATCTCCTACCCCAAAAACCCCCACATACCAATTTTTATTGGAATCGGGCTATAACCACTAAACTCGTCGCCATATTGGAGGTGCCATCTCGAATTTCTGAATTTTGACAAAAATTTTGTTTTTGAATCTCTGTTTCCGAAAACACCCACGTACCAATTTTGAATAGAATCGAACCATAATCACAAAACTCGTCCGGCATATTGGAGCCGCCATCTCGTTTTCAACCGACGAAACCAAAAAGGAGGAGGTTCTCTATTCGACCCGTATATTTTATGTTTTTCCATCATATTTTTTCATGTATAATCACGCATAACTTTTTACTAAGGCGTCCGATTCCGATACTATTTTTTTCAGTAGATAGGGTGTCCTATTTGAATTTAAAAGATGAAATCCACCCCTAAGGGTAGCGAAATGAAGGATATTGATCACTCACCCTCTGAATTCTGGTCCGTTAACCGATTCTATCAGGCATAACTTTGTACTGGGTTCTTCGATTTGGATGATTCTTTTCTTAATAGATAGGGTATACCTTATATTTGGATTTCGAAAGGAATTAGCCACCCTTTCGGTTAGAAACATAGGGGATAATTGATTTTTCACTAGTGAACATTGGCACACACATACGTAGTTGACAATGACAGATCGCTACTGACATTATTCTTGTTCCGTCAAAATCAGTATATTTTATGAGAGGATGGAATGATATACAAAGTAATGAAATAAACTAACCAGAACAACGAAAATAATTTATATTACAACAAATAGTAAAAGTAGATAATCATATTATTTAACTGGTAATAGTTGAAGTAAGGTGGGTAAGTAAGTATTTTGGAAGTAATCAAAAAAAAAAAAAAAAAAAAAATTTTTAACAAAAAATTAAACCGACGAAAAAATCAACTGAAAAGCAAAGAATAAAATAAACCTTCTTAGTCTAAATTATAATTTAATTGGTAGATTTTAGTCACAAAATGATTTTGAGTCGGCGCCAAACAAACTAGCAATTGAATTGGGTGAAGCGTAAAATGATGGCAGCGAGATGCACGGCTGCGTTTTGATGACTTCTTTCATAGATAATGATCTTCAATAATTGTTTGTTTGGCGCCGACTCAAAATCAGTTACTCACATTAGTTTAGGAGCTCAATTATCATTTGGACTAGGAAGTTTTATTTTATTTTTTGCTTTTCAGTTGATTTTTTCGTCGGTTTAATTTTTTATTAAAAAGTTTTTATTTTTTACTTTTCAGTTCCGTATTTCGTCGGTTTAATTTTTCGTTGAAAAGTTTTTTCCCTAAATACATACAAATGTGAAGTTGAATAAAAGCTTGTAAAATTATGTGAATATTTTTTTAATACACCACGTTCATAAAACGGACTGAAAAGTATAAAATAATGTATCCTAGCCCCCTACAGATTTATATCCCCATACAGATTCCTAACCATAGAGATTGTCCTGAAAAGAACCCCGCACAATAGCATAGGAAATTGGCTCACAGTGGGATTAGCCTGAAATTTACATATGTTATTGGTATCGAGTTTCTGATCGAATGTTCCCATGGGCCCAATCCTCTGAGACCAATGATGTAGCTCTCAGGGCCGTATTCAGTATAGGGGCCAAATAAACAATGACACTTTTTTCTCAAGCCCATAATTTTTTCATTTTCTATTAGAATTGAATTAAATAAGAAATATTGCAAAATCTTGGCATTTGTCTTTTAGTTCAAGTCCTCTGTGAAACATGTTTTTTCCTACAGGACCCTATTAAGTAAAACTGTATTTGCCAAGTGATCCACAAAAAACCGAATCAAATTGATTTTGTTATAACTTTTTTATTTCTTGTCCTATTTCAGTGGTTGATAGCTCGTTTGATAGATGAATGTAGCTTTCTTTGTGTACATAACAAAAGTGGTCGCCATCTTAATATTCAAGATGGCCGGCCTAATCTATAAACTTTATGTAGTACTTATTTTGTAGCTTTTTAAGAAAGATAGAAACAGGAAAAAATAAGAGCTACAACGTTTTGATTGTTGAAATCGGTCATTTACTTCTTGAATTATCTAACTCTATGATATAAATATAACTCTACTATCTTATTAAAACTATATCTAATTCATAACTAACGAAGTTGAAACCGATATTTCCAGGGTGGTGGAAGTGAACAAAAAAGTTAAGGACTCATTATCAAAATAATACTCGAACACTTACAGCTGCTGGATTATCGTATCTTGCACTGGACGATTTGCGGCATCTTTAATATGCTGTAACACAGAAGTCGATGGATAATTCACATTTTGATTATGCTGGGCAAATCCCAAATACCACAATATGCTACAAATCTCCATTATTCTCGTCAGGCTGGTTTTCATGCATAGTGTATTGAATAAATACTTGATATTTTTCTCTCCTTCTGAATCGAGAATACACTCCAAGTCTGATAAATCCAGGTTCATTCACTCTAAGATCAATTCCAAACGACTCATGATCATCTCTAATTATTCTGTCCTGGACATAGGACGCTGATAATTTAATTAGATAGGTTCCAAAAGTCACATTTGTTAAGTTATCCATAGATAGGTGTGGAAATCGAGGTACATGCTCATTATTAAGTTGCTGCCATAATCCACGTCGATTCAGTAAACGTTCGTCTTCCACCCGTTGTTGAATAAGATTATTATGTCTAGACCTGGCTAACATAGTTCTTGCTAGTTCAACTGTAGCATTTGCCGTCAAAATTGGTGGATGATATCTGTTAATAATAGCGCCAGCAATAAGATAAAAGTCTTTTGAGTGTTGAACATGTTGCATATTTATCACTTGGTCAAAGAATTTAAAAATTAACTCTAAATGGCCATTATGACTTTCTATTACCCATCGAGCCTTTGTAACCAATCGGCTATCATTTGCTGCTTCATTTGAAAGTTGTTTTTCTCCTGGTTGTATAAACGCTGGCGTTTTGTAATTAATCCCCATTCGATTCAAAAGGGGTATTGCATCTCTGTACCCTCTGTCGACAAGGAGTATGTCTTCCTCCAAAAACCAGTTTCTCATACCCTGAACATCATTTTCGTATTCATTTTCCAATATCATGCTGTCAGTATTTCGCCCATCAGAGAAGTAAACACCTAGTACAGAAATAAAGTAGCCATTCACTATTTCAAAGTTTGTTTTTGCAGATATTACAACAAACTGTACATTCAAGTTTGATAGCATTTCTTATTTCAATTTTTATTCGATAATTGTAATTTTGTTTTTTGTTTGTTGGGCACCTATACTAAATACGGCCCTGAGAGCTAAATCATTGGTCCTTGAGGATTGGGCCCATGAAAACATTTGATCAGAAACTCAATACCACTAACATATGTAAATGTCAGGCAAATCCCACTGTGGGCCAATTTCCTATGCTATTGTGCGGGGTTCTTTGTGATTGTGAATTCTTTAATGGCTATGAAAATAGTACAAAGGAGAAATGAAGCTACTGTGAATATACATTTGAGTAAATGAAAATTGTGGCATTGCAGACAAATTATTGAACTGAAGAAAAAACCATCCTCGATAAAAATAAGGTATGATGTATGTTGGAATATCAGATATATGATCATTAGTTGATATTTAAATGAAGTTAGACAGAGAGGCTGAGTGTTGACATTGCAACTTTGGAACCATATCGTTTTGAGAAACAGCTTTCGATTCGAATTAATGTGAGAAATCTCTACTTTAAACGTTTTGGATCACCCAGTATACCTCACAAGTATTAATAGCACGATCATCCAATTTGCCAATACGACTCCCTTTGTATTCACCTGTCATTTGCAAACACAAAACTACGGAAATAACAAATATAAGTAAAACAGATTGTGGAACAAGGAACATACGGAGGTTGTCTGAACACACGTAATAGACTTGTATATGCCCAGTCGAAAACAAATTAGGTATTTGCCTAACACCCAGGTGTCTCATTTGTTATTGATTAGGTATCGCTAGCACCAACACGAGGCGAAGTTTAATTATAGTCTGATAGACATAAATCACTGACATAGATGCTGTGTGGTGGCAACAACTTTGCGATGCTTTCGAATGGATTTTTTCTACAACTATCAAATTAACTTTACTTATAACTGCGTTTGTTTGAAAACTAGTCAAAAGTTCATTTTTAATAATTAGTTGAGTTGGGATTATGATAAATGAATACAACACATATTATTTAGGTATGCATCCAGCGGAATTTGTAAACCATATGAGAGACAAGGGAGAACTCACCATGGGTATTGGTCATAGAGTAAAGTCCATCAACAACCCGGATCAACATGTGGAAATAGTCAAAGAATTTGTCATAGCTAACTTCCCTGCCACACCACTCTTGCACTATGCCTTAGAAGTAGAAAAAATTACAACCACCAAGAAACCCTATATCATCCCCAATGTAGACGGAGTCATTGCCTGCTATTCCGTAGATATGTTGAAAAATTGGCGGCAGCTTCACCAGCGAAGAAGCTCAAGAATATATAAATATTGGCGCTATCAATTCATTGTTTGTTTTGGGTAGGTCAATAGGATTCATTGGACATTATATGGACCAGAAGAGGTTGAAGCAGGGCTTGGATAGGCACCCATGGGATGATATTTCATACATATTACCAGTACAATAGAATAATGATAACTAGATGTGATAGATTAAGCTTTCCACAAATTTGGGTATAAACAAGGCTGAAACAACGAATACACTGAAATTTCAATCACTAAAAACATATTTGAAGCCTTTAAAACAATTGGTTTCTGAAAAAGTAGACTTTTTCAACTACTGAATTAATTTATATGAACTTTATCGATAGAGTAAATTTGTCAATATAAGAATTGGGATTTGTGTTATTTCATGCATTTCGGTATGATTTTCCATACCTCCTTCCATTTTGTGAATTGGGGTGTTATCTGTATGATTGTATAAGATAGAAATTCTTCTTGAATTTATTCTGGATATTTATATTTATGTACTTTTTTGTTTGTTCGTTCTCTCCTGATCTGGGTGTATATTTTCTGCACTATTATGAGTGGAAAATAGAATTTCCTTCCAGCATTTCCACAAATTTGGGTATAAACAAGGCTGAAACAACGAAACAACTTCAATCACTTAAAACATATTTGAAGCCTTTGATAGATTTGGTTTTTGAAGAAGTAGACTCTTTCAACTACTTCTCTAATTTATATGAACTTCAGATATAGAGTAAATTTGTCAATATAAGAATTTCCACAAATTTGGGTATAAACAAGGCTGAAACAACGAATACACTAAAACTTCAATCACTAAAAACATATTTGAAGCCTTAAATAGATTTGGTTTTTGAAGAAGTAGACTCTTTCAACTACTTCTCTCATTTATATGAACTGTAGGGATAGAGTAAATTTGTCAATATAAGAATTGGGATTTGTGTTATTTCATGCGTTTTGGTATCATTTTCCATACCTACCTCCTTCCATTCTGTGAATTGGGGTGTTATCTGTATGATTGTATAAGATAGAAATTCTTCTCGAATTTATTCTGGATATTTATATTTATGTACTTTTTTGTTTGTCCGTTCTCTTCTATTCTTGGTGGACATTTTCTGCACTATTATGAGTGGAAAATTGAATATCCTCCCAGCATTTCCACAAATTTGGGTATAAACAAGGCTGAAACAACGAATACACTAAAACTTCAATCACTAAAAACATATTTGAAGCCTTAAATAGATTTGGTTTTTGGAAAAGTAGACTCTTTCAACTACTTCTCTTATTTATATGTACTTTAGGGATATAGTAAATTTGTCAATATAAGAATTGGGATTTGTGTTATTTCATGCATTTTGTTTTCCCCTCCTTCCATTCTGTAATTGGGATGTTATCTGTATATTGTATAAGATAGAAATTCTTCTCGAATTTATTCTGGATATTCGTTCTCTTCTCTGTGTTATTTCATGCATTTTGGTATGATTTTCCATATTTCCTTCCAATTTGTAAATTGGGGTGTTATCTATATGATTGTATGAGATAGAAATTCTTCTTGAATTTATTCTGGATATTTATATTTATGTACTTTTTTGTTTGTTCGTTCTCTTCTATTCTTGGTGGATATTTTCTGCACTATTATGAGTGGAAAATAGTGTATCCCTTCTGGTTTCTGGGTAGATTTTCTCTCCATGAAGATACTTTCCAATTATAAATCGGAAATTAATGATACTCTAATTGAATTATTCCGGTTGAAAAAAAATTCTCACATAAAGTTTTATAAATCTTGAAAGATTTTGTTCTGCAAATTCTTTTTTTATATACTGTAGAATGTTGATTCGCAACCATACGATAAGTGGGGACTATAGGATATCCTCCATTACTAGATAACCTGAAATTTTATACTGAAGAAGGTGGCATTAATATAGATGAACATATCGCTGCTGGTTCTTGCGATTTTTGCAGATAATTCCCTGAATAAACAATTTTCCAAAACAATATGTTTGATAATTTTTTAATAAAAGATATGAGTAGGCTCAAAATCGTCTCCACAGTTTATTGATAGATATCTTTTAGTTTAGACATGTCCCATCCTCAGTAGTATACATGGAAATCATCTGAAAATTATATAATTCATAAAATTCGTTTTGAGTGACAGACATATTCAGTAATGGCCGACGAAAAGGTCATACTCACATGTGGAACACGAAAATAAATCGACATGGGAAAAGTTGTCAACATCCTTTGAAGGGTTGGATCATGATGTTTTTAACCATGGTTAAAATGAATGTCATCTTGGGATGATTACAAGCTGAAACGTTTGAAGAATGGCAGCTGACAATGGTCGAACAAAAGACTGAAATGAAAAAAGTTACCTCTATTGGTAGAACATAAAGTAAGTAAGTAAGTGGCTTGAAGAGACATATATGAGAGCAGTTCTCAACTATTTTGATTTGAAGGTAAGGAAAAGACACCATGCTTGGTCTGTTGAGCTAAAAGTGGAAAACAAACATCAGATGAGATTTACTTGTGAGATATATATTATGAAGTAATGAAATTTGAAATATTTAGTGAGTTTAGGATAACGAGTCAAAAAATTGTAGGCAATCAAAATTGATTTGTTCATTCAAAGAAAGAATGTTAGGATCTTTTCTGTTGTTAATTTCAAAAATTTTCAGTATATTGATAAGGGGACCCTTATTTGCAAGGTGGGGAAGTTTTTTGTCTTTTTCTATGTCAAAAGAGTGATTAGCATTGATTACATGGTTTGCAAATGGAAATCTAATACTTTCTTTCTATACTCGGCCTGATCAAGTATGACTAAACAATTTCTTTAATCTGCTTTTGTGATTATTAATTTAATAATCTCCAACTTTTCCAATAATTTGGTTCAAGATGGTACTTTGTTTTTTGTTGGAATAAATGTTGGTAGGGTTGTACGAGAAATTATTGTTTAGAGATTTAGCTATTTCACTTCTTATTAAGTCCTTGTTGATATTGGCCCAGAACCTGCACTCGGAGCGACAAAATCAGCCATACGAGGCTGCGTACGGGACTGGGTCAAACGAAAACGAAGGAAGCGCTAGAAGAAAGCCCCTCTCATGCATCACGGAAAAACATATATTAAAAAACCATCGAAACAAAGAACTGAATAATTACTCAAGCTGAGTAGAAACCAAGTCAGAACAATTACGGGCCTTCTCACTGGTCATAGCCCAATGAGAGGACACCTTCACAAAATGGGGCTGTACAACGGATAACTTTCCTGCAGACAATGTGGCAAAGGGACAGAAACGGCCAAACATACAGTGCTCGTCTAAAGTCCGTTCCCCCCTACTAATTTTTGAACCACCTGGTATATCGCAACGAAATTTGGAGGGCTCAAATAGGAGATAAAAACCAACTTTTTTATGAAAGTTTCAAAATGGCGGCTGAGCGCCATCTTCAATATTTTTTTATAAATAGAACACCCCGTATATTATTTCAGTTTCGAAATCTGCTCATAATTCTCAACAGTTTTCTCCCATACACTTCAATTGTTTTCGAAATAATAACGTTTGGAAAGTGACATTTTGGTCATTTCAAACCCAACCAAAAACACTAATGTTGCTCTCAATCAAGTTTGCATTGGAAAAAATCGTTGTCGCGGTAACATCTTGTTTACTGTCAATCTGAACTGCTAACTGTCAAATAGTCCGTTGAGCGCCTAAATCCTTTTATGAAAAGTGTGATCATGGCTCGTAGTTTAGACGATAAATTTGAAGCAGTTTTGATATTTGGAGAAGTTGGAAGAAATTATCATCTAGCAGTCCGTATGTTTAATGATAAATTTCCCGGATATCTTATTCCGAAGTCATATTTGCGCAAACTTTTGAATGAGCTCCAAGCAACTGGTACGATGAAAGATGCTCCAAGATCAGGAAGACCGCCTCTTTCAGTAGAAAAAAAGGTAGAAATTGTTGCTAAAATGGTAGTCAATCCGACTCAGTCGACGTCTGCAGTTGCTGAATCCTGTGGAGTGAGTTCAAAAAGTGTCCAAAGAGTCCTGAAAAAGAATAGTTTCATCCCTATATAATTAAAATCCTGCATGCTCTCACGGAGGATGATCCAGACCGAAGGGTTGAATTTTGTGAGTAGTTAACAAGAACAATTGAAGGAGAACGGGGCTTCCTAAAACGTGTATGCTTCGCACACGAATGCACGTTTTTTCCTAATGGAAAAGTCAACAAACAGAATGTACGATACTGGAGCGATACTAATCCGAATATCTTTAGAGAGGGACATACCCCGTTTCCTAAAAAGGTGAATGTTTGGGAATTTTGGGAAATCGCGTTGATGGACCGATTTTCATCAGAGCCAATCTTACAGGAGTTCTTTACAGAAATCTTTTAGAAACTGAAATTGAACCTCGAATAAGATAAATTGTATTAAACAATCAGGAAGAGTTTGAAAATCGTGAAATCATATTTCAGCAGGATGTGGCACCTACCCATTTCGATCGCATGGCTAGAGAGTTTATCGATACAAACTTTCCTGGGCTATGTATAGGTCGCAGGGGAAGTACAGAATGGCCACCAAGATCTCCGGATCTTACACCTCTAGATTTTTTTCTTTGGGAGTATCTAAAGTAAAAAATCTTTGCCACTGAATGCCAAACAAAAGAAGAGTTGGAACACAGAATAATAGATACATGCGAAGAAATAGATGAACAAACTTTCATCAACGCAAGAGAAGCTATTTATAATGGGGCACTTTATTGTCAAGATTTAGGAGGGGGCCACATTGAACTCTTGATGAAATTGTTGTTGGGGTTGAATAAAAGTGTTATTCAAAAATAAATTATAATTTTTTAGCTAACTAATTTGTTTTGATTGTGAATTTACAGAACACATTCGTAGGCTTCGAGATTTTTCGGTAAGCAGAACTGTTTATCCTTAATGAACTCTCTTTACGCCTCTTATCAGTCGAATTCATCAAGAGATTTAACTACAAATTAATAACAACGTTTAGTTAGTAAAATGTTTTACCGGAAGTGACCAAAATCCATACTTCATTTTAAACCGGAATATCACTTTTCAAACGTTAATATTTCGAAAACAATTAAATTTAGGAGTGAAGTGTATTGCATAAAACTGTTGAGAATAATGAGCAGATTTCAAAAATGGAATAGTTTACGGGTTGTTCTATTAAAAAAAAAATATTGAAGATGCGCTCAGCCGCCATTTTAAAACTTTTAGCTGTGATTTTTTCATGAAAAAGTGGGTTCTCATCTCCCATTCAAGCCCTCCAAATTAGTAGGGGGGGAACGGACTTTAAACGAGCACTGTATATTGAATGCGAGGCGCTAGACAGCAACAAGCAATATTCGCTCAGCCAAGGCTAACCCCTGAAGAATACATTAGCCAACCGGTGGAGAACCTGTACAGACTGGTACAGGGGACCAGAGCTACGGAGTGGGGGCTGTAAAATAAAAACCGGAAGGCACAAAAAGCCCAAGAGGCTGAGGTACAGCTGGCGACGAGACCAGCATCCGAGGGAAAGAAAAAGTCCTTGTGGGGGAATTTCCTAATTTCAATTACTTTTTCACATTCTATGGCCAAAAGATTGTAATTTTTCTTGTCGCTTGTGAAAATATTATATTTTTAGCCTTGGTTCGGAAGAAGGATTTCATTATCTGAGAAAACAGTGGTAGATAAAACAGTGGTAGATCTATTAGAGACTCTAGGATAAAATGATTGGTCCGAAAAGGTTTTTGTACAATTTGGAATATAAGAGTTCGTTTTGTAAAGATTGAATTTTGGATAATTCTTTGACTAATCTTCGGTGATTCTTCTTATCTTGAAATTCAACTATATCTGGAAGACTGTTTTGGAGAACATCCATTTCCAAATTGTGTAAGACATCAGACAATTTGATGTGAAGCCCTTGAAGTTGGATGTTGATTGTGTTTAGTTTCACGTTAATGGGATTAAATCTCTTGCTTTATCCAAGTAATTCAACCATATGATAAAGCCTTCTCGGCTGCAACAGAAGTGGCTTTGATCTGTAAAGACACGTTATTTGGTACGAGGTTCCTTCTTAGACTTTCGTTATTGAAGCAGATGTCCAAGGAGGTAGTTTTTTGGGTGGGAGTAGTTCCTTGTAAGGGCGCACAAGTTTTGCTCGACTAGCATGTTGAAGTTTCAGAAAAAAGTCAATGCCTCAAAGTAGAGTAGATGATGAAAGAAATGAGTAGGCTCAAAGTCATCTTCACAATTTCTCCACTTTGCAAATAGAGGTCCCCTATGAAGATACTTGTAATTTTCCAAATTAACAACAACAAAAAAGGTCCTAACATCCTTTCTTTTAATAAACAAATAAACTTTGATTGCCTAAAATTTTTTGACTCGTTAACCTTAAAATGAACTCAGTAAATATTCTAAATTTTATTACTTTATAATATATATCTCCCAAGTAAATCTCATCTGATGTTCGTTCCCAACTCAACAGACTAAACATGGTGTCTTTTCCTTACCTTCAAATCAAAATAGTTGAGAACTACTCTCATAGATGTCTCTCCAAGCCTTTGCATTTACATCGTTCTTTAACCACTACACAGTTGTTTTATGTCCCACCAATAGAGGTTACTTGAATTTCAATCTTTTGCACATCATCATGAGCATCATGAGCATGTTATGTTTCCATTCCTTTGGAAGGTGTTAACAACTTTTGCCTTGGTTGGGATCGCAACCCAACATTCTGTTAATATTAAGTTAGTCTCGATTTATTCTCGTGTTCCACATGTGAGTATAACCTTCTAACCGGCCATTACTGAAAATGTCTGTCACTCAAAACAAATTCTATAAATTATATGATTTTCAGATAATTCCTATGTATATTACTGAAGATGGGACTAATTATTCCCGGAACATGTCTGAACTAAAAGATATCTACCAATAAACTGTGGAGCCGACTTTGAGCTTACTCTATCCTTTCATCATCTACTCCACTTTTCCTGAAATTTTTTATAATATTTAGTGAGAATAAGAGAAATTTGTTTCGAATCCAAGAGAGCCCACCATCCACCAACAGCTGTTTCATGGTTTTCCAATCATCAGGACGGCTTGTGGTCTGTTTCAAATTCGTATCAAATATCTCATAGTGAACCTACCCAAGTACAAAAATGTGAAAAGCATCAAATTATAGATAGTGACCTATAATTGTGTGTTGAAGCTTAGACCTGTTATCGTGGAATTTTAATGACACGAAATTTCGTGCACATTGATAGGTCACCAACAGATGTCAGCATAGGCCAATCCACGACACCAATAGTCGTACTCCTAGTGCGTTCTGAGTAACGCAAAACAAATAACGAGAATAAGAGAAATTTGTTACGAATCCAAGAGAGCCCACCATCCGCCAACAGCTGTTTCATGGTTTCCCAATCATCAGGACGGCTTGTGGTCTCTTTCAAATTCGTATCAAATATCTCATAGTGTTAATACCTACCGGCAAGTACAAAAATGTGAAAAGCATCAAATTATAGATAGTGACACCTATAATCTGTGTTTTGAAGCTAAGACCTGTTATCGTGGAATGTGCACGAAATTCCGTATCATTACATCACACCATGATAACAGGTCTAAGCTTCAACACACATATTAAAGGTGTCACTATCTATAATTTGATGCCTTCCACATTTTTGTACAAAACCTAGATGTACAGAGTCATTGCCGTCAGGCGAGGACACACCCTTCGCGCTTTAAAGGAAGAACAAGCGTGTGTTCATGCATTAGTTTCAGTAACAACATGTTAAGAAGCTCTTAAGTGTTTGAAGGGTGATTCAAAAGTACTTTGACAAACTTCAGGAGGTGATTCCTCACAATATTCTAAAATGAATTGTCCAAATAAATATATGTCCGAAAACGCTTCGTTTCCAAGGTACAGGGTGTTGAAGTTTTATTTATCTTTTCGTTTTATTTCAATTAACTTTCGAAATACTGACCTTAATTGAACGAAAATTAGTAATGGAAGGTTTTTTGAGGTGTCGAGTTCGAACCTGATGTTATTATTGCTCTTACTCGTAGGGGGCGCCATCTACACGTGTTTTTTTTTTCTGAAGATTCATAACTTTTTTGAGCGTACTTCTAGCACATTTTTCAGTGAAAAAATAAATTCCACTATCATATCTACGTAAAAAAGCTACCCCTGTTACAAGTTGCTATAAGCAACCATTTGCTAGAAATTTGGACTTGAAAATTTCATGTCGATTATTTGATAATCGATGCGTGTTGAAGTTATTACCATTTTTTGCATTTTTCACAAGAATGCTTAGGAAATGAATTCGACGTTTAAGTAAGTAGTTTTGGTTTCCTGTAGGGGGCGCCACTTATTCTATTTATTTTTACTCGTTTGAAATAGTTATTTTTGTATCAAGGGTGCGAAATCTGTATTTGTTTTTAAAAAATTTGCAAGAAATATCAACATTATATTCCAAGAAATTTTGAATATGAAGATTAAAATGAAATAAAGGAAACTAAATTGTATTCAAATGAATGGTTCGAAGTGTCCACCTTCAGTGGAGATACAGGCATTCAGTCTTCTAGTCATTGAATCTCGTACCCGCTCAAAAATTATTGGTGAGTTTCCTATTGTTTCACAGGCGTCTACTATTCGGTTTCTTAGATCTTTTTCGTTCGCTACTGGAGTCAAACTAGTGACTTCTGATGTCCTCAAAAATAAAAATCTAGCGGGTCTAGATCTGGGGACCTTGGTGCTCACGCCTGGTTAGGTTCTTCTACACCCCTACCGATCCATCGATTTGGATGGACAGTGTTAAGGGATTCCCTGGCTACAACGCTTAAATTAAATTAAACCACATGCGGATACGAATTTCTAATGGTACATTCTGAAGTAGTCCCCGCAATTCATTTTCTAAAAAGTATCTGTGAGTTGCGCCATTCAGTCGGAACGGAAGGAAAAAAGGACCTATCAAGTAATTATCAATTATTGCCGTCCATACATTTACAGAAAATTGATACTGATAATGTTTTTCACTAACTGCGTGCGGATTTTCCAGAGCCCAAACATGGTTGTTATGAAAGTTTGTGATAGCATTTCGGGAGAAATTTGCCTCGTCCGTGAAGAGTACATATCTTAAAAATTGGGGATTTCCAGCTAATTTTCTCAAAAATCACTGACACATAGTAATGCGTTGGGGAAAGTCTCGTGGCAAAAGAGCTTGTACCCTTTGATCGTGGATTATTCTCCAAACTGTGGACTGAGTAGCATTGAGAGCTTCAGCAATTATTCTTGTACTTGTTTCTGGATTCTCCTAGAGAGCGTTCAAAACAGCTTCTTCCAATTCTGGGGTTCGGACTGCTCGTGGTCTTCCAATAATATCAGCTGCCCTCTTAAAGCTACATGTTTCTGCCCAACGATGGTGGATACTGGTGAATGTTGGAGCTGAAGGCAGTACTCGATCAGGAAATCGCTCCTGGTGAATATGTCTTGCTTGGCACGCATTGCCATCCGCAAGGCCATAAACGAAATGCATATAGGCTAAATGAGCATTATTGTTTAAATAATCCATTTTCTACAAATTATTGTTTTAAAACTTACAGAAACTTCAACAAAACGTTTAACTATCACATAATATACAATTACCAAAACTACTTACTTAAACGTCAAATTCATTTCCTAAGCATTCTTGTGAAAAATGCAAAATAATGGTAATAACTTCAACACGCATGGATTATCAAATATCTAGAAAACGGTTGCTTATAGCGATTCGTAACAAGGGTAGCTATTTTACGAAGATATGATAGAGGAATTGATTTTTTTACTGAGACATGTGCTAGAAGTACGCTCAAAAAAATTATGAATCTTCAAAAAAGAAAAAGACGTGTAGGTGGCGCCCCCTACGAGTGAGAGCAATAATAACATCAGGTTCGAATTCGACACCTCAAAAAACCTCTCAATATCAACTTTCATACAATTAAGGTCACTATTTCGAAAGTTTTTTGAAAAAAAACGAAAATAAAAATAAAATTCAACACCCTGTATCTTGGAAACGTAGCGTTTCCGGATATATATTCATTCGGACAATTCATATTGGAATATTGTGAGGAATCACCTTCTGAAGTTTGTCAAAGTACTCTTGAATCACCCTGTATAGTAGTTTAAGTCAGAATGTACTAGAATTTCAACCCTAATAAATATTTTTGGATTTGGATTTGGATTTACCCAGAAACACTGCTACATAAAGAATCAACTTCCAATCAATAGGAGTTTTCTTTTGCATATTTTCAATATTCAATCGAGTTTCCTGGGAAGGAATGTCCGTGCCTTCGTCTCGCTCTCATATGAAAGAAAGCAAAATCAAATATAAATTTCATCAAAGAAATCAAATATGTGGAAGAGCAAAACTGAAACTGCCAATTTCCATTAACAGAGAACATCCGAACAATATAATAAATACCCCTTTGTCTGTGTTTGACTGTTTCTAAAATTTTCAGCGACATTCCTTTGTTGCATACTTATCTCAAGATTGATTCTAAAGCTGAAGCTCTTCGATCCGTGAGGAAATGAGAGGAGTTAAATGAGAATTCCAAATAATGCTCCAGAAATCTTTACGATCCATGAATTCATTAACTGTTCCACTTATTTTCATTACAATTGGTACAATTTGAATAAGCAGTGTCTAATCTTTTGGCGTCAATTAGCTTAGTGACTAATTGCCGAGTATAACGTGGCTCTGTATAAAATGAATGTATACAGTATAACGGTGGTAGTATTTCAAATACCCATAAACGATACTTTTCAACACACGAGTAGGAAAGTTACAGAACATTTTGTTTATATTTTAATTTCTTTCAATCAATGGAAGCTATTGCGATGGAACATTTGGAAGCTATGGAGGGCCGGTAGAATTTAAGAGCGATTTTTTATGACGATCTTTTGCAAATCAAACTATTTGGGTAAGAATTAAAGGAGAGTTGAGCAGTTTTGGTGATTTGAAGTATCTCATTTCTTTCCCATCCATCTGGTGGGCAGAAATATGAATATTTGAAAAAGTTTGCGGCACCCAAAACACCATGATTTTGTGTATTATACTCTTAATTGCCGGGAGCATACATTTCTCGTGCTTATTTAGAATCTTAACTCTTATGGCTCCTATAGTAGTCTATTTGATCCTGATTTCCCTATCATGAGTTATTACGATGACTTTTTCTTGGCGTTATGCCCTTTTTTAGGATAAATAAAATTATAGTTAAAAAAAACTTAATATAGCTTATATAGCAATAAGTACTAAAAAATTAAAAATAATATTTTTCTGTCAACAGAAAAAACCACGATAAAGCCACGTTGGACATTGAATACATCTGGTTGATATTGAAAAAGGACTCTAACTGAAAAGAAAAATTCTGAAAGTGATCATTTTAATTTTCATTCAGATAGTTATTTGATTTTCTATTAGTCTTGATTAGGAACGCATATAGATGAATGAGGCATAGAAGATGTTTTCCAAAAGAGAGTACTCACCAGAAATCATATGTGACATTGATGCAAGAGATGCATCGTATTCACTAGGTCTTCAATACATTTTTGTAGACGAAAATCTATTTCACGCTTCCACGATCATCAGAAAGACCAGAAGAAATGGAAAACACATTTTCTGGAAGCAATCTCACTTTGCAAAGATGGAAAAATGTTATAAAGATTTCTTTTGGAGTGATTAAATTAGTGTTATTTTGACATTAAACCTGTCATAGGGTATGATATATGGAATTTTTTGTAAATATGAACAGGATGTTCGAAAAATCAGATGTGGAATCATCTGCGACTGAAAGATGAACTTAGGAAGATAGTGATCTTCCATCGTTCAAGATAACCTCTTGTGGGGTATTCATGTTGAAAAGGAAAACATTCTTAATTGAATATTGAATAGAAATATTTTTCTGTGAATTGAAAAATCCACAATGAAAATAAAGTTATTGTTTGAGAATATCTAACAGAAAACAACTACTTTCCCGGCTAAAGCCACGCTGGACATTGAACTACATCTGATAGATATTGAAAAAAGATCCTAACCCAAAAGAAAAAATCTGAAAGTGACAATTTTCATTATCATTCAGATAGCTATTTGATTTTCTATTCCAGTCTTAATTAGGGACTCCTATAGATGAATGATGTTCGTTGAAGCGTGAAATAGATTTCCGACGACAAAAACTTATTGATGACCTAGTGAATGCGAGCTTCTCTTGCATCAATGTCACATATGATTTCTGGTGAGTACACTCTTTTGGTAAACATTCTTCTTTGCCTCATTCATCTATATGAGAAAATCAAAGAACTATCTGAATGAAAATAAAAAAAATTCACTTTCAGATTTTTTTTTCGAGTTAAGGTCCTTTTTCAATATCTATCAGAAGTAGTTTAATATCCAGCGAGGCTTTAGCCGGGAAAGTATTTGTTTTCTGTTATATATTCACAAACAATAACTTCATTTTTATCGAGGGATTTTCAATTTACAGAAAAATATTTCTATTCAATATTCAATCAAGAATGTTTTCCTTTTCAACATGTATACGCCACAAGAGGTTATCCTGAACGATGGAAGATAGTGACTTGGGTTTATCTTTCAGTAGCAGATGATTCCTCATCTAATCTTATGAACATCCTGTTCATATTTTCAAACAAATCAATAATAAAACTTATAAAAAAAACATTTTTGAAGACAAGTTATTCTGTGGGTATCAGATTCAACATCTTGCCGCGCAAGATAACCTATTTGGTATCCACGGCACGCTTTCGAATCTTTTACTCACAGAATAACCTAGATCAACAATGAAATCAATTATTTTTTCTTTTTTAGTGCATTTGTATAAAAGCTCAACTTCAAAAATTTTTTTTTATCATTTTTATTTTCAACTTTTTACTTCTGTTTTTATTAACAACCAATAAAGGCTTGTTTTTAAATATTTTTTTCTATTGATTTATTTTCCAGTATTCATGACAGAAAAATCATAATCTCCGACCCCGAAAACCCCTAGATACCAATTTTGAATAGAATCGGACCATAATCACAAACATTCTCCGCCATATTGGAGCCACCATTTTGTTTTTTTTTCTAAAAAAATTTTATGATGCATTGTCACCGGAATTATGTACACCTGCCAAATTTCAAATGAATCGGACGATTAGAAGTGGGTCAAATTCAACTTGCAAGATTTGATTACAGACAGACAGACACCAGGACAGGTGATACTAAATAAAAGCTTGTAAAATAGTCTTTGACCAAAAAATTTTTTCTGCTATGTAAAAAAAGCGTGAGGTGCTTGAGATCGGGTATCTTTATCATTATGAAAAGTGAGTGAAGAGCACCCCAAGCTTTTTTACATTAGATAAACTTTTTGGTCCAATACTATTTTATTATTTTTACCTTTTCAGTCCTTATTGCTATATAAGCGTGTTTTTTTTAGTTCTTTCAAACTATAATTTTATTTTTAACTTTCTAGTCCATATTGCTACAGAAGACTAAAAAAGACTACGGGAGAAAAACTATTCGATTTATTCATCCACATGGGATGGAAGTTTTTACGAAATTATGGTGAATGAGATGCATGCTGCATTTTGGTGAACTGCGCATTGCCATATCTTTGAAATAATTATTTTTTCTGACGATCTTGGTGAGAATGCAGGTCATAGCCATAAAATTATTGAATTGTCATCGGTTCTTAATACTCCGGACGCCAGGAAGTGGACACAAATTAATTTCTAAGATTCCGTTACCTACATCCATACATACATCCCTACAGGTGGAGCTAATAAAGCGTGTATAAAAATAAAACTCTCATATTATCAATTATGAGCTTTAGAGACAACCAGGCTAACCGTTCTTAAATATTGTGAGTGAAAGCAGAAACCCAGTATCAAGATTTTCAATTCGCCAAGAACAAATAAACAACATCCCAATCCAATCAAAAGTTAATTTACAATGCTGTTCAAACGAACACTCTCAGATACGAAACAGATTCCAGCCAGATCCCCCAAGTAGAAATATTGTCTCCCATGATGTACAGATTATCCTATCATCAACTGACGTTGTTCAGAATGATGGTCAAGTTTCTCATTTTATATGTGGAACCCTGAAACAAGTCACGATGAGAGCTCTCAAGATAATCATGAATGCTCCATGGTTTGTGAAGAATATGAAAGCTGTGGCTGTTGGTATCGACGACCCCCCTTTTTTCAAGATTCTGGAAAAATGCCCTCTTTTTGGAAAGGTTATAGGGTGTTCATTTAGTCAATATCTGAAAAACTTGATAGTTGTCATCTGATCCTCTAGATTTGTGTTGCAGTTATCTCGTATAATTGAATAAAACTTCAAGGACCAGTTAAACTGTTTCATTGGTTCATCGGGAGAGAACATCAAAGCAATTTGTAAAAGCGCTTCAGTGACTAGAAAATTCAAGACATTTATGAACAAAACAAGTCAATAGAATTGGAAATAGTTTGGAAACATTGTGCCCAGTGGCAAGAGTTTCGTCCAAGTCCTTCGCCTGAGAAATGAATCGGAAACCTGGATTGGCATACAAATGCTATGATAATTTCGAGAAACGAATCTCCTTCTCTTTCTTTGTTCCCGCAATAGTTTGAATACATTCATTGAATAAAATAGGAATTTCTGAAAGAGGAATCTTAATGACACACTCACCCACATTCATACACAAAGGTTTCACCTAATGTGATGCCGAAAAAAAAACAGAAACCAGGATAACTCTTCCGTTTCTCTCAACCCCGGGATATAGAAGTTTTCAGTAAATATCCTTGAACAATAAGAAATATGAATAAACGTCATATAAACATTTCCGTAGGGGACATCGATATAAAAATACTTGCTGATACTAAAGTATCACATGATTACTAAAATATCTTATTTCCGTTGCCGGATTTTCATATGCAATCAATGTAAATACCAGGTTAACTGAAAATACTTAATTCTGCATCGATCATATAATTTTCAATAATATTCGAAAATGTGTCATTCCTATCGTTCTGAAAACACATTTCAGGGATTATTTCTCAGTTATACTTCAAATCGAAATCGAAAACAATGTGAAAAAGGATGTCCTATAAATTAAACAGATCAACTATAATAAAATGGCAGACGATATGGAATCAAAACCTTGGCACGACTTTTATAATACTAATGATATTGAGAGAAAAACTGAGTTTTCAAAAGAAAGATTATAGTTTAAAAAAACTAAAAAACACGCTTTTATAGAAAACCAGACTAAAAAAATTGAAAATAATAAAAAAAAAAAATTATTTAAAAAAAAGCGTGGGGTGCATGGTATCGCCTCGGCCAACAATTAGGTACCTGTGATCTGAGACATTTCTTAATTCACTGCCCTGGGTGTGTTAGGTACTATATAATTATTGATACCATGCACCCCACGCTTTTTTTTAAATAAAATAAATTTTTTTCTCATTTTTAATTTTTTTCGTCTGGTTTTCTATAAAAGCGTGTTTTTTAGTTTTTTTAAACTATTATTTATTCTCAACTTTTCAGTTTAGTTTTCTATTAACGCGTGGTTTTAGTTTTTCAAACTATTATTATTATTATAAATTTTTTTCAACCATAACTCTCCAATATTGAATATAATCGAACCATAATCACAAAACTGGCGTTCATTTTGGAGCCGCCATCTTGAATTTTTCGATTTTCACAAAAGAATCATAATATTCGACCCCAAAAACCACCACATACCAATTTTGAATAGAATCAGACCATAATCACAAAACTCGTCCACCATTTTGGAGCGGCCATCTTGAATGTTTCAATTTTGACAAAAGAATCATAATCTCCGACCACGAAAACCCTCAGATACCAATTTTGAAGCGAATCGGACCATAATCACAAAACTCGTACGCCATATTGGAGCCGCCATTTTGGTTTCTTTTTTCATTGCATTGTCACCGGAATTATGTACACCTGCCAAATTTCAAATCATTCGGACGTCTGGAAGTGGGTCAAAATCGCGCCCAAAGGAGTCGGTTACAAACAAACATACAAGTGAAGCTAATATAAAGCGTGTAAAAATAAAAAGAGTAAGATATAAAATATAAAAACTATCAAAATTGAGGCATTACTAAGAAAAAGAAATGGATCACAAGCGCAATAATTACTTCCATTAACACACGTAATGAAATGTACAAAGAATGGCAAAATGAAAAATATCTAAAAAAGCTACAACAATTCAAGAACTACAGAGACAAATTGAACGGCAAAATGAAACAAGCAAAAAATAAAGATTTCAAGAAAAAATCAATATAAACGAGGGTAACAAGATATTTTCGTCAAACATTTCACCGAGATCGGTGAAAAATTAGCGGGAAACATTAAAAATATAGAGGTGACAAATTAAAAACGAGTACCAAACTCATTGCTCCTTGAAGAAACCTCTGAAATATTCTATTTCGAATTTTAAGAATAATAATGCTCTCGGATTTGATGGTATAAGTGCTAAAACCCTCAAATGCATTGTACATGTTATTTCAAAACTTATTTAACATAATTAAGCCAAGGTTACTGGTCATCCCAGCTCGAAATTCCAGTAATCAAACTCGTGTACAAAAATGGCGACAAACTGGATTGTAACAAGAGAATCACTGATTTCTAATCTTCAAAAAATACTTGAAACTATAGTAAAAGTGAAAATATCCGATTTTTTCAACAAATATTAGATTCTTTTCCCCAACCAATATGGTTTACAGGAATCTAGATCCACGGATGATGCTATTGAATCATTGACTACAAAAATATATTGAAGTCACCCCTGTGCATATTCGTGAACCTAGCAGAAGCTTTCGATACAGTATGTAACCCAAAGCTTCTAAAGACTATTGAAAGTGCAGACTGGGAGGCAATATATATGAACTGATGAAACATTACTTGGAAAGAAAACAATGTGCTACTATCAACGGAAAACTCAGTCACTCCGAAACTATAGAATTGGGAGTACCACAAGGTTCAGTATTAAGCTCCCATTTTATTCAACATTTATCTGAATGACCTGTACAATGTTGATTCAGAAGGCCACATAATCAGTTTCGCAGATAACACCGCAATCTTCTATTCTGGTGAAAACTGGCAATCTTTGTTTGACATGGTTGAAAAAGATTTCTGCAAAATTGAAAAATCTTTCAATTCAAAACTACTCACTATTAATTTTGAAAAAATAACTACCGTTTTCAATAATCAAGTCCAACTTTCCAGATCTTCCCCAACTATCAATTACCGACAATGAAAAAAATTTGATATCGACTGTTGGCACACTCTCTATAGTAGAACGGAAATTATATATATATATATATATATATACAGGGTGTTTCCTAAGTACGGTACGAAACTTCAGGAGGTGTTTCGTTAGGACATTTGACAAAAAAAAGTTCCTATGAACATCTGTCCGGAGTTACTCCGTTTCTGAGATACAGGGCGTTGAAGTATAAAAAAAGGTATATATAAAATATCCTGAATATCCTGAAACCGATGTGGTTGAAATGTGGTAGAGCTATTTGAAGAAATAAGGCAATTATTTGGCCCTAAGTAGGTCCAGTGGCGTCTCAGTGGGCACCACAGCCAACAATACTGAGAAAAAAATTATTTTCTCCTTTTTAGTGCATTTGAATATAAGCGTGAGTTCTAAAAAGTTTTTTATAAGCGTGGTAAAAATACAACTTTTTGGCCTCCTGTGTTTTTTTCATATTCAGCTCAGTTTTCGAGAACCAAAAAAATGAAGGCACTCTACAATCATGATTACCTGCTATGGAGACCAGCTGACAGTGATAGTATTGTCATATCAGTAAAAGTCAGAGTTGTCAATTAGCAGTGATTCCATCATGAATACTTCTACTAACGCTGAAATGGCTGACATGCACTTTATTTATGGATTAGCAAATGGAAATGCGGAAGAAGCACGGATAATCTACCAGGATAGATATCTTAACAGAGTAATTTCATGTGCTAAAACATTTAGAACGCTACATGCAGGATTATGTGAAACTGGAAGTTTTAATAAAAATGTAAGTGGTGGAAGACCAGAAACTGTAACAACGCCTGAACTAGAAGAAGCTTTACTTGATGCGATAGAAGAAGATCCTTCAAATAGTACCAGGAAGATTGCACTGCAGCTTGAAGTAAGCTCAAAATCCGTTTGGAAAGTTCTAAAGAGAAACCTCCTATACCCATATCACATACAGCGGGTCCAAGCTCTACTGCCTAGGAATTTTCACCCAAGATTGATGTTTTGCAGGTGGTTGATTCATACGATGGCACACAATGATAATTTTTTACCAAATATTTTATTTACGGACAAGGCAAATTTTTCACGAGATTCTATTATGAACTTCCACAATAACCATTTCTGGGCCAACGAAAATCCCCACAATATTAGAGAAAGACATTTTCAGCAACGATTTTCGCTGAACGTTTGGGTAGGAATTATTGGTGACTACCTAATTGGACCCTTTTTTTTACCAGCAAGCTTACCAGGTCCATCCTACACGGCTTTTTTGCGAAATCATTTACTCATTTTGTTGGAAGAAGTACCCGTACTTGTAAGAGGCAACATCTGGTTTATGCACGACGGAGCTCCAGCTCATTTTAGTGTTCTTGCTCGTCAGCATCTCGACATCACCTACCCTAATCGCTGGTGGACGTGCAGGACCTCAACATTGGACCGCTCGCAGTCCTGATATGAATCCTCTAGATTTCTATTTATGGGGTCATCTGAAGGCTCTCGTTTATAAAACCCCTATACTAGATGTTAATGACTTGAGGAATCGAATAAGTGACAATTGCAATGTCATAAAGAATACTCCGGGTATTTTTGAAAGTGTCAGACAATCAATTACACATCGATTGCAGTCGTGTATTTTATCAGACGGTGTACATTTTGCTCATTTACTTTAAGGTCGAAATTGTTTATTTTTTACTTTAGGTTTGTATTTCATGTTGTCCATGGATAAATTGTAGAATAAGTTGAAGTATTTTTTTCTCGAAAACGAAGCTTGATATGAATAAAACACAGGAGACCAAAGAGTTGTATTTTCAGTTGTTTAATCTGAAAAAATAAAATACTACTGAAAAAAGTACTTTTTTTTCTCAGTATTGTTGGCTGTGGTGCCTACTGAGACGCCCCTGGACCTACTTGCCTTATTACTTCGAATAGCTGTACCACATTTCAACCACATCGGTTTCAGGATATTCAAGATATCTTATAATTACCTTTTTTTTTAATACTTCAACGCCCTGTATCTCAGAAACGAAGCAACTCCGGACATACGTTCATAGGAACTTTTTTTTATCAAATGACCTAACGAATCACCCCCTGAAGTTTCGTACCGTGGTTAGGAAACATCCTGTATATATATATGAAATGCAGAAATTATAGATGCGACATCTATAATTTGCGGAGGGAAGCTCAAACTAGAGCCGTGGAATCCGAAGTTTCCTGCAACATTGATAGATATCCAACGGCTTTTTTGGTATAGGCCAGTCAATGACGCCACTACAAAATAAAATAATTCAGTAAATGCTGCTTTTTTTATTGCCTCCAGAAATTATGATGTTTGTGTCATCTGCAAGCACGTTGATTAAATAACTCTAACAAAGCTAATAAACAGTATTTGACTTAGTAGGGACTCTTGGGGTACCCCTATATTTAGAGTTATTTCCTCTTATATTATATTTTCTGCCGTTACTATTTAAATAATAGTAGTTTATTCATTTCATTATTATACAACAAAAATACAGCAATATTACCTATAGTAAACCTACATATAACGTATAACAATTCTGTTTATAATATATACTTAAATATACATATGAACATATACATAGGGTATGAATAAACCAAGATGATTTCCTCACGAAGTAAAACTTGTTGTGAGGCGGGAAATTTCAAAGTATACATGCATTTTGACTATGGTATTAAATAAAATGCCCCACGAAGAAAAACTTGTTTGATGAATAGTAATGGTTCAGCTTTTCGAAAAGGGGATAGTGGTCTACTGTGTTAAATACTTCAGCAAGATCCAAAAAAGTCTGGCAGAACTCTCTCTAGAATTCAGAGTATAATAAACAGGCGAGCATAATATTGTTATGGTAGAATTTGTTGTTTGTCGAAAGCCGTTTTGAAAAGAGTCAATCAAATTTGGGATGTACTGAAAGTTGTTAATCTGATGTCGATGCCATATCAATTATTTTGGCAATTTAATTTTTGTTTGCATATTCATGTCATCTCTCGATCCTTTATGTTTGTTGATTGGAATGGATTTAGTAATCAAATAATAAGAAATGAAATGAAAAAAGATATCAAAAAATGCCCAAACCCTTTTGAAGGCAAGGTCGCTGAAACAAAAATAGCATATGAGCGAAATTAATATCAACCCCTCATGTGTGATAGAAACATCATTGAAAAAGTTCTTCTAAAATATTTTTCAGTCAGTGGTACCAAATTTTGGCTATTCAATTGATAAGTTTAGCCGTTCCATCTAATATGGTATGGGTGAGTTCAGAGTAACTCACCTGGTTAGTTGAGAATCAAGGCCAATTTGGTATGCGTCTTGTACAGTGGCCATTGGAAAACTTTTAACCATCATACAACTATCGAATCATGTTTCCTGCAGTACAAGCAAATGTGACAATAAGTTTTCCCTGAAGTATTCCAAAAACGATTTTTTCGATTCACAATGAATTTTCGAAATGATATCCTTTATTCTCCAAACAATATTAAATTCTTGTCCAACATTCGCGAAAGTTTCGCTGATTATATTTCGGCATTCTAGAATAATGTGATCCTTACGTTTTTCAATTGAGGCTGGTTGAGCCTTATGAACGACAGATTTCAGATGATTCCATTAGAAAAAATTTTAGGGTATCAAATCTGGAGATTTTGGAAGCCACTCGATTCCAATCCAACGATTGTTATAATGGCCATCTAACCATTGTCTTACAGGGTGCGGTGGAGCGCCGTCTTGTTGGTAAAGAAGCTGATCTTCATTTTAGGCAAGGTTGCCGTCTAACTCAATTTGATCATCCAGCTGGTCCACAATCGAAGGTTCTATCGTAGTTTTCAACATATTGAGATAAAGTTCTTCATTTAGACTGGCATCAATCGAAGGGTCTTATAACTTTATCACACAATCTGGAAAAAATTTAAGTAACCCCAATTGTATCCTTACCATATTCAATGAGTCCAGGCACCTTTGCCGCGAGATTTTTCCCATCGAGTAGACTCCAATTTTTAAGTGATTACCCAAAATGCTCAATTTGAAAAAAAAATCACTGAGGAATCCAACCTTTTAAGGCAAGGGATTACAAATCTCCATAACAATCATCTATGGGCCGAAGATAACCCACATGCAATTCAAGAAGGTCGGTATCAATATGAATTTTCACTTAACGTGTGGGTCGGAATTATTGGCGAAAATATTATTTGACCATATTTTCTACCGTTAAGGCTAACTGGTGCAACCCATACAAATTTTATCCGGGAGCAGCTTTCCATTTTACTTGAAAATTTTCCACTAGCTATACGACCACGAATGTGATTTATTCGCGATGGTGCGCCCGCCCATTTCAGCATTACTGCTCGTCAGTACTTGGACGACGTGTATCCAAATCGTTGGATAGGCAGAGCAGGATCTCAAACTTGGCCTCCCAGATCTCCAGACTTGAACTCCTTGGACTTTTGGATCTGGGGTCACCTGAAGTCCTTGGTTTATACGACCGTCATTAAATGTGTGAATGATTTGAGGAATTGCATCATTGCAGCTTGCGAGACAATCCAAAAACACACTAGGAATATTTCAACGCTTGCGCCAGTCTATGACTGAGACGAAAACTTGATTTCTGTCTACTGGTTGGAGATGGTCATTTCGAGCAGTTTTTATAACTCCGTTCCGTTTGATCTTGTTGCCTTTTTCTTTGTTGCAATAATTTTGTTTTGTATATATTTTTGATTTGATATTCTATTAAAACAAAATATGGTACTGGTACATGCCTACATAAAAAGTTGAAACAGGCGGAATTACGGAACTGAAAAGTAAAAAATAAAATAAACCTTCTTAGTCTCAATAAATAAGCTCCTAAACTAATGAAGTAACTAATTTTGAGTCCGCGCCAAACAAACAAGCAAATGAATTAGGTGAGGCGTGAAATGATGGCATTGAGTTGCGCGGTGACATTCTGATATTTTTTTTCAAGTAATTCAATGATCTTCCTTGATTGTTTGTTTGGCGCCGACTCAAAATTAGTAGCTTACATTAGTTTAGGAGCTTAGTTATTGAGACTAAGAAGGTTTATTTAATTTTTTTACTTATCAGTTCCGTATTTCGTCGGTTTAATTTTTTGTTGAAAAGTTTTTATTTTTAATTTTTTTGTGGCAGAAATCTACTGATTACTACCTACTTGTTTTTTTATTACTTCCAAAATACTTACTTACCCACCTTACTTCAACTATTACCAGTTAAATAATATGATTATTTACTTTTACTATTTGTTGTTGTTATTCTCTTAATAACTTTCAAATGATATTTCTTGCCAATAAAAACGGAAACCTTTTAGTCCTTTCAAATTTATTGACACTGACAAATCAATCTCCTTTCAACACACACTTTTTTCCATATGTACAATTCCAAGGTAATGCATTTGTTTATTATAATCTAACATCAACTATATCTAACATTCTCCCCCCGCTAGAAGAGTTAAATCAATCTTCTAGTTCTAGTTTACATATCTTCGTTATCGGGCGGCGATATTCTGAGTTTGCCGTTTTTACGTCAACCACCCTGATACGTCCGTCTGGCCCTGGATATAAGGCGATTATTCTTCCCAGTTTCCATTTATACCTGGGTGCTTGATCTTCTACCAATACTACCACATCATCCACTTTGACAGGTTGATTGTCCTTCGTCCACTTACATCTTTTTGTCAGTGTGGGTAGATATTCTTTTACCCATCTATCCCAGAAGGAATTTACCAGCATACGAGATTTTTTCCATTCCCTCCGTAATCCATTTGCATCTGGATTTATTGGAAGTAATGCCGAATCGTCGAAGTAATTTGAATATCCCATTAAAAAATGGTTTGGAGTAAGTGCTTCTCCATCCAATGGATCTGCAGAAACTTTGGTCAGTGGTCTACAATTCACTATGGACTCTGCTTCGGCAAAAAGTGTAAGCAAGGTTTCTTCCCGCAGCGACTGGTCGTGAATAATCTTCCCAATTACTCGTTTTACACTCCCAATCATCCTTTCCCATACCCCTGCCATGTGCGGGGCTGCCGGTGGTAAGAATTTAAATTCTATACCTCTGGAAGACATCGAATTGACCAAGGGATTTTTGTTCAGATATTTCATAGCTTCTCGCAATTCATTAGCTGCTCCTCTCAGGTTAGTCCCGTTGTCACAATAGATTGTTTTTGGACATCCTCTTCGTGCCGACATTCTCATTATTGCCATTATAGTAGAATCGCTGTTAAGAGTGTTTGCTATTTCGAGATGGATTGCTCTGATCGAAAGGCAGGTGAATATTACGCCCCAGCGTTTCTCTCGTCTTCTACCAATTTTAACATAGATCGGCCCAAAATAGTCCATGCCCACATTCCCAAATGGTTTGATTTCTCTTCGTAGCCTCACCTCAGGAAGTTGGCCCATTAATGTTGGTTGTGGCTAGCTTCGATTAATTTTACACATCAAACATTTTTCAAAAACAGATTTCACAGCAGTTCTCCCATTAATAATCCAATATTTTTGCCTGATTTCATTCAGCACCGTCTCAACACCAGTATGATGGAACTTCTCGTGAAAATATTCAATCAGTAATCGCGAATATCGATGTTTGGGGCTCAGAATTATCGGGTGTTTGGTTCTTTCATCCATGCAAGTTGCCAAATCGGTTCTTCCTCCAATTACCAGAAAGCCATCCTTCATTTCTGGAAATAGAGTTCTCAATTTGCTGTGGTTGCTGAGAGGTTTTCCTACTTCCAAATTTTGAATTTCCTCCGGGAAGCAAATACGTTGTGAATTTTTTATCAGGATGTTTTCCGCTCCATGAAGTTCCCCCAGTGATAGTTCTCCAGATTTTTTCTCTTTCCTCAGGATACCTATAAATCTCAAACACAAGCTGTGACTCGAATTAATTTTTGCAATTTTGAAAATCTATTTATATCAGGGAGGGACTTTTCATAGGTCAAAACCAAAAGACAAATTTTGCAGATTTGATTTCCTTCTTGAATTCTTCATTTCCTTCTACTCCTTTTTTTGACATAATTGTATCCTCCACGGGCCAGAGATTGGGGTTGTTTCAGGAAATCAGGGCCTTCCGACCAATCTTCGGGAATAACACTTCCTCCAGAGGTTCTAGTAGCATTGTCAGCTACGTTGTTCTTACCAGGTACCCATCGCCAATCTTCGACTCTACTCCTTTCTTGAATTTCACCAATACGATGAGCAACGAATGGTTTGAAAAATTTCCCTTCTGCCCTTATCCATCCTAGAACACATTTTGAGTCGGTCCAGAAATACATTTTGTCTATTTGTATCTCGAGCTCAATCTTAATAGTTTCCGCTAACCTGCTTCCCATAACCGCTGCTTGGAGTTCCAACCTGGGAATCGAGAGTGGTTTCAGAGGAGCGACTCTTGTTTTTGCAGCTATTATCGATGTTTCGATTTTTTCATTTTTCAGGACTCTCAAATAACATACAGTTGCAAATGCTCTTTCACTACTGTCACAGAAAGTATGGATTTGAATTTCATCTGCTTCGGGGATCAGAAAACTATAACATCGAGGAATTTTGTAGTTTACTATTTTCTCGATGTCACTCAGCCATTTTTTCCAAAATTTCAATATGTTTTCCGGTAATATTTCATCCCAGGAAATTTTCAACCGCCAAATTTCTTGCATCATAATTTTACCCCTTACAGTAAATGTTGACAATAAACCCAGTGGATCAAAAACAGACATAATACATTTTAAAACGATTCTTTTTGTCGGAATCCCCTTGTTGAAATTGTCTATGTCCAGTTTGAAGGAAAAATAATCTTCATCGGTATTCCACCAGAGTCCTAGCACACGATGAAAGGAAGCCTCTCCAATCCCCTTCGACTTAGCCAACACCGATTCAGAAGCAAGTTTCTCTTGTACAGTCTGGGAGTTTGTCATCCAGTTAACTACTTCGAAACCCCCTTTCTTCTGTAGTTTGCAGACTTCTGTAATCGTATACATTACTTCAGATTCTTTATCCTTGGAGTCTAGGTAGTCATCAACATAGAATTTCTCGATTACTGCTTTTTTGATTTCAGGATCCAATCCAAATTTTCGAGCATTAAAATTTTTCACAAATTGCAACCAGGAGAGCAGGTGGCACCGAATGTCATCACATTCATCTCATATACATCAGGTTCCCTTTTAGTATTCAAATCTCGCCAAAGGAAGCGTTGAGATATTCTGTCTTGCTGTCGTATCTGGACCTGATGAAACATTTCCTTCACATCGCCGCAGAACCCAAACTTCCGTTGTCGGAATTTCCAAATAATAACAACCAAAGATTGTAATAAATCTGGACCAGGAAGAAGTTTGCTATTTAAGCTGATCCCTCTCGAAGTTGCAGCTGCATCAAAAACAAGGCGAATTTTATTTGGTTTATTGGGATTTTCTACGGCAAAATGAGGTAGATACCAAAGGTGCTGGTCGTTTGTTTCAATTTCTTCATTCTCTAGTTTTCTAATGTAGCCCTTTTCGATGTAACTTTAAATTTTAATCGCTGTAGTGCTCGGTATTTACTTTCTGGTAGAACATCACCGTCGTTTTTCCACAGCAATCCTATTTCATATCTTTCCCCTGTATATTTGATCGTATTTTCCATAATCTTCAACGCTCTTTCATTTTCATATCCCATTTTATCCGGTGTTACCAACACTCCAAAATTTTCAGTAGAAAAGCTTTTTCTAAGAAGTTCTTGAAGATCTTCATCAGTATTATTCTTCTCGCAGATGTGTAGTGTGTGGGCTCGAAACAATATTTCAGAATTAATTGGACTTGGACCATGCAGGGACCAACCTAATTTACATTTAGTTGCTACAGGTAAGTTTGATGGACCACACCGTATTTGTCGCGGCACTATAAGATGTATATTGTCTTGTCCAATAAGGAGAGCTGGTTTCACGTTGTCGGAATCCTGGACTGGAATATCCTTCAAATGAGAATACTTTCTCCACTCAGACATTTTGATTTGTTGTTCCGGGAGCGATAAATTTCTGATAGTGCGAACTCCATTCAAGGTGAAAATATTGCTTTCATCGTTCACGTTGGAGATATTCAAATTGATTCTCATCGAATCCTCCTGTATTACATGCTGTTCGTTTGTCCATTGGAGGCAAAGTGACTCTGATACTCCAACTAATCCCAATTTATCTGTTATCTCCTGGTCTATAAGTGTCACCGTTGAAGCTTCATCGCATAATGCCAAAACTGACAAGTGTCCATTTGGTCCATATAACTTCACAGGAATCGTTCTCAATAAAATTCTATTGTTATTACTTACTGTACAAACTATTTCTGAATCATTTCCTGTTGATGTTTCGCCGATGTTGTATTCATTTTGTCCCGAAGGTAGGTCCTTATGTAATAATTCATGGTGAAGTAATTTACAACCATTTCTGCCGCATGCCTTTCTGTATCTACACTTGTATTTTTGGTGTTTCTTTCCCAAACAAGAGAAGCAAAGTTTTTTTCTTGTCACAACTTTCCACCTTTCATCTATATCATCAGCTTGCATCTGCGGACATTTATTTTCATGCTGTTTTCTGTCACAATAATTGCATTTCTTGTCGTTAATCTCAGAGGTGCTGAAGAGTCTTTCGGGCTTTCTATGTTCAAAGGGCTTCAGTTCATATTTGGGGTATTTATTCGGTGTGCTAACATAACAAGCAGCATTTGAGAGTTTCTCCAACCACAAGGCAAAATCTTCCAAATTCACGTTCCCTTCTTTAGTCAACACAATTTCGCCCCAACTCAATTTTAGTAATTCGGGAAGTTTCATCAGGAGTTCTTTTATTAACTGCGGATTTTGGAGGTGTCCTTTGGATTCCAGTGTTTTCATTATGGACACCATATTATTAACTTCTGCTGAGTAATTAATCAGTCTCTCTAAGTTGTTATCTTTGACGAATGGAATGGACCTCACTTTCGAAATTATCGTGTCTATGACGAGTTCAGGTCGCCCAAATCTTGTTTGTAAGGTTTTTATCACCAGATCAATGTTATCAGCAGTTAATAACATACCGGCTACCAATGACTTAGCTTCACCTTTAAGATGTTTCTGGAGCTTCAAAACCATATCTTCATTGGAATAACCGCAAAGTTTTCGCAAATTCGTGAGTTGTTTGTGGAATAAAGGCCATTCTTGAGGATTCCCGTCAAAGTACGGAAAATTCTTCTCCATTAATTTCCTTCTTTGGAACATATCTGTTTCTCCGAGATTATTTTTGGTTGGTGGAATCGGATTGGTAACGGTTTTCAGAACATCGGAGATAGTTTCACATAGTAATTTTATATCTTTATCTCCAATGGAGTTATGTTCTTCAATAACGGAATCTTGGAACAAATTACTGGGAATTGCACTAACCCATTTTCTAACAGATTCGTGTTTGGAAATTTTGCTACAGGCTTCACGGGAATCTTCAGAATTGGATTCATTGGTATTCTCCTCTTCAGCAAACTGAAGTTCTTTTTGCATTCTTAACATTTTTAAGTCATCTTCCAGTTGCCGTTTCTTTTCTCCCAATTCGTATTGAACGCGTCTACTTTCTTTTTCTAATTCTTGTCGCCTCTTTTCGATTTCTAAGGCTTGTTTCCTCTTTTCCAAGCTAAAAGAACTCTGCTTTGAACGTTTTGTTTCTCCTTTAGTACTGGATAGTTTTTCCGAATATTTCGTCGATTTCCTGGAAAGTATCTCACTCTCTAATACTACTGGAGGATTTTCGGTTGGTAAAGTGAGTTCTGATTTGCTCATTTTTTCTTGATCGCACAATGCTTGCATTGAACTCCTCTGTACACCAAATCCCTGAGGCCATAGGAATTCTACGGAGAGGCTCTTGTTTAATCCAGCAGTTGTTCTTTTAGACTTTCTCTCTTTCTCCATTTCGTGTATCACGTCGGGGTCACCAATGTTATTTTCTTAATAACTTTCAAATGATAGTTGTGATATAAACTATTTTTGATGTTCTGGTTAGTTTATTTCATTACTTTGTATATCATTCCATCTTCTCATAGAATATAATGATTGTCACGGATGTGGGAGAACAAAAATAATGACAATAGCGATCTGTCATTGTCAACTACATATGTGTGCCACTGTTCACAAGTGAAAAATCAATTATCCCCTATTTTTCTACCCGTGAAGGTGGATAATTCCATTCGAAATCCAAATATGATCAACTATGAGGTATACCCTATCTAAAAAAGGCCAATTGGGAATACCTTCATTTTGCTACCCTTAGGGGTGGATTTCATATTTTGAATTCAAATGGGATCCAAATCGAAGAAACCCTATCCAGTGAAAAAAAAAACGAAATCGGACGTCTCAGTAAAAAGTTATGCGTGGTCATAAAAAAATATATACTGGTCGACTAGAGAACCTTTCCTTTTTTGGTTTCGTCAGTTAAAAATTATCCCATTTTCCCGAGGCCCGTGCCTCTAGTTCTGGGGTGTCACACAGCTAATTTTTTCACATATAAAGTCAATATGTTCGGAAAAGATTCATTGAGGATCAAAGTAGATACCCAGATATTTCATTTCGTTCACATAATTGATTATAGTGTTATCCATTTAAACAACAAAATTACATTGACGACATTTTGCAGCATTGGTTCTGTTATCTGAAACCATACACTTAGTTTATTTGCAATTAACCATTCACTTAAAATACCCAATTTCTCATTCATTTCTTGAACTAATATATCAAAAATAACAGATACAGAAATCAACGTGTCATCTGCGAAGAAATTCACAACCGATTTTTTTAGGTGAAGATGTACATCGTTGATATATATATATATATATATATTGGGGAACACCATATATAGTATTTGATTCTCCCATTAAGATAATATTCCACCCTTCAATACAACTTCTGTTAAGTATTTTATAATTTTCACATTTCGCCTACATCTTCAGTCTTCACTGAAACAGGTATAAGTACTACATTTCAATAGTGATGGCAATACTCCTGTTTCTAAACAGATATTAACTAGATATAATAAGGGATACCCAACGACTGAAAATATATCCTTCAATAATGAAACTGTAAGGACATCATCGCCAGTGGCTTTATTCTTTAAACTATTTACTATCTTATGCAATTCTCTAAGTGAAATGATTGGAAAAGAATCAATGTTACCGTCCAAATCAAATTTAATTTCAGAAAAACTGGCATTACTAGGAATACTTTGAGAAATTTCTTCTATGCTTCAAAAAAAAAACTCATTTAATTCTTCACTAATATTATTTATACTGTTATCGAATGAGTTATAGTCTGTATTATTATTATCACTGTTTACCAATTGTTTTAACGAATTCCACATTTTTCTACTATCATTACATTGGTCAATCCTTTTTTCGAAGAATGTTTTTTCTTTTGTTCTTATTAGGCTTACCACTTCATATATCTTCTGCCTGTATCTCAAAGTCTAATAAGTTTTCTGTATATTGAAAAGATTGGTAATTTTTATATATATATATATATATATATATATATATATATATTCCTTTTTGCATATTTCTCACTTCTGCATCTACCCAACTTTTATAACATTGTTTGTTTCCCCGCCATTTCAGAGCTTGAACACGTTTCAAAGTCGTATAATTGGTAAGCGAAATGAAGTTTCATGAAGCAACTTTTTTCATGTTCTCCACGAAACCCGTGTTTGAATAGAAATAATTTGGCATTGATCCAATTAAACCGCCGCACCGACATCAATAACGTGTTTCCAACTCCTAATTCTTTTTTCATTGGACATCACAATTGATGGAAAATTAATATGATTATCACGTTTGCGAAATAAATCATGTTTGAAACGAGGTTCACACATAAGAGGATGGAGGAATGAAATCAATCTGATGATTGAAGAATCAATTATCTCAATTAGAAGTGGATATTCGGGAAAATAATAATGATAATGAGTGCTTGTTGCCAAGTTGTATATGAAAAGTAGAAATATTTTTTCATTTTTTTGAACGAAGTTACTTTACGCGGCTTGCAGTAGGTGATGACTAGTAGAAATTGTAAGGTAAGAAAAAAGCGTTATGCCCATTTCATGCGACTCTCTCTCCCTCTATCTCTTTTTATTATATAACAATTACACTTCATCCTGTCAGAATTGAATGTCAACGCATTCAATCCTATTTGCTGTGTGCATTAGGCTGGAGGGGATAGACGAAACTATGACAGCGCCCATGGTGGCAGAAGAAGGTAATGATCCTGGTAATCACAAGCACAAGCTGAAAACTTTCAGTTTCTGAGGCCTCCCCGTTTATTCACAAATCACTTAAAAACATTATACCATACTAATTAACATTATTATTATCGTAGTGGCAACGATCACGGTTGGGTAGTATAACAACATACATATAATCACAATGAGCCCTCGCTATTGCTGTGTAGTCGATTGCAAAAATAGTACGTGTAAATTTTATACATTTCCGAATGAATCACAAAAACTGCAGCAAAGAGATAAGTGTTCTGTTATTCCACGATATTTCAATCTCTAATTCCGGAACGTGAGGTTTTCATTCGATAAATATTTGAGATGTTTTCCGTTTTCTATTTGCTCGTCTAGAAGTGGATAGTAAAAGTATTAACCAAGTTCCGTGGGACGATATTGAGCCGGTGATGAAAAGCAGATAGCGACTTGAATTGCGAGTTCGGGAACGCCTGGATGGTGTTGTAAACTTATCAATCAGCCTTATGAACAGGGGACAGATATACTTTTGATGTCTTTCCGAGTTGTCTATCATACACCGCATTCTATCAGGACAAAGTACCTCGCAGAGGATCATTTGTGTTTTAATTTTCACGAACTGGTTTCGGTTACAAAAGCAATTGGCCTTACATGTGAACTAATGTTAAATGTAATGCAGTTCAAGTACTAAGAGTAAACATCGTTACCTGTACTCTATAAGCAATACGCAATATTTTGTTGAAAATTATACATCTTAGAGAGAGTTGAACGAATTTGTATTATTTAGGGACCGTTCAACGTTCTTACATCCTTGCAAGGGTATAAGTGGGATCCCATATTCAGGTAAAATTGTGAACCTCATTCCTTTTCTGATTATTATATCATTGGAGAATTTCATTAAATAGTTTTGCGTTGAATCTGATGTTATTTAGTGGTTTCTCGTCAGGTTAAAGCTAGCCAGGGTTATAGGGGTACTTTTTTAATTTGTTAAACTTCTTGGCTCCCTCATTTTTTTATGTTCTCAAGACCTTATGAACCCGCAACCTCAATAAACTAACCTGCAAGCTCATAACTTGTCGTACCTAAAAGTACACAGAAGTAGCATTTCTTTATGATATTTAAAATATCATAAATTGAACGATCGTACCAATACATTTTTTTTTATCATTTACTTACTTTTTTCTTTGATAGAAAAAAACTTCGATTCATCTGGAACTAGTAGTGAGCACAAAATTGTTACAATGTGGTAGATTATTTAGAAATTGTTAAAAAAATTAAATTGTTACATAGTGAGGTTTAGAAATAAAACAGGTAAACTTCAGCAATCGAGTCACTAGAGGGCAATATCAGTCTTGTACACAGCGAATATAGGGAAATAGGAAATGCAAAATTGATGGAATAAGGGATTTTGAACCCACTACATACAGTGATTTCATATTGGAATTCAAATATCTTCAGCTTGTTAAATGAGCCAAGTAAGGCAGTGAATGATATCATTCTTATATTCTTAGACCATCAAGTAATGTTTTGGTCTAGTGGTTATGTGACCAGACCTTTACTCGAAATTTTTGTTTTGAATAATAAATACTTGTTTAATGACAGGGTAGTATCTCATAAGCACAATACGCGAAGTAAATGTGATTTACGAAATGATAAAGTTAAATATACGTATATCCAAAAAAATGTGCAGTACAGTTTGGTGAAAATATGGAATAAGCTACCAAATAACATTAGGTTAATTGAAAATGGAATTATTAAAAAAAGACTCAAAGTTTTTTTGAGTAAAAATGTTTTTTATAAAATTGAAGAGTATTTTCAACATAATATGGAAAGTCTATGATACAAAAAATTTATTAGTTTTAATATGTGAGTGTTTCAATCTTAATGTATTCATCCTGCAATTTATTCTGGATAACTGGAATTAATTTGCGGGTGAATCTCATAATTTTTTTAATGTATTAAATGTATTATTATGTATATAAATACTTACTTAAGTCATTTTACCCTAATGTAATATTTGAGATTATTTATTTGACATGTTCTACACCTCTATGAGGTATATTATTCGACAGAACGAATAAAGACAACTTACTATGTATGTGTATACACAAAGGTGTCTGTGTAAGTGTATATCAGTACCTATTAGAGTATGTTTATTTAGAAACCCATTATTTCGTTTATTCGACAAGTCTGGTAATTGGGATTTGATTACTTTCCCTTTTAATATCTGTGCAAGTTTCTCAATTTTATACATTTTCAATGATTTTATTATGACAGGCAGTATGAAACGACATACATGTAAATATTTTACCGTAATCATTGTAATTGTAATTATATTTAAGATTATTTATTTATTTGACATGTTCTACACTTTTATGAGGTATGTAAATTAACAGAACGAATAAAGATATCTATCTATCTATCTATCTAAGCAACGTCGGGTGCGGATCGTACTTGGATGGGTGACCGCTTGAAAATACCACGTGATGTTGCTCGTCGTTGCCTTTTTACCATTTTTTTAATAATCATGGATCCGTTGCCTTCCTACCATTTTTTAAATGATCATTGATCAATTTTTTATCTATTTAATATCTCTATAATCAATGAGAACCACTTTTAAACATACCTTTTTTCAGACTGTCACGCGGAAGACTCGGATTCAATTCCTAGCAGTGTATTTTTTTTATGTCAAAATCAGTTCCAGCTTCAATAATATTTTATTTCATAGTAAAAAATAGTATATTGTTTAACAAGCTCGGAATGATACTCATTTCCCACGAGTATGATGTTTGCAGCATGAGCCGTAGGCGAGTGCTGCAAATCATACGAGGGGGAAATGAACATTCCGTGTGAACATTTACAACAGAAACTTGAACTTGAATTGATCAAAGTATGCAAGTAATACATTTTCTGAAGTTGACGCGGTGACCTTTCCCTTTTGCCAATATGTGAAGGATTTGTAAGCTTTTCCATATTTCTCTTTCGATACTTCCAGAATCAAGTGTATACATGCCTAATTTGCGACTGCAATTATGTCTGGAGGAGGTAGTTCGTCAATTTCACTGCTCATCATACCTTTAAACTTTGACAAGTTTTGATGAAACTGAATTGACAGATGTCTTAAGTTCTCCTTGCTTTCCATGGGAGACGTGATTTAATGACCAACAATAACACAATGACTTCATTGTGTTATCAGATAAGGAAATGAAATTGAAAACATACAATGTACTTCATTGTTTAATCAAAAACAGTTTTAAAAATGCAGTTTTGTGTTATAACCGTAGAAAAATATACATATATTTGAAGTTTTTGAGTGAGTTCGAGAGCAGTGAATTATAGGCTTGTTTTGGTTCGCAGTAGGGACGGTCCTAGAACCGTTCGGAGTAGTCACACAGTCGTTTATTGAAAACGGACCCGAGCAAAATCTTTCACGCTACGTTTGTCCTACTCTTTAGAAACTATTCGGAATCGTCGTGGCTTCGAACCAAAACAAACCTAATCAGTATGAATGAACGAATCTGTAGAAAGATTCCTTCGATTTTGGATTGAGAAGAGTTGTAACTTTCCACGTTGAAAATTTGAATATAACATGAATTCTGGTAGTTTTATTTAGTTTCAAATGTGAAAATTTGAATATAACATGAATTCTGGTAGTTTTATTCAGTTTCAAATGTGATTCGGGAAATATGCTCATCAAATGTAATTCGTGCCAGAGGATTCCATTGCAAAATTTAAAAAAAAATCTCTCAAGTATTTTGCCTCTAGGAAATTTAAATCGTGCAATTTGCGGCCTTATTATCAAAGATTAATCAGATAATAGAACCGCAAATCGCACTCAGTAAAATTTCCAAGCAAAATGCTTTCTCGAAAATTTCAAAAATGTTTGAGCGATAAAACCCCTAGCACTTATGATATTACCCTCGATAAATTAACTCCCATATAAAATGTGTCATTTGAAGATGACTGTTTTGTCATTTTGACAGCGATATAAAAGGTGCATCGTTTTTTATCACCGATAAAAACGCCTGTTCCTCTTAAGCGTCTACATCTAGTATGCTTACTTCACTTTAATGTCTGCCCTGTCAGTTATTTAAGTATTGTTGATAATTGATACTGAAACATTACAACATGAGTCGTTTTGGGGAAGTTTCGACTCAACAAATAACAAAAAATATAGAAAAAGCAATCCCGCAATCCACAAAAAATACTAAAGCGTCAATATGGAGACAATTTATGGAGTTTTGTCAAGTACGAAATTACGAACTGTCGAAAATAACTCCGTTACAAAAAGTAGCAGATATATTAAAGGATTGGGCCTATAATATGAAAAAGAGGAATGGAGAAGATTATAAAGAATATGCAGTTACATCAATTTGGAATTCAACTGCGAAGATGATTCAAGAAAAATATTTCAATGAATACAATATTAAATTTGATCCTTTTGCCGACATAACTTCTGAAGAAGCTCGTGATGCAAGAAATAGTAAACGGAAAGAATTACAAGTTATTCGAGATAAAATAAAAGTAAGTTCTGTAGCATTGAACAAGAAAGATATAGTAAAAATGGCAAAATTGTGGAATATAGACAACCCAGAGGGATTACAAAAAAGATTCTTTCATATAGCTTCTTATGAATTAGCTTGGAGGGGGCGAGAAGCTGCAAACTGTAGAATTTACCATTTCAAAGAAGAAAAGAATCAAGATGGAACTTCAACAAGATTTGAATACAATACAATATTTCCAAAGACGACACAGGGTGGGTCGAAAAAATTGGCAGACAGCAAATGGATAACAAAAAATGAAATGGATGAAGGTATTTGTCCCGTTGCATTGTTAAAATTTCTGTTACAAAAAAGAAATGAAAACATAACATCTGAACGACTTTTTTTAACTCCAAATCCCTTTTGGAAAAACAAAAATTCTAAAGGTTGGTACAAAAATGTTCCACTGGGTATTAATACGATTTCTACTTGGACCAAATATTCTGCTACTAAAATTGGACTCGACATTACAAATAATAAATTTACCAATCATTCAAACCGTGCTAGTACAGTTTCCCAGTTAGCCAAAGCAGGAGTAAGTGAACAACAACTTATAAAGATAACGGGACACTCATCATCATCTTCTATTAAACCCTACCTCCAAATTGATCCTGAACATCACGAAAATCTTATTAGTTCCTTACGAGCCTCGAGTGAGAAAAATCAAAATGAATATTCTACATGTGTGAAAACCAGAGAAGAAAATTTTGAAATCAGTACACCAAACCAAACAATTTATAACAATTGTGTATCTAATAACTGTTCATTTAAATAATTTAATTGTATCAATGAAGATAATTATTGTTGTTGTTCATCCATATATACGGTCGTTAATTTATCTTGCCAAAAAACACTAGAGCTTTTCTTTTAAGGATAAATTTATTTTTAACTTAAAATTTTTCCATCAGTAATTTTGCTCGAAAAACTGACATTTGACAAAATCACTCGACCTTCGGTCTCGCGATTTTGTCATGTCAGTTTTTCTCGTAAAATTACTGATTGGCAAAATTATTTCGTTACAAAAAGAAATTTATCCGATAAAAAAAAAGCTCTTGTGTTTTTACTGTTGATAAAACCCCTAGCACTTATGATATTACCCTCGATATATATATGCGAATACAAGTCGGATATTATCGTTGAGTGGTAATACGTGGAAAATATTTGTGTTTCTTTTATATTTCTATATAACGTATGTTTAGATGATTATATCCTTTTTTGGACACAATTGCCTATGTTTTTTGTATGGTTCACATTGAATATGTGGCGAGTCAATTTGATATAATATATCGAATAGTATTATCAGGAATAAAATGCATTCTACTGTAGCGGAGGAGTTTGGAAAAAGGAAATATATGTATAGTATTGCTTGGTATCACGTGACGATTCCTAGCAGTCACACCTACCGCAAGCCGCGAAAAGGAACTTCGACCCCCGACCGTTTACAATTTTTTTCTTTGTTCAGTATTACTTCTCATTTAATTCATCTTTACTATAAATCGAATTTGAACTTCACCAAGAGTAATAATCTTTGAAACACAACATTTTATCAAATGACATCTTCACAACCTGTCATCCAAAAATTAACACCTTCCTCATGTTGAATTATTACAAAAAAAAGTCGTTTATAACAAATATGATGAAATTTAGTGAAATTGTACATATATCTTCTGAAAAATGAATTTCGGTGAAATTTTCTGAATATGTGATCAAAATGGAAAAATTTAATGGACATAGACCTCAAAAAAAAAGTGTTAACCGTAGACACGTGTTTCGAGCTCTCGACCCTCATCAGTACGGTGAAGAAGTGCAAGGATGGTAGTAAACAATAATTCAACGGAGTCAACTACCAAGTGTTGTTCATCCTTGCACTTCTTCACCGTACTGATGGGGGCCGAGAGCCCGAAACACGTGTCTACGGTCAACACTTTTTTTTTGAGGGCTATGTCCATTGAATTTTTTCATTTTGTTTTTAACAGTCCCCTCGATATTATTTCCTTCCGAATTTCTGATAATAATCCAAAAATTGTCATTGCAATATTTCTCAGTGAGCGATTTGGGATATAACAGAGAAAGAGAGAGAGAGCTTTCGCTTATTCGAAAAAAAAAACGAGTTTAATTTATATTCGCCAAAAATGAAAACCTTCCTCATGTTGAATTATTACAAAAAAAGTCGTATATAACAAATATGATGAAATTTAGTGAAATTGTACAGATATCTTCTGAAAAATCAATTTCAGTGAAATTTTCTGGATTTCTGATATTTATCAAAAAATTGTCATTGCAATATTCGTCAGTGAGTAGTTTGGGACATACAGCGATAAAGAGAGAGATAGCTTTCGCTTATTCGAAAAAAAAGAGTTTGATTTAATTTCGAATGTTTTTATCAATGCAAGGTGTTTGAAAAATAATTATCGAAAAACTACCCACTCCATGCACAACCACTAACAGTTGATAGTACATCAGAAAATAAAAAGATTATTCCTTTGTAATGTTTATGATAACTGTTTAATAAGCCAGGAAATAACCCATGAAAAAATATGTTTTATACCTTCCAAAACTTAGCTCTTTCTCACTTTCCAGAATATGGTCAAAGGAGGGTGTGCTTTTCTGGGTCCCATGCTCCCGGTCATAAGACTTTGCACACTTATAGATCTATAAAAAAGGAACATTTTCCCAAAAATTTAACTTCCAAACCATTCCGGAACATCTTCAAATAACTTCTTTCACATCAGAGTTTTTGAAGACAAAAAATTATAAAATAGAAATGTTGGCAACACAGCTGGTGTGCGTATCCTGGGTTTCAATATAATACATTAGGTACTTGTTGCTGAATCAATGTGTTGTAGAAGCGTTTCAAACTAGGCGAGGTTACGAACATATCAAAAGTTCGTGCGGTGTTGGTAGCACGATAGGCGCAATCTATCGATAAAGGTAGAGAATGGAAGATAGATGTCAGTCAAAATCAGCTAACAGGAAGGTTCACTTTTGCGCTTTTGTTCACCTACCAAAATTACAAGCGAATACCATTTTCTAAGTGTCAAGTTATGGCAGTTACCTACAACTGTTGCAAACTGCCCTATACTCAATCCGGTTGAGCACTTGCAATCGTCGTCATTCATATTTTCATTGTCAAAATCAAATATCTTGCATGTTTCTTTAAGAGCTACTACGCAATCAGTGAGCAGATTTATTGAAAATTCATCGTCACCATGTGTAAACTGCCTAGAAGCAGCCCTCAATTGCATAAGAGCAACAGTTTCTTCAGAAAAGTAACCATTCTTCAAATGTTCCGGACATGATCGATTCTCCAAGTTGCAAAATATCTGGTTTTGGATCCACTTCAGAACGGCTTCTCTTGAAATACGCTGCCGAATAATAATACCACACACGCAACAAACTCGTTGATTAGTTGGCAGGTACATTTCTAATGTTATCGCCATTTCCTTCATCATTATCAACGTCTACCTCATCATTGTTCTCATTTTCAATAGGAATAGGATCATGTTGGATATCAGGTCTTATTTCGTTGCCTTAAAAATTAAATACCAACAAGCATTATAATGCTACTACAATGAACATTGCTTTACTCCACCTTGTCGTCGAAAACAAGCATCTCATTGGGTGCAAATGCGGGAGTTTTTTCCAGGCTCTACCCAGCCAATTTCTCTGCGTGCTCCCATATTGAGTAGAAACTGCCGGTACTCATGTTTCATTATTGGCCGTTTTTGCAGTACTTTTGCAGTACTTGATTTACCCAATGCAACCAAAACAATTTATTGGGGCCATGTAGAATTTTCAAATAGACATAAAAAGTGTAAAAATAAAAAGATATACTAACTAATTGAATCATAAACCAATTGAAAAGAAAACGATGCCGTTTTTTTAAGTTATCAACAACAATAAAAAGAAAATGTCAGTTCCGACAATTAGTCATTAAAATAAATGAAAATCAATGTTGCTACTTTGCATTTTTTCTCAATAATATTACATAAGATGAGATGTATTACTGGATTTTTAAATACTGTAATTCGTTACAAAATGGAAATATACACACTTCCGAGATTACACTCTGTATATATATATATATATATATATAATTTATATATATATATATATATATTCAAACGGTGACGGTTTCTTGAAATATTATGTCTGTGAAAAGAAGAAATGTATTTATTTTTCTTGTCCCACTATCGATGAGTTGAAAGATCCAAGAAATATATATCAGGCCAACTCAGCACCTTCATTCGAACAAATTAATAGTCCGAGAGGCGAGTGACAATAAATGCAACCATTTTCGAAAGGCTGATTTTTTATATTATGTCACATTTGTGGTGTAGAGAAATAGTCTGCCGTCAGAGTGCCAGTTTCGTTTATACAGTAAAAAAAACTGTCAAAGTTCGTTTCTCAATTTTTTTGAAGACGTACACATTCAAAGATAATGTCGTAAATCTATGCGAAGAGTTACGACGCATCAAATTTTCCGCCCTGCAGATCTGAGATTATTAAACACATGCATCGCAGTGCATACATATCTATTATTGTATTTGGGACAATGCACACCAAAAAATACCAATCGTTAAGGAGGCTGTGGAAAATGGTTAGCAGGACATAGAAGTTCGACTGGTTCGAAGGGCAACAACTCCCAACATTCGTGAAAGACGTCATCTAGGCAAATGATATTTCGGATAATAAATTAAACGTGGCAAGCACGTTTATCACACTTGTTCAATTATTTACAAATTGAACACATTATTGCACCCCTATCAATTTGCAGATGCTGAGTCGTTAGATTTAACTGATATCGGAAAATATGATGAGTCTGACGAAAATTACAATTGTATCAGCGATTCGAGTTGATACAATAATTTATATATGTAAAAAAAATTCTTTGAAAAATATTCTGTCCATATTTTTATATGAATTGTATTAATTTCATCAATATTAGTTATTTTATCAACTAGTGAATTAATGGTGGCGATTAATGATCGAAGCGAGCGCGTTAATGTTCGAGATCATTAATCGCAATTATAATATGATTACAAAATTTTTTCGCCGACCTCGTTCCTGTGGTCAACGTGGAATTTTCGATATCCATTCCCTTCAACTAGGAGGAAACAATATTTGGATTTGAAAATACATAAATTTGACAGCGCAAAGATAATATGATTTGGAATTTGAATAATATTCGAATTCGTGTATGTTCAGTTGCCTATACCGCAATACATTAATGGATTAAATCGACCATTTATAGGCTATTAATGGTCGATTTCGGTGTATGTTTGGTTGCATACATCACAAGCATGCATTCTAAGAGAAATCGAAGTTCAATAGGGGTCATTAACGATCGATTTCGTATAGATTAAACAGACTCGTTATTACGAGGTCGCAGCAAAATATAATGAACCGTATAAAAAAGAGGGCACGGCGCGCTTTTCTATCGGCTGCTCACGGCATTTGTTACGGTGAGAATCGGACTTACTATGTTTTTTCAATATTAATAATATTCTCCACTTTTTTACCGAATTTTATATTTTAGAAAGCACTTTCACGACGAATATATTTTTCACGAGTTAAATGCGCTGGTGTCGCGCTTTGTTGCTCGATTTTCAAGACCGACCATGGTTTCAAAAGGTTTCAAAAAGTAGTTGTGACGTATACAGTTTTTTTACAAAGTTAAAGACGCCCCCGTGCCAAACGCTAACGAAACTGGCAGACGGACGGAAAAACCTCAAGACGTTAAATACATCAACATATAAACAGATTTTTCTTTGGACATTTTCACGATGGGCCCTCATTTAGCCAGAATATAAAAAAATTATTATCTACCAAAACCACTGTTATTCGTTATAGTCTCGTCTCCACAGGTGTGCAAGAGGTTATATATATATATATATATATATATATTTATTTATATATATATATATTTATAATTTTTTTCCACCATATGCGAAAATTATTCATATCAACCCTAAAATTATGACGAAAAGTACTGTTTATCGTCCCTTGGGCTGCTAAAGTCATAACAACACGATTTTGTAGTTTTTCACTATCACCTTTGACTTTATACTATGAATTGTTTAGCAGGTTAGGTTAGGTTAGGTTCTTTCCAAGTGGGGCGATAACCGCCCGTTCCACTTCGACCTTCTCAGATCTATTGTGGCTCGATCCTAATTAAATAAGAGTTCACCTTCACGTCTCGCGCTTCTGACGAAGTCGATGATGCCTCTCTGTGATACATTTTCCAGATCTTTGTGCTCCAGCTGCCCGTAATCCATTCGGTAAAATCTTGTTCATTCCAGACCCTTGCATCTGCACAAGATGTGCTCTGCTAATTCTTCCTCGTCTTGACAAAAGCGACACTCTGCGCTCTCCGCTAGTCCGATTCTTCGAAGATGCGTTCGCAGTCTACAGTGATCTGTCACTAGCCCAGTTATAATCCTCGGGTTTTTCCTATTCAGTTCTAACAGGGCTGCTGTTCTTCTCTTCGAAGGATTTGGTATAAATGCCTCCGAGTGGACTTGTCCCACTGTTTCATGCCAGTACTCAGGTTTTTTCCGCTCGGTCCAGTCTGACAACACTTCTTTGGTTATGATCTTTGATATTCCGAAGAGGGGCTCTGGTTCTATGAACTCCTTCATAGTGCCGTCTTCTGCCAGAAGGTCGGCTTTCTCATTCCCTCGACAGCCTTTATGTCCAGGAACCCATAGCAGAGTTATTTGTTTTCCCTGCCTTCACTTTGGAGGGCTTTCACGGAGTTCCATACTAATCTGGATTCTATCCGACTGGTGCCGGAGCTTTCAGTACTGCTTGGCTGTTCGCCATGATTTTGATCGATTGATTTTTAATGTTTCTGTTCAGATTTTTTTGCAGGCAGAGTTCTATTGCATGGACTTCTGCCTGGAATATTGTGGCGTACTGTCCCAGGTTACACTAAGGTTGAATTCTGGTTGTACTCCATGTACTCCGGCCCCAACTCCGTCTTCAGTTTTGAAGCCGTCTGTGTACCATTGTAGATGGGCCCTTGTGAGTTCTCGTTTTTTCGTCTCCCATCCGTCTCTGTCCGGGAGGAGAATCTCATAGATATATCAAAGTTCTATAAGGGGATCATTGTGTCTGATGGCATTGCTACAATCGGATGGGATTTTATCTCGTTCTCGAGCTTGCGACTACTTCCTACCCCATTACTTGTTGACCTCGACATGTTTCTGCAAACACTTACTCTTGCCTCCTCCTCTGAGCAGATGCGCAAAGGAGAGATATTGAGGAAGACTTCCGATGCTGCCCTGTTATGATCAGACACTCTTGCCTCTGGAGTTTGTTGAGCTTTTCTCGTGCACTCTTCTGTGCACCTTTGCTCCACCAGATAACCGCTCCATAGGTGTCACCACTGTGAGGTGAAGCCAGTACATTTGTTTGCGTTGCATTCTCCAACTGGAAAAAGAGTAAAAAGCAAAACACCTAACAGAAAATGCATTACTTGCTTATCTATCGGAGAGATCAAAGATTGTAAATGCAGGTACACTATGGTCTGATTTTTCAGTGTTGGAAAGCACACTTAGAGTCAAGAAAAATAATAATTTTGATAATTTTCATGAAGTTCGAGCATTTTTTAAACGGAATTCTGTAAATTACCTGCCCAAAAAGTCCAAAACTTTGAGTCAAGAACAATGCAGTAAGTTTTTTAAGGAAGTAGATGATTCTGACTATCTTATGATGAAGGTAAACAAGTAAATTAAAATAAACTAACTTCGTTTTTTTATCAATGTTGAATGTAGAGTTCTCTTATGATGGGGCTATACGGAGCTTGTCGCCGAAATGCACCATCAACTTTATCCCATAGAAATAAGTCATCCAGTTTTTTATTATATTATGTCTGTATTTATAAAATTCAAGATTTTTGTTATATTTTCCTATTTTTTGTTTTCTTGGTAGGCGAAAAACACTTGTGTGTCACACATGCAGAAGACGCTTTAGCAGCCCTCAGCCATTAGCTGCCCTCGCTTCGCTTCGCTCGCTTGTGCAGCTAATAGCCGTGGGCTGCTATGCTCATTTTCTGCCCTTGTGACCCAATATAATATTACATGATGATATAATAAAACATCTTATATCATTTATCTTATACATCCTATTTTCAATACTAGGTAACATCCACGATCTTTACGATATTCTGATGCATACAGACAATATGGAAGAACCACTAGTAATGCATCAAATGGAGAGGCGAGCAAGAGGTCCACAACTACGTCTCAGATTTGGAAAACGAGCTGACACCAACGACCAACCAGAAACCGTGAGTCACATATCCTCTAAATAGTACTTTTCCAGAGAAACTACATGTATTTTTCTCTCTCTTTACCTTTATAACCCTGTAGGTATAAAAATAATTACAGGAACCCCCAGAGAATAGAGATTTTTTTCCGTGAACATGAAAACTTCAAACGTGCATATTTTCCTGCTGCTATCAACCACATAAAGAGCTGGATTACAAAAAAATTAACATTTTCTGTAACTGTAACTCCTCCATCGTTTTCAGTTTGTCGAAAATTAATGAGATTAATTTTGAAAATATCTGTTTTTTCAACACAAATACGAGTTGGAATTCAACGCATTGGGTACATATTGGTGATATGTTTTTATTAGGATTTCGGATGCAATCGACTGTTTTGAAAGAGGCCTGGTAATATCTTACTCTTTGTGATTTGACGAGAGAGTCCCCAAAAAAGCGGCGTTGTTATGGTGTTAACTGATACAGTATCACCATATATTCATTTATCACTACCCATATTGATATCACTTTATAAGAGCTTTGTAAACAAAGTGAAGCCACGAAATCTCTCTCTCCTTTTTTGAACGGGCGCCCAAAAATCATTACGCGTGCACAAATTTTGAATTCTAGCACATGACTTTATTAATTTATAATTACAAAGGTTACAATATTCATTTGACATTTTGACAACAACGTTTTGTAGACTTATACTATGTGTGGCAAACCAGTCAATCTGTCAATTAATTGGAATTGGAAATTGATATATTTTGGGCTTATAATTGGAGGACGGTAATTTTCATACAACGGCGCGTTTCGTTCAAAATGTGGTGGCTCTTATTCCGTAATTTATGTCTCCAAGAAAATGTCAATAATTTTTTCCTCTTTGACGGTCCTGGTCGATTGATGTTGATATCTTCATAATCGTCTCCATTTTCCTCACTGAGGAAATAATGTCATTGCTTCATCTTCGTCGTCGCTCTCGATGATGACCTCTGGTGTATTCTCGCATGATTCATCATTGCAGAATCCGCATACAACACTTTTTCTGCAGCCACATGTTCCATCGCATCCCTTTTTTCAATTGCATGAAATGACATTCAATTGGGTATCTGGGGAAGGTTCGTCTGACATTATTAATGGAGTGAGCCCATTGGTACCAGTCCCAGTCGGATGTTTTTTCTATTCCACACCATTTTTGGACTTGGTGATAGGTTCTGAATGCATGGTACCGTGCAGCGTCCTTTGTTAGTGGTAAAGATGTTAGGTGGAATTTGCTTTTCAACCGACGAAAGAAAAGGAGAAGGTATAACTTTCCACAGAGTAGTTTGATTTCGATGATTCTTTTTTTATTGGATAGGGTATACTTGACCCATTTGAATTTAAGAAGAAAAATTCATCCTTGGGGCTAGAAAAATAGGGTATGTATTATTACCGTTCATACAACAAAATATTGTATTAGTGCAAGACTGTGAAATCATAGGGGGCACTATGATCGCTCTGTGCAAATCTTCGTCCTGTAAATATCTTCACTCAATTATTTCCGCTACGAGAATCATGTTAATGTAAAGATGAAAATCAATGTTTAAGAAAGGGGTATGAAAATGACTTACCCAAGCTTGTAGAGTAGGAAATGGAAAGTAGGATGAGAGTAGGTGGACTACAGTCAATTCCCTATTGAAGTCAGAAAATTAGAAAATTAGAAAAACCAGCAAAGAATGATGGAGTTAAAATTTTTCCCAATTCCCCGGAACTTTATCGAAAAATTTCAAGCATATTCAGAGATTAAAATATTCCACACCACACATATAGTCTTCCCGAAGAAAAAAAAATAAGAGTTGTATTCAGGGGCGTTCGCGAATTCTTGTCTTGCGACGATATTGAGGATGAGCTGACTGAGAGGGGGTTTGCCGCGGAGTCAGTGGCTCGTCTCAGAAAATTAAATGGGAAAAACCCCTCTTCCGCTAGTTTTAGTTCCCTGCAACAAAGACCAGAAAGACATTTTTAAAGTAACTGACATCCTAAATATTCGGGCAACAGCGGAACCACAGAGACCCAGGGCCTCTGTAGGACAATGTCATCGATATCAACGGTTCGGCTATTGCCAGCTGAACTGCCGTGCCATCCCCGCTTGTGTCAAATGCGGGTTTTAATCCCAACTAATGGGTGAACGGCAGCTTCCGAACTTCATCAACGCGGTGAGTTGGAATTGTAATGGACTTCTTCAGAATGGACTTAAGTCTCAGGAGTTTCTTGTAGAGAACAACATCGATGTTGCTTTTCTGCAAGAGACTCATCTCAATGGGGAACCTGTTAGATTGCCTAACTACAAAATGCTCAGAAATGATCGAATTGGACGTCCGGGTGGCGATGTTGCCATTTCGGTGTCATTCACATGTTCAGTTTGGCATTTCCAATGATGATACCCAGGTATTGGAGCAGTTTTCAACACGAGAAGTGGTCCTTTGCGTTTGATTAGTGCTCACAACCCTCCGCAGAATCGAATACTTCCTGAGGCACTCGATGTGCTTCTGATGGAATTCTGATGATCAACCTGTCTTGGTCATGGGTGACCTGAACGCTAAGCACGTACAATGGAGTCGTGTCACCAATGGGAATGGTAGACGGTTGATGCAACACAATGAGAGGCACGAATACTTGGTGTTGGGTCCAGATGAGCCGACGCATTTTGGTCCGTACAGGCCTGATGTGCTTGACATTGCCCTGGCCAGGAATATCACCTGGAACTGGGATATTCACGTCCTCACCAAGTTGAGCTCTGATCACAACCCGGTTATATTGTCATTGGGGGGTGATCCTCCGCTCCAGATGGATCGTATGTGAACTAAGATGAATTGGGAGAGATTCCGTTCGCTCCTGGAGACAGGTTACCGTGCTCCTGAGAGAATGGATTCCCCACTTGAGGTGGATGAGGCAGTAGCGCGTTACGAACTCAGCATCAAAAATACTTTGGAGGATTCCTCCCGCAAGGAACCGGCTCCTAAATTTCATGACGAATTTCCCCTGAGGATTAAAAATCTCATTCGTGAGAAATCGTGCTAGAAGAGCTTACCAAAGGAGTATGTTCCCTGCGGACAGAACACGAGCTAATGAATTGAATAGGGAAGTTGGAGAAAACATATCGGTATTTAGAAATGAAAGATTTGGCATAACCCTTCAAAATTTAGAAAACTGCGATCGACTTTGGAAAATCAATAAGAATTTAAAATTCCCCCTATTCATGGTGAGGCCGGAATGTATTATGACCCTGAGTCCAAAGCTCAAGCTTTCGCAGACCCGATGGAAATACAATTCAGGCTGAATGAACATCCAGATGATGATCTGGATCGTGAGCTTTTGTTGGAAGATCAGGTGCATCGCACCCTTAGGGAACCCAATCATGATGTCATTCGTTCAGCTACGTTGGATGAACTCCAAGCCCATATCAAGGGATTGAATCCCAAAAAAGCGCCTGGTTACGATGGAATTACCAATCGTATGATTCGGTATTTACCGGATAACCAGGTGCAGTCACTATTAAATATTATTATCAACTCTTTGCGCCTCAAGAGATTTCCTCGTAGGTGGAAGCATGCCATCGTGGTAATGATTCCGAAACAGGGACGAAACCCGACCCTCCCGAAAAATTATCGGCCGCTCAGTCTGCTTTGCAGTTCAGCTAAGTTGGCTGAGAAAATCTTGACGAAGAAGTGGAGGATAGAAATGTCCTACCTAATGAAAAAAATACTAACAATAGCGCTCAAATAGGTTTGCTAGACATCAGCAAAGCTTTCGACAGAGTATGGCACGAAGGCCTACTGTCAAAGCTGATAGACTTCCATCTGCCGCTTAGTTTGATAGAGTGGGTTAAATCGTTCCTCTTAGGTAGGACATTTCAGGTCAGGGTCGACAATTTGCTCTCGAATTCGAGAGAAATTGAGGCTGGCGTTCCTCAAGGGGCAGTGCTGTCTCCTGTATTATACGCCCTTCACACGTCAGATATACCAAGGAGCGAACATCTCCTTATTTGCTGACGATACGGCTTTGCTTTCCTCTGCAGCTGACCACTTGATGGGTGTCGTTTATTTGCAAAATGCATTAAACGACCTCCAGCAGTGGTATCTGGAGTGGAAAATAATGCTGAATCCTTATAAAACATAGGCGATTTCAATGGGTCGTAAGAGAAACAACCTAGAGAGGAGAGTGACTATCTTTGGAAGACAGATAGATCTCCTTATTTGCTGACGATACGGCTTTGCTTTCCTCTGCAGCTGACCACTTGATGGGTGTCGTTTATTTGCAAAATGCATTAAACGACCTCCAGCAGTGGTATTTGGAGTGGAAAAGAATGCTGAATCCTGATAAAACATAGGCGATTTCAATGGGTCGTAAGAGAAACAACCTAGAGAGGGGAGTGACTATCTCTGGAAGACAGATAGAATGGTCAGGGCGGATCAAGTACCTGTGAATAACTGTGGACCACCGGCTCACCCGGAGACCACATGTCAACGTTGTTAGGGACAAAATTGTTAAAAAGATATGTGCGTTATATCCTCTGATCAACAGGAAGAGTGAGCTCTTCCTCAAAAACAAAGTCATGATTCACAAGATGATGTTCAGGCCTATCATTTTGTATGCCTCAGCCGCCTTGGGCCAAATCTGCAGGTCTAGCATTGGCGTCCTGGAACGGGCGCAAATGAGAGTCCTGCGGATGATAAGGAACGCTCCATGGTACGTGCGGAACGATCGGATCCTTGAAGACTTAAATCTGCCTTCCATCAGAAGATCATCAGAGAACGCAATCAAAAAGTATTTGATTGTGCATTAGCTCACGAGAATCCGCTCGTGAGGAAAGACACTGATTATAACATAGACAATCCCTCGCGTTTTAAGCGTCCCAGGCACTCTCTGGAGTGATGGGTTACCTACCAATCCATACAGAATAGCAAAGCTGCATTCTCAATAGAAATTATTATTTTTGTATTCCAAATTTTTGATCAAAATTTCCTCTCGGTCATGGTTCGAAAAACACCATCATGGCAAGGGCTATGGACCGGTCTGTAGTCCTTTACCAACCAAAATTCTAAATTCGTGAATGGCTGTGGCCCACTTATTCGACATCCAAAGAACAAGAGCCTTAGGGTTACGCTTGGTTTTACCAAGAGTGTAGAAGATTCTGATATATCATTCAGTGTTGACACATTTTTACAAGCTTTTATTTAACTTGCTTCGTTCGTAGGTCATTCTGTCATTGTTTCCGGTTCAAAATTTGTAATTTATTTTTGGAGCACTTGCCGACATCCGATTGAGTGTTCATTATTCCGGTTACAATGCAATATACAATTTTTGTTAGGGGTCGGAGATTATGAATTTTTTCTCAAAATTTATAAATTCGAATGGACGGCTCCAAAATGGCGGAGAAGTTTTGTGATTATGATCTGATTCTATTCAAAATTTGTATGTGGGGGTTTTCGGAGTCGGAGATTATTAATTGCATGTCAAAATTCATGAAATTGGAATGCCGGATCATGGAATTTTTGTCATAGAAAAAATCGAAATGGCAATGACGGACGAGATTTGGGTTAATGGTCCGATTCGATTCAAAATTGGTATATAGTGGTTTTGAGGGTCGAAGACTATGAATTTTTCAAAATTGATAAAATCAGAATGGCGGCTTCAAGATAGTCGATGATTACTGTGTTTATGGTCCAATTCTGTTCAAAATTGGTATGTGGGGGTTTTCGGGGTCGGAGATATTGATTTTTATTAGCAAAATTCACAAATTAAAGCTGGCGGACAAGTTTTGTAATTATGGCCCGATTTGATTCAAAATTGGTATGTCGAGGTTCTCGGAGAATATAAATTAAGTCGAAGATTATTGATTTTTAGTTGAAATTCATAAATTGAAAATGGCAAATCCTAGATGGTGGATTAGTTATTCTTCAGATGGTCTCCTCATTGAAGGGCTGGATAGCTCAGAACTTACAGGAAAACATAATAACGATCCTTTTTGCAAAAATGCATAGATTAAGTCGTACTCAAGTACTAAAGAACGCAAAATAAAATAATTAATAAAAAACCTTTTCAAAGACAAGCTTTTATTCAAATGCACTAAAAAGTAAAGAATAATTGCTTTGGATGTGTGACGTTGGTTATTACGTAAGTTATAGATTCAAAAACTTGTCACTTTTGTATTCGAACTGAAAACATTGCGCGACAAGCTTTTGAATCTATAAATCACGGAATAACATACGTCACGCATCCAAAGCAATTATTTTTTACTTTTCAGTGCATTTGAATGAGAGCTTGTTTTTGAAAAGGTGTTTCATTAAGTATTTTATTGGGATCATAACCTTCCACAATCTGAAAACAAAATTCAATGTATCAGAGAATCTATACAAGTAGTAGAAGGGCAAGAATGAGTATTTCTTCACAGGTAACAAGCTTCAAACAATATGATTCATCACTTCGCGAAAACTCAAATTAGCTACTACGTTCAAGAGTTCCATGAAAAATATTAGAATGTTCGAATAAGAATGACACTACCGCTCAGAATGGAGTTCAAATCTTCATAGCTTGATCGGGTCTCAGAATGCTTTATATTCGTTCGATTTTATAGTAATAATCTAGAATTTTGATCTCGGTAGAAATCGATATGTTTATTTGAATTCTAAAAATATCACACCTACGTGCAAAATTAAATGAATTTGTATCACTTGAGTCATTGATTACTTTTTATATCTCTATGTTATCAGCAAAAAACTATATTATCTGTAATCTATCAAGTATGGTTTAAGCTCATTTTTTATTTTATGGAGGAACACTCATTCTGGCTTTGTTTTTGAATCCATTTAATTCGGGACCTCCTATAATGGATGGAAAATAGAATAAACCAAGAAATTATTACACTCGTAGATTCAGAAATTATATAATATTTGAAAATTTTATTTCAGTTTCAGGTTGTACAAGCAAGGGCTCCATCTCTACGTTTACGATTTGGCAAGAGAACTGAAGATAGCCCAGTGAGTATTAGAAAGTACATCAGCTATTTGAAAATCCCAATGTTCTTTCCTTTTTTTTTCAAACATATTTTTACACTAATGATTTTATGTGCACATATTCAATGAGAATGGCAAATTTCTGTATCGATTTTCTCATAAGAATAATTCACTATTTGAATTTTGAGAATCATTTCGTGAAAGCTAATGAAATACAAAATATAGTAGCTGATCATATAAGAGTCTGAATGGAGGTCTTGTGAACGCCCAGATGGAGAATTGCTTGATTCTTCATCTCGTGTAGTACACTATCTGAATCCCCATTTTATTCTGTTTTAGAAATCGATCGAGGTAGATATTGGAAACAACATATTAAAAATAGTGGTTAAACATATTAGTTGAAAATTTCGGCAGTTATATGAATGACTTTTTTTTCGGGAATCCAGTTGTTTTTTGTTAGATTTTATAAAAAATATCTTCATTTTTAATGGTAGATTTTTTTATTCCAGGAATATTAAAAAAAGATTGAGGATAGTCGCAGATGATTTCACATCTGATTTGGAAAACATCCTGTTTACATTTACAAAGCAATAGATAATAATATTTGTATACAATTATTTGTCCACGACTGCTTTATAGTGTCCATCATTCATCTGTTTCCCCTATGATATACATTATACACTGAGAGCAATTAATAATCGCTATTCACTGCTCTTGTACTCACAATATAGGCAAACCTAACAATGTTAATTTTTCGGGGCAAGGTGTCAACACTGATAAAACCCCACATGACAGGTATGCCTCGTTGCCAAGGATTCAGAGACATACCATTTGGACATTTACCATCATCCCGACTTGTTCGTAAAGGTTCCAAATTGGCGAGGAGTTTGGTGGAATTTAAAGCACGTTTGATCAAATTCTCCACAGCTTGATGACCAGAAAAGCGGCATTCGCTGAATTTACAACTCAGTCCTTTATCACTAACGTCAGTGCCACTAATTCGACACTACTCACTGAATCTAAACAAAATCCAACAGCAACTCTAAAAGTTCCGTTATACAGGGTGGGGCACCCAATACGACACGGTCCGAGTAAACCAAACCATAAATTTTTTTCGGGAATTTCTCCATTTTATTATATGATATTGATTAAGGCTGCAAAAGGAAATTATTTTGGAGTCTACAGGGTGGCTCAAAAAAGTGTGACATATCAAAGTTGTGTTTTTTCAAATGGAACACCATCTTTTTCTTTACATTTTTGAATAGGGCAGGAAAAAATAATATGATACCATATGGTACTATGTACCTAACTATAACCATTCTCGAGTTATTGATTTTTTTATGAAAATGCTAGGTATAACAATTGGAAACTAAATAACATCGAAATGTATAGAAATCATCCTTTCGAATTCTATAGAAGAGGTTTTGGGCTATTGATTTCGATAAAACCCGTTTCTCAATAGTATACAGAATGTTCAAAAATCATTGTCACTTTTTTATAATTTCGGACAAAGATAACTTTGTTATTTCAAAAAGAACACCCTGTATGTTTTTGGTCTGAACAATACAAAATTCAATTATCTCTCATTTCATATTGGTGTTCCCTATACCTAATCTAAATAGTTTTTCAGATATTGGCTTTTTCAAATAGTAGTTCTTATTTCAATGCATTCTTTGAATCAAGATAGCTTTGAAACGACATTTATTCAACTGGTTGAAAGAATTCTCATTGACAGTTATTGTGTTTTACGTTATTCAAAACATTAACTGAATTATGAGCATCGAAAATGAAAACGTATCCCATTCAAAAGCAGATAGATATGATTTTAGCGATTGGTGAGTGTTTAGAGAATAACCTTTTGGCGTCGAGGGTGTATGCCCAAAAATATCCAGACCGGAATCATCCAAACATGTTGGTTTTCAAACTATTGTTACATCAATTTCGTAGGACTGGAAGTGTAGCTTATGAGAAGGCAAATAGACCAAAACCTATCATTGGAAATGAGGAAAATGAATTTCTTATTATGGGATCAATCATAGAAAACCCTCACACGAGTCAACGAAAGATCAAGAAAGATACAGGGATGAGCAGACGGATCATTTCTAGGGTAATAAAAAAATACAAATTCCACCCGTACCGTATTCAGATGCACCAGGAATTATATGAAATAGACTTCCGTCGACGAATCGAGTTTTGTCTATGGGTTCTGGACAAGTTTAGTGAGGATGAACATTTTTTGGATTCCATTTTATTTTCTGATGAATCTACTTTTCATAACAATGGCTTAGTGAACAGACACAACTTCCATTATTATAGTGATGTGAATCCTCATTTTTTCCGCACTCTGTATCACCAGAATAGGTGGTCTGTTAACGTGTGGGAAGGAATTTTAGGTACACAAGTTATAGGACCATACTTATTTTATAATAACTTGAATGTTCAAATTTTTTTACAATTTTTACGAGATGATCTGCCCGAGCTTCTGGAGAATGTGCCGCTAAATATCAGATAACGGATGTGGTTACAATTGGATGGAGCTCCGCCACATTTCAAATTCAGTGTCAGACAGTTTTTGAATATGTGCTTTCCGAATAAATGGATTGGTAGGAGAGGACCACAAAATTGGCCAGCGAGATCACCAGATTTAACTTGCCTTGATTTTTTCCTGTGGGGAAATTGAAGAATGAGGTTCACGACACTCCTCCAACCACACTGGAAAATATGAAGGAGATAATGAGGGCTGCTTTTCGAAGAGTGACGCCTCAAATGTTATTAAATGTTGAGGAGTCTTTCATAGAGAGAGTGGCTCTTTGTATTCAACGGGATGGTCGCCATTTTGAGCACCTACTTTGAATTAAATACATTTGTTTCATATTTTGTTGTTGTTGTTTCAGTTGAATAATAAAAAAAAATTGTATAGTCTGTTTAATGAACTACTGTCAGAATATGAATGTAAATGATAACTTCATTTTAGTGAACAGTAAATATTTTCGATGAAGTGAAGTATAACAACTCTCAATGAGAATTCTGTGAGCAAATCGAATAAATGTCGTTCCAAAGCTATCTTCAAAGTATGCATGTTCAAAGAAGGCATTGAAATAAGAACTACTATTTGAAAAAGCCAATATCCGAAAAACTATTTAGGTTAGGTATAGGGAACCCCAATATGAAATGAAAGATAATTAAATTTTATATTGTTCAGATCAAAAAAAATACAGGGTGTTCGATTTGAAATAACAAAGTTATCTTTGTCCGAAATTATAAAAAAGTGACAATGATTTTTGAACATGCTGTATAATATTGAGAAACGGGTTTTATCGAAATCAATAGCTCAAAACCTCTTTCATGCTTGGTCAGATTTCGAAGGGATGATTTCTATACATTTCGATATTATTTAGTTTCTAATTGTACCTAGCATTTTCATAAAAAAATAAATAACTCGAGAACGGTTATAGTTGGGTAGGTACATAGTACCTTATATGAAATCATATTATTTTTTCCTGACCTATTCAAAAGTGTAACGAAATACAGGGTGTTCCATTAAAAAAAATACAACTTTGATATGTCACACTTTTTTGAGCCACCCTGTAGAGTCCAAAATAATTTCCTTTTGCAGCCTTAATCAATATACATATAATGAAATGGAGAAATTCCCCAAAAAATTAATGGTTTGGTTTACAGCGACCGTGACGTATGGGGTGCCTCACCCTGTATAAAAGAGTTTCAAGACAAGAAAGGACTAAGGCATTCAATCAAGCTGCATGTTTGGACGGAACTGCTCCATGACGAGCCCCTTCATTAGGAGATTTTCGAGTAGTTTTTCGATTATTAATATCCCAATCACGTTGAATATACAGTGCGGTCCACAGGTATGGAATTTATTCATTTTTAGCGTTATTAAGTATTTGTTTGAAAAAATCTGAAACACGTCGATTTTTGTTGTCAATTTGACAATTTTCGGTATGAAAATATTACCCCGTTCTTGCACCCTCTCTAAATTATGAGCACCCCCTCAAAAAAATTAAACGAGAAGGGGGGTCGAGTGGCACCTTGTTCGAAATGGATTTTCATTCTCTGTTCAGCAATATTACGTTTTTCAATTATGGTGCAATATAACTGAGAAAATTTATTTTGAAAATGTAGAATTTTGATACTTTACGTAGAATGAAGGAAATAATGTCACATAATATTTAAGAAGTATTTTTCAATTTACTTTACAATTAAATTAAATGTTTAAAATGACCACCATTCACTTCTCGGCAATAAGCAAGTCTTGGAAATATATCGTACAACATTTTGTACCCCTGAGTTATGTTGTTAATTTCTTCCGTTATCCTAACTTTTAAATCTGCAATATTGTCTGGTCTACTGAAATATACTTTCGATTTTAAATAACCCCATGAGGAATAATCAGGTATTTCCTTATCTGTCAGGAAAAAGTCGTTCAAGACACCAAAAAATTATTCACAAAACCCACATAAATAATGTAATGTCAATCTAGTAGCCTACTGTTATTTAAATATTTGTGTGTATTTGATTAAATTATGGCTCATTTATCCGAAACTCAAAGAATAGTCATTTTAATTATGATTGGATGCGGTAATAAAACAAGAACTCAGAAGAAAGTTTGTGAAATTCCAATAATAAATACCCTCACAGTCTACAGTTAGCAAAATAGAAACAAAATTACGTGAAACTGGACATGAAAAAACTATTCAAAAACCAGGTCGAAATGTTAAATTGGATGAGGAAAAAAAGTAAGATGTACTGTTAGCGATTGAGAGAAATCCGCATATGACAAGTAGACAACTTGCCGCCGACAATGATGTGAATAAATCATCGATATCGAGAGTTTTACATTCAGAAAAATACCATCCTTATGGAGTTCAGTTGGTTCAGGAGTTAAAAGAGGATGATCCTGATAGAAGGCAACAATTCTGTGAACTGATGATGGACAGAATGGAGGACGCAGATTTGCAGTTCATAAGCAATTCGTTTTTTCTGATGAAGCTACTTTTCATTTGGATGGAACGGTTGATAGACAAAACTGTAGATATTGGAGCAGAGAAAATCCCCATTTGATGTGTGAGGCTCACACACAATATCCTAAAAAGTGAACGTTTAGGCTGGTATCAATAACAACAAAATTATTGGCCCTTATTTTTTTGAAGGCACAGTTAATGGTGAGGTTCATCTAGATTTTTTTATGAACTTCTTACAGCCTACATTAAAAAGACTTTTGATGTTGATGACCCGAATGCAATAGATAGATCAATTTGGTTCAACAACAAGACGGAGCTCCACCGCATTAAAAACGTATTGTTAGATATTATTTGAACGAATAGGTAGATTGGGAACGTGGAACGATTGAATGGCCGCCTAGATCCCTCGATTCGACTCTTCTTGATAACTTCTTATGGGTTTATTCAAAATCAAAAGTATATTTCAAAAGACCAGACAAAATTGCAGCTTTATAAGTTAGGATAACGGAAGTAATTAACAACATAGTTCCTGAGGTCCTACAAAATGTACGAGAATTCCAAGATCGTTGTCAAAAAGTGAATGGTGGTCATTTTGAACATTTAATTTAATTGTTAAATAAATGGAAAAATACTGACATTATTTCCTTCATTCCACGTGAAGTATCAAAATTTTACATTTTCAAAATAAATTTTCTCAGTTATGATTGCACCAAATTTGACAAACTTAGTATTGCTGAACAGAGAATGGAAACCCCCTTCGAACAAGGTGCCACACGACCCCCTCTTATTTTATTTTTTTAGATAGTGCTTATTATTCAGTGGGGCTGCAAGAAGGCGGTAATATTTTCATATTGTAAATTGTCAAATTGACAATAGAAATCGACCTTTTTCAGGTTTTTTCAAACAAATACATAAAAACACTAAAAATGAATTTATTCCATACCTATGGACCGCGCTGTGTGTTTTCCTAGGACTAGCAAATCAAAGGAGAATGAGTTTCATCTAACTGCAGTTGCTTCCCTTCATTTAGTGAATGGCTAACTGAAAAACCTGGTGGTTGAATTGTTTTAACACGATTCAACACAGTAAAGCTAGAATCAAGGAATGCTAGCAATGCTAAAGACGTATTCAGTTGAAAACCTAATCCATAAATGAATAGTGTTGAGGGCATCTTTGAAATCAAATTTTGAAAAATATTTTCCTGCACTTACATTATTTTGTTCAATATAACGGTGGGCTCCGGAAACGTTTCTTCGTCGATATTTGGGCTCCAGAAACGTTTTGTCGTCGATATTTGCAATTGTGTTGTCTGAACATGAAATTTTGACAGTAGATGACAGATCAACATCGGAAACTTTATTCAGAATACGATTCATCATCTCTGCCTGGAGAAATCGTTCGGTAGGTTTTCCTTGTAATTTTTTTTACAGTTCTAACAACCATTCAAATTTTGTCATTTTATGTCATATGAAACAATTTCAGCCAATCATGTCAACATTACACTGATGAATGCATTCAGTGCAATTATCAATCACTATGACAACACGATTGAATTTGACAACTTCATTCCAAATAAATTTCATAATGTCACGTTTTGGAAATACGAATGTTTGAAGTATAAATGCGCTTATCGGAGAAAACATTCCTAGAAATACAACCTACAGTCACAAATATATTTGGGGAATATTTATAGAATTTTGCTGCGAATGAGAATATGAATTGAATGAACATAGAAGCTTAGAATAATTGGCGTTGATACTAAAAGATTGGACGGTCAATATGAGAAAGAAAGACGGGACCGAATTTAAAGAAGCAAAGAAAAGTACTATAATGACTATAATATTATGATTGACCCGTTTAACAATATAGTATTTAAACCAGCCCGAGATGCCCGCGATGCAATCAGGAAAAAACTACAAGCAGATCCATGTATACGTGAGTCCAGGGTAGTTTCGTAAAATTTGTCTGAAGTTAAAAAAATAATATTGCTATGGGATGAAAATACTCCTGAAGGTATTATGCGTGAATTTTACCATATTGCTGCTGTAGAATTAGCGTGGCGAGGAGGAGAGGCAGTTGCTTGTCTGGTGGATTTTTCTCAAATCGATAAAAATAACGATGACTCTCCAACAAATCGCATTGAATACAATCCGGTGTTCAGTAAAACGTGCCAAGGTGGTTCTGAAAGCTGTACAAGTAGTAAATGGTTGGTTTCCAATAGTGAAAGACAAAGCTGCCCTGTACGTCTTTTTCATAAACTGATATCAAAACGAGGCGACAATATTACCTCGCCACGACTGTTCTTATAACCAAATCGACACTGGAAAAATGAAATTGACAAATGGTACGATAATGTACCTGTTGGAAGAAATACAATAAATGGATGGACTGAATCTGCTGCTGAGGCAATTGGCTTGAATGTATAGGACAAAAGATAACAAATCACTCGAATAGATCAACTGCTGTTAGCGTATTGGCAAAAAGTGGTGTAGAAGTACAACGATTGCTGAAAATTACTGGTCATAGCAATCAAAATTCTATAAAACCATACTCAAATGTCGATCAAGAACACCACAACTAGATCATTAATATTATGCGTGGTGTCAAGCCCCATAATTACAGAAAAACTCTCATTTCTAAAAAAAGCAACATGATATCACTGAATACGAACTTTATAGCCCGAAAATAAATTCCATGGGTATGAACATAGGTTCTAAATTCGAATAAGCGACAAACGCTGATAAGCATGCCAGTTAAAAATACGTCGTTATTGGAAGACAAGTAAATGCGTTCGAAAATAATTATCAAGAAATAACCCTTGAACACCGGATTCATAAATAACTCATCTAGGAAAAATTAACGATGGTAAACAAGATTATTGACTCCAACTTCGCGATATCAAGTATCATAAAAACGGATTCAATGTAATTGTACCACAGAAAAAACACTATGAATTCATAGTTTATGACCGACCAATAAAATTAGCTCATTAAAACTTCTTCGTATTTATTCATGCGTGTAGGACAAAACAAAGCCATTAATTATTGTTGAAGATGATTATAATTGCTATCCGCGACTAGACCAACTATCACGTGATTCGATAAAGGGTTATAAAAAGCACGAGTTTCCATATAAATTCATTCATTCGGTGTTCATCAGTCAAGCAAGTAAGTTCAGAGATGAGGTTATAATTCAGTCATTCACGACATAGTGAATTCAGTCTTAGAACAGTAGCCAAGCTAGTTATATCATAGTCGTTACTCCGGTAATATGTTTCTCTCAAAAGTGAGGTTAAGAAGTCCGTCGAATCACAGTATCGTAAAATAATGATGAGAAGTGTACCATTAAAATAGTCAATGTAGTGAACTTCAGAAAACATTAAGACTAAGTTAAATGCAAAGCAACTGCAAACCAAGTATTGAACGCTCCAGGTGAAAGCACGAGTGAACAGTAGTTTTTTACAAAAATTGACTATTTTCGTCAACGCTTCCCGAACCAAGATAAGTCAACGGAAGTCCGCAATTCAATGGTTCATGATCTCTTAGAAAAACCATAGCCGTATCGCGCTATACTTATATACCGGGCGAATAAAATAAAATAACCAATTGACGCGAGATTACGCGAAATAATAATAGAACTAATTGTAGTTTAAAAACCTACTCCAGTGAATAAGTTTGAAACAGGGTGAGTCCTATGTATGTTCTTCTATTTTTATGTTTATGGCAAAGCGAACCCTTTATAATGTGCATGTGTCTCTAAAGGTATTTTCATGTTACCCACAAGTTTCAAAGGAGAATTATTTTCAGCCGTTTGTGGCAATTGATGTCAAGATTGTTTTTAGTAAATCTATTTCGATTTTGTGGCCAACTGTAGAATTAACTACCAATAAGCTACACTCTTTTTGTTGTATGAATATTGTTTCATATCATCCGTCTATAGAACGAAGGAAATAATTGTGTCAACTTTTATCAAATATATATGTATATTCTGACATTTTATGAGTGCATACTTTATTTTTTTTATTATTACTTTTCGAATCCTTCTGAACGGTAGTATTTCCTGGATAAACAACTCACGCCCAAGCACAGGGAGAAATAAAACATGTCCAGTAGGCTGCTCCTGGTACATAGTTTAGGTTCGACCATCCTCAGATAGTCGATGCTCTGGCTGCTTATTTTCGCAATCTAACGAAAAAGTCTGGTTTTACAGGTGTTGTGTGTTAATTCGTAACACCCCGTAAGTCCGGGCTAAACAGTGGTAATAGATCTTCTATAGTAGAGAACAGCAACGAATCTAATGTTAAGTTGAATTTTAATAATTGTACTTTCACAGCTGTACTTTTGATAATCAAATGAAGGTTTCATTGTGTTGTTATAAAAAAAATTGTCAAAAAATTTTCCGCCGAATATTTCTCGGACATTAACAAATGCCTCATAATTTTATGACAAATTTCTCAAGCTCGTTGCTTGGTAACAGGCCTCCGCCTCCGGCTTTATACTGTTACCAAGGAACGAGCTTTCGATTGTCATGAAATTATCTCGTCTATTATGAATGTACTAGAGATATTACTACTGAAAACAGCTTATTGTCATTTTTATGGTAGGGCACGTCGTCGAATGCATGATAGGGTAACATCAGGAGCTCTTTCCATGGAAGTGATGTGTTGTTTTTCAAGCAGTTTTCGATTAACTTGGTGAGAGCAGCAGAAGAAACCAGTCTTGTAGCTCTCCGGATGCTTTTAAAGATGTGATTGTCACTGTTTTCCAAGATTTTGTATACTGATCTGGAAAAAAATTACACACAAACGCTCTTAACGCAAATATTCTTGGATATAAGGAATATAATTGTCGTTTTCCAATTGACATAATAGATTCGCGTAGGAATGTTTTTCATTGAAGTTGAAAAACTCTACTTTGTTCATTTATTGAATACAATATATTCCTCAGAATGTTCTAGAAGTTCTCTGCAAACTGTGCGTTTCTCCAAATAACGTGACTCCTTGTATTTTTCATTCGGTGGGAGTTTTGTTGAATCTGAACAACACATAACTGACACTTCTTAAATTTTGGAAGGATTGTTATGTGTTGACTATTTAGGTTTAGGGGATACTGTTGTACCTTGGTTCAGAATTTACTTTTATATTTTTTTACAAGCCATTTTTCAAAATATAATAATGGAAAGAATTTCTCCTGATATCACCATTATTCCTACACACTGTGTATTTTTTGTGAATTTAAATATTAAACAGTTATTGAAAACAAAAATATTTATATTTTCTTGATTTGTAATCAATGGTACAAGACCATAATGTACCATGGATCACGCCCTGTGTACTTATATAACCTAATAAAATATATATATATATATATATATATATATATATATATATATATATATATATATATATATATATATATGTATCAAAAACAGCATTTTTATATAGAAATTACATTAAATTGTTTCATTACAAAAAGAAATGAGACCTACTTTTCATTCGTATACATATGTACAAAAAGTTACAATATGAAATTTATAACTTAAAATCAATAGGCAAAAAATGAGGTACATAAATTTGATTTTAATCAATTGCGCAACCACAACTGTCTATCAGTTCTAGCCGATCCAAGGTACATGATGGTTCGTTTTTACAAACTTATAATCTGGGTTATATTTAAAACTGAAATATGGCAAAACAAATTACTCACCAATTGGCAGTGATTCAGATGGAATATGATTTAAAACACAAAACACAATCGCAAACTTGTGAAAACATCAACAGTAGAACCAGAAGTTGTTACTTTTAGAGCTAATAAATAGATCCAAGGTACACTATGATCAAGGTACAACAGTCTCCCCCACACATAACTGCATTTTCGGAAACCCGCCTTGATGATATTCCTTTGTGCTCGTTTAGAATTTTATAATTCCACATACTTTGAGAGGCACACTCGCATAGGTGTTTGGACTGATTCATTGTCAAATGTCAAAATATCCAGATAATTTCAGTGGTCCTGATTTTAGCAGCCTTAGTAGGATGGAGACCAATTTTTTTCATTATTACGTCATTCACGAGCTGACCCATCGGCTTTCCTAATATATTAATGAATCACATATGGAGGTCCACAGAACAACAATAACTCAGAACCAGAATATAAATTAAAGGTTTCTCACAAACTTTTTGAATGATTATAAAAACATAAAATTTGTTTTTTCTAGATTTATGTGAGTCTCAAGTAAAAAATATCCAGAACAGAGTGGAAATATATCTCAGTTATTTATATTGACATCTCTTCCACATACTTTGAGAGGTACACTCGCATACGTGTTTGGACTGATTTATTGTCAAATTTCAAGATATCCGGATAATTTCAGTGGTCCTGATTTTAGCAGCCTTAGTAGGATGGAGACCAATTTTTTTCCTTATTACGTCCTTCACGAGCTGACCCATCGGCTTTCCTAATATATTAATGAATCACATATGGAGGTCCACAGAAAAACAATAACTTAGAACCAGAATATAAATTAAAGGTTTCTCACAAACTTTTTGAATGATTATAAAAACATAAAATTTGTTTTCTCTAGATTTAGGTGAGTCTCAAGTAAGAAATATCCAGAACAGAGTGGAAATATATCTCAGTTATTTATTTTGACATCTCTCATCCTATCCTTTGAATAACTCAATGTCAAATCTCAATACAACCTTCGAATTTAAGTTTCAAATAATTCAAATAACCTTATCTTTTTGTTGATCATTGATTTGATATATATAACAACAATATAAGTTTGGGTGGAACCGCGTCTAGAAATTTGAGGATTTTGAGGTTTTATCTGCCTACTCCTCAGGTATAGTTACTTAGGTAGGGTTTAGGATTTTGGGATTTGACGCCAGGGTCTCAATCTTCCAATTCCCCAGGTCTTGACACTAGTTCTCTCTAAGGTCTCAATCAACCCACTTCTCCAAGAAAACTGAGGACCCAATGATGGTTGTGCAGTACTTATCGAACCCTAATATCTGAGGAGTAGGGAAATTGAGACTTCGGTGTGAATTTTTCATAAAAATAGCTCCCAAATAGGAACCAAAACGTCGAAGACCTCAAATTTATTGACGCATTTCAACCCGATATCTTTTACTAACCCAAAATTTGATAAAATGAGATTTGTGCAAATCAATTCATTATGCGATTACACACATGGAATGGAAATTCACAATACGCCAAGTTGGTCGCGACAAAATGCATGTGAAAAAAAATGGAGGGTTTCATGAATCAGAATGAAAGTATTATAACCGAAAGACCCGTTCGCAATATAACAAATTCGTTTTAAGTTTTCAGAAATTAACATTATTTTGTGCTGATACTAAATATATATTAAAATGATATATGAGAGTGTGCTTCCATTTATCTTCATTCTGGATTCAAACTATTATCGTTCTGCTATTTTTTTCAATTTGTTTATTCAATAGCGAAACAGTAATATATTACAATCATAAAACTTATATTAATTACAGATTGTTTTCGATACTAGAATTTGCCCCTGAGTGATTTAATCTTTTCAATGGAAATACAATTAAAAAACAAGAACAAATTTTGTGATTGATCAATAAAGAGAAATAGATATGGTTGACATTCATTGCTTTCATATACATATCTAAATTATTAGATTTATGAATGCAAGATCTTCTTTCACTAAGGGTATCCACGTGTGATCCATATCAGAAGAATTTGTTGATATTCAATTTCCGCAAGATAGTACCTAGAATGAAGGCAGATTATTTTTTCTTGTTATGGGGTTTTCTGGCTAGAATTACCTTTTTAGTCCATTTCACCATGTGGTCGCCATTGGATTTCAAAATATGTTCCGATAATTATAATCCTGTGATATATCGATTTTTAATATAATCTCGATGTTCTTCCTAGTTTTGTTTGTGTAAGGATCGATCTTATTGTGTTTTTCTGAAAATTGTTCTGATGTCATATTTGTTGCCAATCCGTTAAACCCTTTCAGATAATCCTGTGACATAAGGTATTATATTATCTTTGTGTGTTTTCCACGAATTCATCTAGCTACGCATTGTTCTTCAGTATAGATCTTATGAAAACAACTTCTTCAAGGTTTTCTGTTGAATGTTGGCTCTATTGTAGAGGTATTTAACTTTATCTTCATGACACACGCGTGATGGTTTCAGTTGTAGTGGTGATATCTATTAGCGTGTTTCCTTTCGAAAAAGAGTTGGGTTGATAATCTGATCTGATTTTTTATCATGACATCTGAAAAGGAAACTTGGTTAACCTGCAAAACCTGCAGGTGAACCGGCGTGTCTCGATCTCCAGCTGACTTGAAACCCTTCTCTACTCAACGTAAAAGAGGAAACACAACCTAATCTTAGGCTAACTTTGCGTCCAAGTTGCATACAACCTAATCACTTCCTAACGTAGTTCAATTCACCTGCAAAAAGGGGCACGCCGAAGGCAGGTGCAGGTGAACTGGAACAGCTCACAGCCCAACCCTCAACCTAACTTGGAAAACTTTGCCACCCAAGTTGCATGAAATATAATCCCCAACGTAGTTTACTTTTCCTTCTCCTGGTAGACCAAGACTATTCTACATACTGTTAGAGGCTGTGGTTTGTATTTATATATGAAACTACAGAAAGAACGTTTTTTATGACTTCTATATTCAACGTATGACGGACAACTTCAAAATATGTCAAAGCATAACAACTAGGAAAAAACATTAACAGAATGATCAATATCCATATACAGAAATATCAATATGATATTTATTCGATTCCAACACCCCTTCTCGATCTAAATATTTGCAATACTCAGGCCAATTATTTCTCGCATATTCTCGAGTTTCATAGCTCCCAAAGGTTTGGTAAGAGCATCTGCTTGCATTTCTTCTGTCGGGCAGTATTGGAATTCAATTTCCCCACTCTTTTTTATGTCTCTGATATAATGAAATTCCACGTCGATGTGTTTGGAACGACTTGTTGTACATTCGCGATCTAACATTTTCAAAGTGCTTTGGTTATCTTCGAATACTGTGATTTTTTTAATGTCTTCTTTGAAATCCATCATCAATTGTCTTATCCATTGGAGTTCTTGGCATGCCTCACTCAATGAAATATATTCTGCTTCCGATGAAATCAAAGATACTGTGGATTGTTTTCTACTGCTCCATGATATTGGACTTCCAAATAATTTTATTAGGAATCCATTTGTCGATTTTCGATCTCTGTTATTTCCAGCCCAATCAGCATCTTTTCAACTCCATTCGTTCCTAAGATTAGTTTCATATTCTTTGTAGTTTTTTTAAATAACGCATTACCCGTTTCAATTCATTCCAATGTTTCTGTGTAGGATTTTCGATATTTCTACCCAGTATTGAGATGCTTGCTGCTATATCTGGTCTAGTATTCACTGCTAGGTAGAATAAAGATCAGATTCCTTTTCTGTATTGATTATTATTTTTCAATACTGCCTCATTTCCTTTAATTTTGAAGTATCCTGTTTTGAGCGGCATATTCGATGTTTCTGCTCCTTCCATATTGGAAACATTTGAGATTTTTTCAATATAGTTTCTTTGATGAAGATGAAAAATGCAATTTTTCTTTCTTTCAACTCCAATACCTAGATAATACTTTGCATTTCCGTGCATTTTTATTTTGAAATCATTTGCCAATAGTTTATATTCTTCTTATATATCTTTTTTGAAATCAGCAGCTAAAATAATATCGTCCACATAGATGGGAAGGTAAATAAATCTGTCATTTATTTTCTTTGAAAATGAACATGGATCTGCAACTTCCCGTCTCAAACCATCATTCATCAGTACTTCGGATATTTTTTCATTCCACACTCTAACTGACCATAAATACACTCCTTTAATTTGCATACCAGCTGGGAATTTTCTCTGTCCACGAATGCATGTATACAGTTTCTTTCAAGTCTCCATTTAGGTGTTTGACTATCTTGTTCTGTAATCCACTCATCGTGAGTAGTGCTCTGACTGTTGCTTGTTCCACGACTGGAGCGAATACTCGATCATAATCTTTTCCATATTTCTGTGAGAATCCTCTCGCTACAAGTATTGCCCTATATCAGATGGTTCCGTTACTCAGATCAGATTTCATTTTGTATATCCATACACAGTCAACTATCCGTTTGTCTTCTGGACATTTCACCAATTCCCATGCTTGGCATTCTCGCATAGATTCTATTTCATCTTCCATGGCTTCTATCCATTTTCTTCTATTTCTCATTTTCATGGCATCTTCAAATGTCTCAGGTTCATCATTTTCTTCTAGTTTCAAGTAGTTTTCTTTATCTCCGTCTCCTTCTTTCCATTTTTTTAAATTAACCGTTTCTTACAGTTCATTTGATTTTCTGTTTCTTCCTGTTCCAGTTTTCCGTCTGTATTTTTTTGTTCTCTTCTCGATGTGTGTTTGAAATGTTTATGATCACTTTTTCATTTTCTGGTTCGTCATATTTTTTATTCAATTTATATAATTTGCGATGAATCTTACATTTCTGCTCATTGATATTTCACATGTTTCTATATCTAACAATCTATATGCTTTCGATCCTTCGCTGTATCCTACGAATTTAATTTTTCTTGATTTACCATCAAATTTTCTTCTTTTCTCATTTGGAATAAAGACATCCAAATATTCTTGTGTGTACTAAATTTGGTTTTTTATCATTCCATAGTTCAAATGGTGTTTTCTGAAGAGCTTGTGTTGGTAGTCGATTTTGAATATAATTGGCTGTCATAACGGCTTCTCCCCAAAAGTCATTGCCATTTCACTAAGATATCGCCCCTTTCATTGAGGTATTCTATCATTGAGTTTGACGTGTATTCTCCTTCACCATCACTTCTCAATATTTTTATGTTTTTGTTTTTTTTTCAACATTTCGTTGAATTCTTGAAATTTTTCGAAAATTTCATTTTTATTTTCAGTAAATATTTATGTTTCAGTAAATAAACATGTGGATATCTGCTATAGTCATCTATGAACGTTAAAATGTATCTATTTTCTCTTGGAGTACTGGTTTTCATTGGACCGCATAAGTCTGAATTAATCAAATCTAGAATACTGTTTGTTCTATTTTCTGATAATTTCGGAAAACTTTTTCTGCCATTTTTCCTCGAATGCATACTTCACATGGTTTCTTTTCTTCGATGCCTATAATTTCAATGTCATTTACGAGTCTCTTCTTTTCCAATAAATTGATACTTTGTATATCTTTATGTCCTAGTCTTCTATGTAGTAAATTAATGTCACATTTAACTGTGTTTTGTTTTGTTAACATGATTTCATTGACCGTTTTCAGTTCATATGGCTTTTCCTTTAAATATGCTTTTGCAATCAGGACAGATCCATTTTTTATTGTACATATATCATTTTTGAAATTAACTGTCAAATTTTTTTCAGTCAATTTTCTAACGGATAATAAATTACAATCTATAACTGGAACGTATAGTACATCTTTGATTTTATATTTGTATGAACGTCCATTTTCAGCTTCTATGTTCATATAACCTCATAGCCTACTCCTTCGGATTATAATTTTGTTTCGTCAGCTAGGTATATTTTCACTTATAATTGCACGAGAGGTTTGTATTTTATCGAGTTAATTTGGGTTGTTCAATGGGAAACTAGCAATTAGACGAGAAAAACTGTCAACTATTAAAAGGCGACACCGAAGGTGGAGCGTTTTTAGGTTGACAGTTTTTCGAGTCAAATTGCTAAAGGAAACAGTTTAGAATTTGAACAACACGAATTCATCCGATATCAATACAAACATTGAGTGTAATTCGACAGGACAATTTAATGAATAAGAAATTCAGAATCAATGCAAACTTTATTTATTTTGGCAACCAACACCGCTATAATTGATAAACAAATGAATAAGTGAAAAAACCACTAGTGCATTTGTCGCTGTAAAAGTTGCAGCTAACTTTTGCCGCTGTCAAACTGACAATTGCACTGTGGCATATGCGATTTTTCCTACATGAGTTGAATTGTCATCTAAATAATCGTTTTTTTTATCACACACCATGTGACAGTAGCAGCTCAATCAACATACCATTGATATCTGGATGAAGGTGCCATCATGAAACATACATGGTATTTATCATTACTCGTTTCTCCTTCATATTCATCGCCATGTTCCTCTTAATTTTCCGTTTCATGTTCCTCTTCATCATTTTTGTTGACTATTTTCTTCACTTTATGTGTTGAATTGTTTCGCTGTGTGTTCTTTTTCATTGGATATCCTTTATTCCTATTGTAAAACCAACATTCGTCTTGAATATGTCCTCTTCTATTGCAGAAATTGCAAGATTCATTCGTTTTTTTGAAATTACCTTTATTACTATTCAATTTCATAGCTATTTGGTTTTCATCTCGTCTTGTTTCATTTCGTCTTTTACTTTCTTGATTCAATTTTCCTTTGACAATTTCTACTGTCAAGTCCTTTTCAGGTCTTGTTTCTAATGCCATTACAATAGTGTTGTAACTTTCTGGTAAAGTACTAAGTATTAATGCTACTATTAAGTTATCAGCAAGATTTTCACCCATAGTTGAGAGTTAGTTTTATGAGTTGAGTTTCCATATTATCACCTTCGTTGAGTTGTAGTCTACATAGTTTTTTCAGTAGCATTACTTTGTTTGATAGCGATGATTTTTCATGATGTTCTCTCAGAGCTTTCCAGAATTCATATGCAGTTTTCAGCTTTTTTACGTGCATCAACTGAGAATCCCTGATTATAAATCCAATTAGAGCTTTGACTTTGTTAAATTTTCCCAAGTAACATCTGCGGCCTCAGGCTTTTTTTCCATAACTTTGTCCCATACTTCTTCTTTCATGAGTAGGAGTTCCATTCTATACTTCCAGGTTTCATAGTTTTGGTTATCCAATCTTTTTATTGTTGATTTAATGTCATTCATTTTTTTCTGTGTTTCGTCAATTTATTTTCTCTCCACTTTCCAATCTTCTTAACTGCTTCTCTGGAGACTGTAGATTGGTTAGACTGGACCCATAACCTGTTAGAGGCTGTTGTTTGTATTTATATATGAAACTACAGAAAAAACGTTTTTTATGACTTCTATATTCAACGTATGACGGACAACTTCAACATATGTTAAATTATAGCAACTGGGAAAAAACATAAACAGAATGATCAATATCCATATACAGAAATATGAATATAATATTTAGTCGATTACAACACATACAACATAACCCATCTGACCTAGCAATCCCCAGTGCTCGATAATATTAATCAATATATTCGATTTAAAAAACATTATTCATTTGAGAATTGAATAACTGGCAGCACTGTAGCAAACAAATCAGATGTATGAAATAAAGTGGAACATCAAACCATTTCTAATTTTTTAAACCAACCATTACCCTGATCCCGAAAAATAAATTGTTACGAATTGCATTGAAGTAGGTATCAAATTGAAATTAAGGGTTCTATACAGTATGCTGATAAAATATAGAGAAAGCAAGCCGTCTCAAGAACGTGGAAATCATGATTGGAAATAGACCTTTTTGGACATATTAATGGCCATAATCCCGAAAATAATCGTTTCCGCGGAAAAATTTCGATGTGTCTACCTTTATTATATCATTCTGAAGCATCTGTGAAAATTTCATCAAAATTGCTGACATTTCACTTTCCTGTAGTTTTACCAAAATTTAGTATCAGCAACAAATAATGTTCATGTCTAGAAACTAGAAAATAATTTTCAATTTTTCCAATACAAATCCTGGAGTTCGAAAGGCCTATCGATCAGTAGTTATAGTAGAATATGTTGATTTGATGGTGTTATCACAACGACCACCAAAAATCCCATTTTGTTATACCGAAAATTTTGTTAAGTCTTTCAAACGTGCGATTTTGCGGCCGTTCCCGTTGGTCTATACTCGTACTTAGGAAATATTGTGCTAATATCATTCAGTGGTTTCTGAATCACTTCACGAAAACTCCAATTAGCTACAGTACGTTCAAGAGTTCCATGAAAAATATTAGAATGTTCGAAAAAGTACCGCTCACAGTGGAGTTCAAATCTGCATAGCTCACTCGATCCTCAGAATGTATTTGCTGCGTTCAATTCTACTCGTTTGATTTTATAGTCATAATCTGGAATTTCGATCTCGGTAGAAACCGATGTGTTGATATAAATTCTATAAATATCACACCTACGTGCCAAATTATCTAATCTCATTTTTTATGGAGGAACAATCATGTTTTTAAATCTATTTATTTCGCAACCTTCTTAGTAAAGGATACGAAGTAGAGGCGACCTTCGCCCATCTGTTTACCGTATGAAATGTATTCTTCATTGAGTGTAATATGTTAACAAATATATCACAAATGGGTTGCCTAAAAACATTCGGTCAAGACTATTTTTTTTTACAAGCTTTTATTTAGTTTCACCTGTCCCGGTGTCTGTAATCAAATATTACAAGTTGAATTTGATCCATTTTTAGTCATCCGATTGATTTGACATTTGACACATGTTCATAATAGCGATGACAATGCATTGTGAATTTTTTGTTAGAGAAAAAAACAAAATGGCGGCTGCAAGATGGCGGACGAGTTTGGTGAGTATAGTCCGATTCAATTCAAAATTGGTATATGGGGATTTTTGGGGTCGGAGATTATGAATTTTTTAACAAGAATCAAATTCAAGATGGTGGCTCCGAGATGGCTGATGAGTTTTATGATTATGACCCTATTCTATTGAAAACTGGTACATGAGAGTTTTTTGAGGTCGGATATTATGATTACATAGTCAACATTCAAAAATTCAAGGTAGCGGCTCATATACACATAGCTTTAAGACCAAAAAATTCAAAATAAAATTTAAAGTAAAAAAAATTAAAGACAAATTAAAATGTGCTGAAAAGTTAAAAATTATTTATTTAGATGTGTGATGTAGGTTATTCTGTAACAGATTCAAAAGCTTGACTCGTGTTTCAGTTTGAATAAAAAAGCGGCCAGCTTTTGAATCTGTTACACACAGAAAAACCTACATCACACATCTAAAGGAATTATTTTTAACTTTTTAGCGCATTTTAATAAAAGCTTGTCTTTAATTTTTTTACTTTTAATTTTTTTATAAATATTTTAGTCTCAAAGCAAAATGTATAGGAGCCGCTATCTTGAATTTTAGAATGTTGACTGTGTCTCATGATATCCGATCTCAAAAACCCTCACATACCAATTTTCAATAGAAAAGGACCATAATCACTAAACTCGTCGCCATCTTGAATTCAATTCATAATCTCCGTCCCCAAAAACCCCAAGATATCAATTTTTAAGAATCGAACCATAATTATAAAACTTGTCCGCCAAAGAAGCCTCCATTTTGTTTTTCTCTAACAAAAACTTCACAATGCATTATCACTGGAACTATGAACACCTGCTAAATTTCAAGTTAATCGGGACTAGAAGTGGGGCTAATTAATAATGATGATCTTTATTCAGTACAGTTGAAATGGTATACTGAAATGGCGAAGTTCATCTCTTGCTGGGCCCAAGGTGATGGTCTTCCACTCAACCAAACTTAACCTAATCTTAGCATAATTGAAAGACAAAATTACGAAAGTAATAAAATAAAATGAGAGTGATATAGGTGAAGTAAAAATGTGGAAATGTAAACATGAATATACACATATAAAAACATATAAAAACACATAAAAATATATAAAAACATGTACATAAACATATATACATATGGTTAGAAATGATTATCAAAGACTAAAAACTGAAAAGAAGGTGGACACAGAAAATAAAATTCTATTGAAGTGACAATAGCAATTTTCCATAGGCTTCATGAATGAAAAAATAGAAACAGATTTGTCTTTGATAGGGCTCCTCGGTTTGGATTTACAAAGCTTTTTTCTAAGATGGATATTCAACACGGAACGTGAGTTATATAGGAGTTCAAGTTTACAGATTGATTTCTTTATACATTCTGAAACATGCTTTTCAAATCTCAAGGTCCGCAATCCCAAGTTTTTCGCCACTTCGGCGAAGTTTATTGGGGAATTATTGATGGAAATGTGCATATTCGCAATCAATGTCGCTCTGGCCTTGTTATTACCGAAGAGCAAAGCTGTGGCTTTGATGATTTTATGTGTTACGTTAAGTAAGGCGGTGGCACAACTGTGACCCTTCCTGAAAGCAGATTGTGTATCCGGTAGGACAGCGTTTTTCTCCATGTACTCAACCAACTGATTTTTTATTTTTTTATTATTCTTTCCAGGATTTTTGAGATTACGGGAAGGATACTTATTGGTCTCAAATCTTTCAGTTCATTCACTATGTCCACTTTTGGTTGAGGTATTACATGTGCGACCTTCCATTAGGAGGGAAAAACTGAGTTTTCTATACATAAATTCACAATATGTAATATATAATCAACCAGGAAGGGACAACACATCAAAATGAAATCAATACTGAGACCATCAGCTCCAGTAGCTCTTGTTTTGATGAATTCTAGTTGTCTATATATCTCCCATTGATCAACTTTTGCGAAGTGTAAGTTTCCTGAAAGTCCTGCCCTGTACCCATCATAATATTCATTGTTAATTTCTGTTGGCACAATCTGAAGAATTGAAGATAAAAAATTATCATTTATTTCATCAACGTCAGACAGGTGTAAGGTTTTTTTTTTACAAATATTCAACTTTTTCATAGTACTCCAAGTATCCTTAATATTTCTACCAACATGATGTTGCAAATATTCTTTTTTCTCTCTTTCTACCGATCTATTGGCAAAGTTTTTGATCGCTTTGTATTCCTCATAAACTTGGGTATTCTTCGTTTTTTTTAATTTCTTGAAAAGTTTATCTCTCTCTTGGAAGATCAGTTTGATATTATTCGTTATCCATGATTTACGTTTTTTCTTGAAAACTGTGGTGATAAGGGGAGCATGAAGATTTAGTAAGATATTAAGGTTTTCCGTAAAAAAGTCAACTTTAGCGTCAATAGTTTCTAGATGAAAAATATTCCTCCAGGGTATCGAACTTAGATCATCACTGAGTTGAATCAAGTTGATAGTTTTTCAACTTGTAATATTTGATTACAGACAGCGAGACAGGTGAAGCTAAATAAGAGCTTGTCCGAATTTAATCAGGCAAGCCATTTGTAATATATTTGTTAACATATAACATACAAAATTTAATGAAAAATACATTTCATCCGGTAAGTAGATGGTCGAAGGTCGCCTCTACTTCGTATCTTAGACTATCTGTAATAGATGAAAAACCGAAGTAATCAAGAAATTAATACACGTGTAGAATAGTAAAGACTTCAGAAATTATATAATATTTGAAAATTGTATTTCGATTTCAGGTTGTACAAGCAAGGGCTCCATCTCTACGTTTACGATTTGGCAAGAGAACTGAGGAAAGCCCTGTGAGTATTAGTACATCAGCTATTTTAAAATCCTCACATTTCATCATATGTCCATAAGGAGTATAGCGATCGATGCCTGATGATCTAACTTTCTTTTATTAATCATATTTTCAGTTGTAATACCACAAGAGAGTGAGAATAAAGTGAAAATAATTCGACAGATTTTCGAAAACTTGTTGCCAAATGGCCAAATGGCAACAAGTTTGAGAAAGCCATCTGGAGAATTATTTTCTACTTTATTGACCTCTCGTGTGGTATTCTGTAGATTATTTTTTGAATTTACGATCACAAACATATTTCCTCGCAAAATGATATAATGAACTGAACCGGTTTTGATTCATTTCTCACTTTTCATGCGAATTGATGACAGACGTCAAATTAAAAATATAGGTTGTCAAAGAATAAAAACAAAATTATTCCCGCAGCAATTTTCTAGGTGGATTATTCTCACCAGAATGATGTTTTGATTGGCCAAAACGAACATTGTGATTTGAATTAAAAGTTTTCATTGGTTTCTAGAAATGTCAAAAAATAGTCGCAATAATAATATGTACGTTCACCTATACAATGAGAATGACAGATTTTTGTATCGATTTTCTCATAAGAATTCACTATTTGAAATTTTGAGAATTTAAAGTTTCGTGGAAGCTAATTAATTGTAAAATATTGCAGCTGATCATATGCAAGTCTGAATGGATGCCAAGATAGGAAATTGTTTGATTTTTCATCTAGTACAGCATACTGTCTGAATCCCCATTTCATTTTGCATTAGAAATTGATCCAAGTAGATATTGTTAAAAACTATATTGAAAATATTGGATCGACCATATTAGTTTCGACAAATTTCGGCAATTATATGAATGTTTAGTTTTTTATTAGATTCTACAAAAAATATCTTAATATTCAATCGTAGGTTTTTAAATTCCTGAAAAAAACAATTTTCGAATTTACCAGGATCTTGAACAATGGAAGATAGTCGCAGATGATTTCACATCTTACTTTTGTTTGAAAATATGAACAGGATGTTCATAAAATCAGATGTGGAATCATCTGCGACTGAAAGATAAACTTTAGTCACTATCCTCCATCATAACAGAAAACAACTACTTCCCTGGCTTGAGCCACGCTGGACATTGAACTACATCTGTTAGATATTCACGAAAAATAACTTAATTTTCATCGTGGATTTTTCAATTCACAGAAAAATCTTTCTGTTCAATATTAATTTGAGAATGTAGATCACAGCTCACCCGAGGAGAGTGCTCTACGATTCACTGTTCAAAACAACAGTGCTGCTCCTAAGGTGGCTCATGAAGTTGGTAACAAAGACTACACAAAACAAACGCATATTTGGTTTTACATCATTATTATCATATGAATACTCTGGGCGCGTTATTGCCTAGAGCAAGACTTCCGCACCCATCGTACGAAGCCTCTAATTGCGGGGTTCGCAATTGAAATACTGGGTTACCAGGTCGTTGATTTTGAAAATATCGTCCAACCATCCAGCATAATGACACCAAGTGGAATAGGGAGCAAAAATATACTTTGGCTGAATTCATATTATCCTCTGTGTTGATGATCTATTAGACATGAGCCAACTCGAGAATTTCATGAGTTTATGCTCGTTTCTACTAGTGCATAAATATTATCGTTCTATAGCATTAGAAAACTCAGCACAATTCTATCGATTGACTTAGAAATAGTTATTGAACCTCAAATCATTCGATGATGCGTTAGAACTCATCAAGTACAGGCCAATGAAACTTTTTTTTTAATTATATCTCTAGTGGAACGCCAAACTCTTACCTTATAATCCATTTGAAAATATCAATTTCCACCAATAAAAAAGCTAGTATTAGAAATTCCGGTGCAAATATCTCGAAAAAAAAGCTTACAGTTGATACGAACACATTTAAATCAATCTAGAACAAGAATGTGACGAAAACTGAAAATCAAACACTGTATTTCTTGTCCAATCATTTTAACCAAAGACAGACCAAACTATATCCCATTTATATCCTAACTTTGGTATTTGTCCGCTTCCTTCCTTCCTTCCTAGATATACGATATTTTTTTTATTTATTATTCTCATTGGAAAACAGCTTTCAAATGGATGTGACTTTGAACAATTTAACTTTCGCGGTGGATAGTGCTATGTAATAATGCGATATTCAATGAATGTACACATTTTCATAGAAAAAATTGAGTATGTAGCATCGTCAAGATGTTGAAGATAGAGATACCAAGGTCTACAATTTCTTTCATCAATTATTCTATTGATGAATGTAATTTCACTAAAATAAAATATATGGGTCATACCGGAATTGCGAGTATATATTGCAGTGGAGTATCAAACAACTCTGAATCAAAAGAATAATCGATATCTTAATTTGTCTGTTCAGTTCGATCCTCAAACCATTATTTTCTATTGGAAAATCCAAAAAATTCTCGTCACAATATAATATAATTATTTCACTTTCATATCATTTTCATTGCGGTATTTTTATTTGAATGTGATTTATTACCCAGGTCGTAGAAGAAAGGGCTCCATCTCTACGTCTACGATACGGCAAGAGATCCGAAGAAAGCCCTGTAAGTATTAGAGGACATTATTACATGTAATCACGTCTATGTAAATATGTCTCCGCAAGGAGTACAGAGATCGGTTTCCAGTATTCCTCAAAGGTTCTGTTTATAATTCAATTTTCTCTGCAGCATAATGGAACGAAAATGATATCCAATAAAAATGATAATAATCTTTATTGATTCCCTTGTAAGAATTCTCGCTCCGTTGTAATTTGAGAATAATATGAAAGGGCTACTAAAAATTAAAATATACGGAGCTGCACCAATGGAAAAGTCCGTATGAATGAAGATCTAGTGAATGATGTCAGGGAAAATCGTTTTGAGTCCAGTGCTATAGTAAAACTCAATGTTTACGCTTTACTCAGAGCAGAGTTCCACTGCTGGTCATAAAAACTCGTTATAACATTTCATCGCGTTGACTTGAAAATCTGAGAGATATCATTTGCCATACAAATGTTGGTCTTCAAATTCACACGTAAATTTCTGGAAATCTAAAAATTAATGAAGTGTCATGTATCATTGCTTGATAAGAGGGATCCCTATAAAAATCGTAAAGCGGAAAATATAATTCTGATGAAAAAATCAAAAACCAATTCTTTTTTGTAGATTTTATGGAAATTTTGGGAACCGCGAAACAGCAGTTTTGGTAGGTTATACATATCCTCTTGAATTTTATTTTCTAGCTTATTAAGGACTTATCGTGAGAATTTCGAAGGAAAAATCTTTTTAATTTTTTGTTGTACTATCAACTGTTAGCGGGTTGTGCAAGGAGTAAAATAGATTTATATATATATATATAAAATATATATATATATATATATATAATATATATATATATAATGTTTTTTATATATATATATATATATATATATATATATATATATATATATATATATATATATATATATATATATATATATATATATATTTGGAGGAGCTTTCTTAGGTTATTGGGGTTCTGGGTAGGATATATCTAATATTTCAAATCATTTATGGCAACGTTTCGTCCCTGACCGGGGACTTCTTCAGGCTTTATTTAATTTTTACATATTCTGAAAAGTTAGTTATAATAGTATTAGGAAATTTCATCATCATAATGTTTGATGTAATATTTTTTTGTTTTTTTTCCATTATATTATTTAAGAAGTTAATATAACCAAATGGTGCAAAGAAGTTAATAAACCGAATGGTACATACCTTGGCAGCATTGAATGTATTCTTTAACATGAGAGTTTCCTTTTTCTGTTTTTGTTTATGCTTTGGGGACATTTTGTTTCTAAACTCTTTATTGTGGCGGTGTGTTGATGAGAATTGTCGAGTTGAAGTGATGTAGGTTGTTGGGTAGGAGCATGCGTCAAATCAATGTGTTCGTAGTTGATTCCTTCTTTGCATACCTCTGGGATAGGGGTGATGGGAGTTTGTTTTGTGAGTGATGAAGTTTGGTGATTTTGCATTATTTTTGTTTTGTTTTGTGTTGTGGCAGTTTTAAGTTTTCACAAGAGGGTATAATGAGTTTGGTTCAAATTGCTGATATCTGTTGGACATTTTTTTAAATATATCATTTTCTTTATACTTCGTTTCTCTTTGTTTTTTTCGAAGGCCAGAATTTTCGTGTCCTCAAACTTTGGGTTGTGATCATCTTGGATTATGTGTTTATTTAAGGCTGTATTTGATGTTTTCAAGAATTTGTGGCCGTGAAGTCGGTTGTTCAATAGTTGTGATCTCATGCCTATATATTCTTTGTTACAGTCATCACATGGAATGCTGTAGATAAGATTTGAATTTTTCATTTTTGGAATTTGACTTTTAAGGGGAGTGAAATATTTTTTTAACGGGTTATATAGTTTGAAGCTTACTTGGACATAATGTTTATTCAGTATATGTTTGACATTTTCTGATAGATTCTGAACGTATGGTAGAGAGATATGATTATTTATTGTAGGTGGTGTTTTTTTATTGATTTGGTTAGGGTTACAAACTTTGTGTATTCTCTGTTTGATAATTTTGTTTATGAACTTTATAGGATAACTATTGTTTTGTAAGGCTCTTCTAACTTTTTCTAAACTTTTATATCTCACTCCCGGACTACTTAGTAGTATTGCTCTGTCTGCCAAACGAATTACTACACCTTCTTTATGTTGTATTGGGTGATTTGAGTCGAAATTTAAATACCTACATGACCAAGTACCTATCTTTCGTGTACCATTGTGTGATAATTTTTTCTCCTTTTCTCATCAATGTGAGATCTAAGAAGTTGATACTATTATTTTTTTCTTTTTCTGAAGTGAACTGTAGTTTTGGATGGAAAGACTGGAAGGCTGTGATAATTTCTACAAGTTTGTTTTCTGGAATGGCTGTAATGCAATCATCGACATATCTCTTGAAAAATGGTAGTTTGAACTTGAGGTTTTTCATAACAGTTTCTTCTAGCTCTTCCATGACTAATCGAGCAATGGTGCTGGAAATAGGTGAGCCCATGGCACAACCGTCTATTTGTTCATAGAAAGAATCCTTGTATTGAAAAAAGTTAGTTGTTAGTGTGAGATTTAGGGCAGTGATGAATTCTTCTAGTGGTAGGGAGGTATGATTTTTAGGAAAGTTCCAATTTTTGTTTATTATATTTGTGATTAAATTATTGGGGATGTTTGTGTAAAGTGATGTAACATCTAAAGGAATTAAAATGTTATTTTTTTGGTATGTCAAGGTTATCGATGAATTTTCTGAATGTGAACGAGTCTTTAATATAATATTCATTCTTACCTGTGATATTCGAAATACTTTCTGCAGAAATTTTGACAAATTTTGAATACTGGATACTATAGGTCTCAATGGAATGCCAGAACTCCATAAAGAAGAATATGTGAAAATTAAATAAAGCCTGGAGGAGTCCCCGATCAGGGACGAAACGTTGCCATAAATGATTTGAAATATTAGATACATCCTACCCAGAATCCGATAACCTATGAAAGCTCCTCCAAATATATATTTTTATATATATATATATATATATATATATATATATATATATATATAAATATATATATATATATATATATATATATATATATATATATATATATATATATATCAGTAGTTTATTTCTTGAACCATTTACTTTATACTATAGAGGGGGGAGGGTTGTTTCTTGGGTTACGGTTCTTCAGACAATTTATAGAGACTTACTTATAGTTATTGTATGAACTTTTCATCATGACGTTTCGCCTGGAGGCCCCCAGGCTTCATCAGATTTCTACAAAAAAAAAATTTTTTCCATATGGGACATTGGCTATTTTGTGCATTTATTCTCTCCTACAACACATTTTGAAACGGAATATGTGTTGTAGGTAAGAATAAATGCACAAAATAGCCAATGTCCCATATGGAAAAAAAATTTTATGTAGAAATCTGATGAAGCCTGGGGGCCTTTAGGCGAAACGTTATAATGAAAAAAAAAAAAATTGTTAAACCATACCCAATAAACTATAAATCCCCCCTGTCTGAATAAATATATATATATATATATATATATATATATATATATATATATATATATATATATATATATATATATATATATATATATATATATATATATATATATATATAAATATACATATATATATATATATATATATATATACAGTATGGTCATTTGAGCGTGCAACATATGGGAATGAATTTTGTAAATTTATTGCACAACCAAAATACAAATATTGCCGAAAGTTGGTGCATGTACGATAATAATTTCAGGTGCATGTGCGATATTTATTCAGGTGCACTAAGAATCGTTGCAAGTCGAACAGCATACAGGGTAGGTCAAAATATATAAAAATTGTACAAGAGTAAAGTACCCTTATTTCAGAAAATTCAGCTGAATGCTATCGACAAAAGTTGTTGAGAATTGGAAGTTATGCAACACAACTTAAACATTTCGCAAGAGTTATTTTTAACAAGGTAAAACAGTAGTAATGATAATATGCATATCAAGAAACTCTTAATTCGAAGTGCAAAATTTTAATTTCAAACGTTTATCAAAAAGCTGTACAAATTAAGCGATAAACGTGAAATCGAACTAAAATAATCGCGGATACCCATGGAAAAAATAAATGAGGATTAAAAGTAAACATTACCCCGAGACCCTTCCTTAACCTCAGAATCATAATATCCACTTTGAGAAAATGGACTACGTCCGCCAAATATTATTATTATTATTAATATTAACAAAACAATGTATCCATAATGTATGCACTTAACGGGCCCAAATCTCAAAAGCAATATCAGCTTATTTTTATTATAACTTAACAATTAAAAATCAAAATAAATAAAAAATAAAAATATTTGATATGAAAAAAAATGTGTAAGAAAATTATCGAAGCGTCTCTGTTCTCGTTCAATGCATCTAATTGTCCGATCATGAAATTCACTGAGAGTAGATCGCAATACATTTGCTGGAATATTTCTGCAATGAAATTGTATTTAATTTTCAAGCTCCTCAACATTATTGAATGGTTGATCATTGTATACTTTTTGCTTTAGATATCCTCATAAAAAATATATTGGGGTGAGATCTAGCGAACGAGGAGGCCACTGTGGATCGGTATTCCGTCCTAACCATTTATCAGCAAATTACCCATTTAACCATTCAGAAACAATTCTAGCAGAATGAGCGGAACATCCATCATGTACAAACAATAATATATTTTGTTCTTGTAAACTCATATTATTCAAAAAATCCGTCAGTTCGTTTTCTAAAAACTGTAAATAGGTATCACCAAATAGGTTTTTGCGAAAAAAAAACGGCCCTATTAATTTGACGTTAGTAATACCGCACCACACGTTTGTTTTTTGGTGATACTACCACCCACAATTTTGGGAACACCTTTCACCACGTTTCTCTTCTTCTATTTGCCCTTAAATCCTCATGCAGAACTCCTACCGTAATGCATAGTCTTGTTCTTGAAACGTGCAAATAAACTTTGACTTATAGGCATCATATAAATTTTTCTTAAGAATCTCCTTATCAGAGCCTTTTTTAAATCCTTCTTAGCGGAAATTTATTGGGTGGATCTTCTAGGGTTTCCAACAACTGCCTGAAGTACTTCTAATTGATTTTATTCAGTACATACAGTTTTGGTACTTTCCTTTTTATATTTACAGTCCAAAGACCCTATCTGTTTGGAATCAATTGAAATTCTGTTTACAGTTGAAAAGTGAACTTGTTTGTCTGGATGTCGTTCATTGAAAATATCTGCTGCTTCACGCACTGGTTTATATTTATCTCCACATACTGAAACTAATTCTGCCGTTTCGGCTAACGATAACTCTCTTGGAGGAGACATTTGAAATGAAATAGACTTAATAATCGGACAATAATTATTCAAGAATGAAAAATTAGTGCCACCAAACTGTCATAATGTTTACTTTAACCCTTATTTGTTTTTTCCTTGGGTATCCGCGATTATTTAAGTAGGATTTCATATTTGTCGATTGAATTGTACAGTTGTTTAATAAACATTGAAAATGAAAATTTTGCACTTCAAATTAGAGTTTTTTGATATGCATATTATCATTACTTCTGTAACTTTGTTAAAAATAATTTTTGCGAAATTTTAAAGTTGTGTTTAATAGCGGTGCAACAAACATAAAATTTGTGATTCCCTGAAAAATCTAAATTAATTTTACAAATATGCTTGAATTTGAACAGAGTTATGTGAAATTGATTTGATTTTGAATAATTTATAAAAGTGTTAATAATGAATTTGAAAAAATGGGAAATAATTGTTTTAAAAACAAAATAGAAATTCTTGGGTGGCCATACATAACTTTCAATTCTAAACACCTTTTCTCAATAACATTTTGCTGATTTTTCCGAAATGAGGGTACTTTACTCTTGGTCAATTTTTATATTTTTTGACCTACCTTGTATGCTGTTTGACTTGCAACGATTCTAAGTGCACCCAATATGATTTTCGCACATACTTGTATTTTTGTTGTGCAATTGATTTTGAAATTATATTTAATAAATAATTATATATATATATATATATATATATATATATATATATATATATATATATATATATATATATATATATATATATATATATATATATATATATATATATATATATATATATATATATATATATATATATATATTGATTTGTATCTTTTCTTGAATCCTTTTTGTAATATGCCACTCTTCAAAAGGTACGTAGACGACTGCATATTAGCCATACCAGAAAATAAAAAAACCGATGTTCTAAATGCCTTTAACTCCCTCAATACAAAATTAGAATTCACACTCATAGAAGAAAAAAATAAAAAAATAAATTTTCTAGACCTAACTCTTATCAGAAACAATCAAAATATTTCAACAAAATGGTATACCAAATCCACCTGGTCCGGTAGATACCTAAACTTCAATTCATGCCATCCAATATCCCAAAAAAATGCGTAGTGATAGGCATAACAGACCGAGCCCCCCCCCCCAAAAAATTCTTGAAAAATTCAGAATAACATTAATAAATAACAACTATCCATTAGACTTCATAAACCAAATAATAATACAAAGAACCTATAAATTCTACAACAAACCACAAAAAACACCACCCACCAAAAAAAAACGATATCTACATACCAATCCCTTACATACCAAATCTCTCAGAAAATATTAATAATATCACAAAAAAATACAACTATCAAATTTGTCATGAAGCAGAACACTCTTTAAACATTCCATACACCTTTAAAAAGTCAAACCCCAATAATGAAAAAATCAAACCTAATATACAGTATCCCATGTAACGATTGCGAAAAAGGATATATAGGTATGACGTCACAACTCCTAGAAAACCACATAAAAGGTAACAAATAAATGAAAACAGCACAGCACCGAATAAACATATCATCAACGATAACCACAACCCCAATTTTGAAAACACCAAACTTTTAGCATATGAAAAAACAGAAAAAAGATCCTTCAAAGAAATGATATACATAAAAAAAGACCAAAACACAATGAACGACAGAACAGACATCGGAAACCTTAGTCAAATTTACCACCCTTTTCTAAAATAATGAAACATCATTACAAAACATTTTCACCACAACTCTTTCAAATAACAAATCTACTCCAATCACCCCCTATTTCCCCGAGACACTAATCGAAGCTAACTTAACACCAGTCATGAGAATGACAGTCCTACCGAAAGAGAACGAAAGGCACGAAAAAGTAAAACATCTCATCCGTCCTCATTAACACCCACCATTTTCAAACCCAAATGCACGCCATAAGAAAGGAAAACATCCTAAAATTTCCACAACTACATGTCAATGAAAATGTTAAATCTCAAATTGTTGATGGTTATTATTTGCCAAGGTATGTAACCTATTTTGGTTATTGTTTTCACAAATTAATGTAATTATATTTTTCCAGGAAATAACCTAATATACAGAAATGTCCTAAATTATAAATAAAATTTAAAATTTCCCCAGCTGGAGACGAAACGTCTTTTAGAAACTGAGTTTTTCATTACGAATCCAAGCCCAAGAATCTCACAAAAATATATATATATATATATATATATATATATATATATTATATATATATATATTAATATATACATGAATATATAACAGGTGATAGTAGAAATGAAACAGGATAAAAAATCCCTAGTATAGCACATTTTCCTAAATTCATAATTCTCCCGGAAAAATTCCCAAATATTCATATAAAACTTTGTTTAACTAAAAAACTGTACAACTTTCTTATTACGAATATTGGGTCTTATTTTTACCATGAATACAGGTAAATCTTGATATGCTGCAATTGATTAACATATTGCTACATATATACAACGCCACTGCCAATGTAATCGCCCAATACCGAGGAGATTGGAATTTCTGATGTAAACAAACCCCGAGGTATTGACCGACCGCCCCCACGGATTCCAAGGAATTGATCCAAAAATTGGGATCTTTCTACATTGGAAAGAGGGCGGAACTGGTACACCCTCCTGGAGAGACATTACGGACAGAGATCTCATCCTCAAGGCAATGTGGGCACAATGGGATTCCCTGGTTGTGAAATATCGACTACTCAAACGGGTATGAGAATCAGCTGATAGAAGGTCGTCAATTTCTTAGTTGGTTTTGCCCAGGAAAAGAGGACAAGTGATGTCTTGAAGGAAATTCCCGAATAAAAATCAGGAGAACATCTGGTAGTCAATTAGACTTTGGACATGATCAGACAGATGTTCCACTGGGTTCAATGTCGAGACGATATAGAAAGTTGGTGCACAATAGGTCCAGAGTGCGGCGCTACTGGAGATTCCAAAACAAAGTGAAATGAAGAAATTCAACGTAGGTGCATAATTCGAACGGATCACCATTGATATAGCTGGACCATTTCCTGTAGGTAACCGATGATGTTAACAAATACTATTTCAGCAAATTTGTGGAAGCATATGCCATTCCAGATCAGGAGGCATATACAATAGCAAATTCATTGGTGAGCAGCATGTTCTCAAGATTCGGACTACCAATGGAGTTACATTCCGACCAAGGGAGGAATTTCGAGTCGAAGTTATTCAAGCAAGTTCGTGAGCTGATAGGTATCAGCAAGATCAGAACTACTCAACTCCACCCTCAGTCGGATGGCATGATTTAAAGATTCAACCGAACTAAAACTATTCCTCTAAGATTGTGGAAAAACATCAAAAGGATTGGGACAGACATCTTCCACTATTTCTGATGGCATACAGAGCAGCCGTCCATGATTCAATCCCGCTAGCATTATCTTCGGAAGAAAATTTCGATTGCCCTATGACTTGATGGTTCAATGAGGATTGAGGAAAACAGAGTTGAATACATTGGTCCATTATCCTTGAATAAATTTTTATTATGGTTTTTGTGGATAACTATACTCTCAAGGCAGTCTAAAGTGTCGTTGACCGATTTGATCATTTTGAAATTATGAATGTTAATTTTGTGACAAGATTCTATCATATGGTCAGCCACACTTGAATTATTCTCCCTTCGGTAAGTAGCATGGACCAAATGTTCGTGGAACCTTTTGAAAATTGAACGTTTTGTCTGAACATAATTCCGATTCCATTCAAAATTTGTATGTGGGGGTTTTCGGAGTCGGAAAATGTGAATTTTTTGTAAAAATTTATGAAATTGAGATGGCGGCTCATGGAATTTTTGTCAGAGAAAAAAACAAAATGAAATTATTTATGGTCCGATTCCATTCAAAATTGGTATGTGGGGTTTTCAGGGTCGAAAATTATGATTTTTTCTCCAAAATTAATAAAATCAAAATGACGGCTCCAAGATGGCCGATGATCTCGGTGTTTAGTCCGATTTTATTCAAAATTGGCATGTGGGGGTCTTCGGGGTCGGAGATTATGAATTTTCTATCAAACTTCACAAATTCAAGATGGCGGATGAGTTTTGTAATCATGGCCCGATTCGATTCAAAATTGGTATGTCGGGGTTTTTGGGGTCGGAGATTATGAATCAAGTCGAAGATTATTGATTTCAGTTGAAATTCATAAATTGAAGATGACGACTGCAAGATGGCGGATGAGTTAATCTTTAGATGGTGTCCTCATTGAAGGACAAGATACCTCAGAACTTACAGAAAAAGTAGGCCTCATGATAACGATGCTTTAACAAAAATGCACGTATTTGAGTACTAAAAAGCACAAAATAGAATAATTGATAAAAAAACTTTCTATAGACAAGCTTTCATTCAAATGCACTAAAAAGTAAAAAATAATTGCTTTGGATGTGTGACGTAGGTTATTCCGTGACTTATAGATTCAAAAGCTTTTGTATTCAAACTGAAAACTTTGGGCGGCAAGCTTTTGAATCTATAACCCACGGAATAACCTACGTCACACATGCAAAGCAATTATTCTTTACTTATTAATGCATTTGAATAAAACCTTGTATTTAAAAAGTTCCTTTATTAATTATTTTATTCTTCGGAAATTCTGTTTTGGAATTGGAAAAAAATATTTTTAATAATGAATTGAGCATAGTGGTCAGAGTTGCAAGGATCAATAATGCCACTCTTATATGTTTCACTATCAAAATTCATGATAGTGCCGTCTATACAAGATTTAAGGCCATTATTATTGGACGTACTTGGGTATTCAGATAAAATATCTTCTCAACCGGATGAATTAGTTGCAACAATCGACAAATTTGATGAAGATTTGAGGAAATCAATATTGAAATCTCTTAAAAAGATAACTCTGTTGAATTTGTTGGGGACGTAACACACAATTGATACAAAAATCAGTGCAATCCAGACAAAAGCTATTGTGACGTGTTTTCCTAGGGTCTGTTTTAATAGCCCTCAAACTCCTAGAGAGTCGCGTTATTTATGACGCCAGAATTTTAGGCCGGATATATGTTCCTTTCTCTGTTTCACATCTCGGGCGCCAGATTTTTTTAGTGGTTTTTTCCACACACTAGGGTAGCTACAGATGGAGATACGGAACGTCCAGGGGTTTGGTATGTTGAAACTTTTTGAATCTTTACAAAATACTTTAGGCTTTAAGTACAATTTTTGGATACTGAACGCCGATTGCTTTTATGTCTCCCAAAGAGACAGACAGAAATGTCTTTGTTTTATTTACTAATTTCTTTCTTACAAATTGACTAAATACGTCTGCTGCGTAATTTCAATACTTTATATGGAATAGGAAAGGTTTCTTTTTTTTTCAATGTAAACACAGTGTGTAATATGTATTAAATTAACTGGTATATTCAAGTGATCAATACGATTTGTCACAACAATTTCCATATACTATTATTTCTGCTTTAATCTAAAAAAAAAATTGGTCTAGCCACGTTTGAACGGGGTAATAGAAATATTTTCATTCACGGATATAAGACCAAATGAACTGTCAATTCACGGCAATTAAGGCAATAAATTAAATAATAATAGAAGCAAAAAAAACTATTTCTTCCTGAACACGGTTAACTGACTGACTCAGAAAGTGATTTTTCAAGTTTGTAGGCCACTTGATTCACCTTCCCGACTTCCCCTTGTCAACCCCAAAACAAAATTGAATACCACTCGTATATTACCTAAGCTTCACGTTTGCAATAATCCCGACTGTGATATTTTTTCTCTGTTCCTTAAAATAGGCTCTTTTTGCTACGACTTTTCTTATTAACAAGATTTATATATTTGGCTTTGTTTTACTATTGTTTATGCTCGGCGATTTCCCTGAGCTTAAACAATGTTAACAACTGGGCGTGGATACAGACGACAAAGCATCACAGTGTTTTCGTAATATAAAATAACTTACATCCCCTGAATGGAGTCAATAACGCTTATTTACCAAATCACCTTCTCGAATCGCAAAATTTAATATTCCTCCTGAATATGACTATAACTTGTAAAATTCGTGAACTTTTTCACTGCACGTATTTTCCGGGATAAATAAACTTTTAATTCATTGTATACATCGCGGCCGTTGTTCTGATTTGGTTAGTTCCTGAATCTGAACAGTGGGGGAACAAGAATTGTTGTTATGTAATTTGTTTATACGTCAATGGCTTAAATTCGGCGTTTTCCCTGAACTTAAGACAATGGAAAACTGAAATTTACTGATTGAAGTGATGTAAACTTTCGCGTCAGTTGTTTGCATTCGGCGTTTTCCCAGAACTCAAACAACTGAAAACATAACTCAACAAATATAATAACGGCCAAATCTGAGCACTATTTGAGAAAGATTTCCCTTGACAAAAAAAAACACCTGCAATTACCTGCAATTTGTTTCAGAGAAAAATCAAAATAAAATCATCCGCTTCATATTATTGAACTTGGCAAATAAATCATATACATTTACCCATAATCCAACCCAAAATTGACTACGTACTACCTTAAATTAAACACTCAATCGATTTCACGAAAAGTTCGATTGTACCACTTGAAAATAACATAAACCAATATTCACTCTGTAGTCTTCTGACCAAATTAAACTTTTCGGCAAATGCTCGAATTTATCATAATGCAGAAAATATATTTAACTTCTCAGGTAACTAATTGAATCAAAGAAAGAATACTGTTTCAGAACTAAGATGTAAATGCCACGACAGATAATTAAATAAATGAAATAGTAATAATGCAAACAATAATATGTAAACTCCCGGAAAATAATTGAAACAAATGTAATAATAATAAATGCAGAAATAATAAACTTCGGGTGCTTCAGCACACGGAGAAACCAAGCTCAAATACAACTTATTTACAATTTCTACTTAGGGATACCTCAACGCTTCTGGATCTCGAATCTATTCGACACTCTTTTACAATTTCCTCTCGATTAACTGCAATTAACCTTTGTAGCACAACAGGAACACGTCTTACGGAAGAACAAGCCCCCGATGCTAGCTTCATCGTTCCTTTTATAAGTATCAAATTTATGTCCAAACTAGACGAAAAAGCCCATTAAGAAATGCGCGCTTTTTGTTGCTTTAAGGGTAAGAACGGCGCACTTTTTGTCCGATAAATCGAAACTGGACCGGAAATCTGAAGGATGATTTCGTGCCCGTTACAAAAAATCACGTGGTTTATCCAATCGCGATTTTGGTTTCTTTCCCGTTTTTTACAAAAACAATCACCGGAGCTTTTCACCCTTTTTATAAGATATAGAAAAACTCCGTTATATTTTATGCATGATGTTGACGTGAATTCCAGTAGCTTTGGGTATGTACATTAATTTTCTAACATGAAAACGAAATATTTTGCCAGACCGGAACCAATAGAAACCCCAAATAGGCAGGTACGTACCAAAGTTAGGTTAAATATTCTTTAGTAGTTCTTAGTAAAGGAGCTCTAAAAAAATGCTTCGTTACACTATGTATAAAGCAATCGAGGCTACATGCAAAAGAAGTAGTTTCATGCCGTAAATTTCTACCTGGTGTCAACGTCTTCTTTAGACAAACCATGGTTTCCAGAGTTCCGAGGGTATGAGAATCAATCTTGGCAAAGATGTTGGATTCAAGAATTGGAATATTTTTCAATATTCCTTATCTCCCTTCACTTCCGGTTTCATCGGAAACGACCATTACTTTAGAATTTCAAAAAGAACACCCTGTATATTTTTCCTTTTTTTTATTCTTGGGACGATTCTGAGTACGATCACATAGTTTTGAGAAGAAAAATTGGTTCACTCGATTGTTTAGAAGCATTCTTGTTTTTTGCAGCTAGAGTGCGTTGGTTTCACTTCACCAATTTGATGGACATGAATGATGAGTGAAACTGTTTTCCGCCTAGTTGAGTATGTATGGTGGTTCAATATTTCCAAAACCACTAATTGTAAATCTTTCAGACACACATTCCTTAAACTTTTATTCTCACTACAAAATATTGATGGTACCGAATCGAGAATCGAATGGATAACAATCCTAATACACTAATTATTTGTCGAAAAATTATGAGAAAATTGGGGTATATCGCTCAAGTATGCTGTTGATACCAAATTGAAAATAACTGAATTAAAAAACATCAAATTTCAGATAACAAGTTAGCGATCCATTTCAACAAAAAAAAAACTCATAAGAGCAGGAGTAGTTGAAAGGAATCAAATGTTCAAAGTGCATTTCACCAACTTCCTGACATTTTCTGCGTCCATCAATTATGTTTCGCATCACACTTCGCAACATAGCGGGATTTATAGTAGCAAACGCATCACGATTTTGTTAAATTTCGAAAGTTTGAGGCGGTGTATAAAATACCAGTTTTTTCACAAAAATTTGTATGAAATATTGAGATCAGGTGATCGAGCGGGCCAACGTACAGGACCATTCGTTGCAATTACTCGCTCATCAAACCGGTCAATTAAATGGTTCATTACTTGGATGGTATAACGAGGCGCAGCCCCATCTTGTTGAAAATACATCACTTCAGAAACAGCAACTGGTAAATCCATTAACAATTCCCCAATATAATTCTGGAGGAATTCTGAATACCGTATCCCTGTCAATTGTCCTTGGAATAAAATGGTCCAATTCTTTTACTTACGATTACATCAGCCCATACTTTTACTCGGAATCTTTCCTGAAAATTACTTTCTTTCATTGAACGCTGATTTTTTTGCGCCCAATATCTGCAGTTTTTTCTGTCTAACATTCCATTGTTCGTGAATCTTGACTCTGCCAAACAATGTCGAAGAAACAAAGTCGGAATTAATAGTATTGTTCTGAAGTAACCAATACAAATGCTGGTGCACTTGATACTCAAACGACCTGTACCTATACTTTTTCGAAATTTTCCTTGCTGACTCATGACTAATTTGTGAATTGGTAACTGGATAACTGTTTTTCCACAGCAGCTCACCTATGACATGGTTGATGAAATAAATGTCCTTGAAATAACACCAACCACAAGTTACGATGATATGTTAGAAATAAACTGGAAAAGAATTATACAAAAAGTACAATACAAAATGTATACAGATGATCTAAGGTACATGAATATTATAAAAAAGGTATGGTACTTTAATACTTTCATCTTATCCAAGGTATGGTACACCGCGCAAATCCTTCCCTTGGGAACCAAACATAGTCAGCACCTTGTGCTCATAACAGGAAAGTTCATCTGGCAGGGGCACCTATATAAGATCGCGCAAAAAAAGTTATATAACTGTCATAGTAGAGGAAGTATTGAATTGATCAACATAGGAAACAAAGCTGCAGCTCTCCTAATCAAAACTCAGTTCAAATCACGGACTCCCGAGGAAACCAATATCAAATATAAATCGATATTAAATGATATTTTCCTAACGAACTCGTAGGATGATATGCACAAATCGTTCAAAAATGTTCACAATATAATAATGAAGCTTGACATCAATGAAAATACATATCTTCGCGAAGTCTTTACGGAGATATCATGGAGGATGAGATTATCACCGGTCGCATAGAAGGAAGAATCACGAACAAAAATTGGCCCAAAATTTGGAGAAACTGTTTAAACAAAAACATAAGTACCGATTGGAGAGCTGCAGCATTCAAAGCCCTAAATGATATTTACCCCGTACAAGCAAAGCTACACAAACATAAAATTTATATTACAAAAAATTGTGAAAAATGCGGCACTACTGATAATTTGAGCCATAGGCTCAAGGAATGTGGGCATGCAAAATATATCTGGAGCTGGGTAGAAAATTTACTGGTGAGGATTTTCGAAATACATATCGATCAAATGGACGTGTATGGTCTGATAATGACTGATTTGAAAAAAGGAGACGAATTAAACGTTTGGTTATGGTTCTGCGAATCCCTAATATTCTTCAACTTGGAAAAAAAAGAAACTTAGATGAAGATCAAAGAATGATTCAATATGATAGATACTTTAGAATACAATCAGGTAAATTTAGCGATAAAATCCTACACTTTTGAAAAGTGGGTATTGAAAATAAATTTTATTATTATAACTAAAGTAAGGACCATTATGTAAGACAAAGCAAATAATTTGTATGTGTGAAATGATAATGTACAAATGTATAAATGCTCATAATAAAGAACTGTGATGAAAAAAAATTGTAGCTCATGACTAATTTCCCCAGTAGAAGCGGTAGAATCCACTTCTTCGAATGCTAAAACGCTGATTTCCGTCACCTCATCAATAATAAAAATTTCATGGTTGGGAGTTTCTTGTCCGAGTTGTTTCTCCACAACGGAGAAATATTGAAAACATGGATGATGTCTGTTGGGATACCTTTCAGCATATGAAGTTGCTGCGTTCCCCGACTTCTTGCATTCGCAAACAAACAAAAATGGGATCGGTACATACGAAAATGATATTAAATTGTTAAAAATGAAATTAAATGTAATATTGTTAATTTTGAAACGTCAGTGTCATGCGTTTTTTGTAGTAATATTACCTGTGATATATCATCTTTTGATCAGAATTGTCATTGGCATACCTCACTTCGTATCGACATTCTGTTAATATATAACCACACACTCAACTCAATCTCCCTTGGTAATCATTGCGAAAAATAAACACGCGTCAACTTGAAAAAAAAGTGTGTCGAATATCAATATCGATAACAACCCAAAATTTGAAATATCAAATATTTCTGTCGATATATTATCACAGCACATACCAAACCCACAATAACCCAAATATCGAAATATCAATTGCCCGTTTGTGATATATGAAATATACGTTCCTCACATCTATGAAAAATGCACTTATATATCTTGGTCGAGAGTTGCGTATTCAGGATTTTCTATTTCTGCTCAAAAATTCAGAGATACTAAAAAAATCAAAACATGAGCCGAAAGTTTATACCTTGTATTTTATCAGAATATCATGCTATATTCAATGGAAATATTAAACGTGATTCCAGGTAATATATTCCCACCTGCAGGGTATATTAATATATTATTTAGCAGGTTGTTGCTTCCTTTTTATTTGCCTCATTATCCTAAATTGAGGTATACTCTAGAAAAGAATCTACCTTTGAAAAATTAGCAAAGCTGAACTTGTCACGGTGTCATGCATTATTCAAGTGATTCAAATAATTATGTCGTACTGGTTTCATGTCAATTAATCTTTTTTGTTTTTTCAGACCGTTCGGGCGTGTTATTAACAACGTCCCTTATTATAACGTTAGCAGCGTCCGGATCTCCTTGAGTTGATCTGAGCTACATAATTCATCTCTTCACGACTTTTATTGGCCTCGACTCTTCTGTTTTCCTTCTTCCCGGCATTTCATTTGATTACTGGAATGACTTCGTACGACGACTACTTTTCGAAAGAATGAAAGTGGAAAATCTCACGGTGCCCGCAAACTTTTTTGTTTTCTCGTGACAAGCAGCACTTCGCCTTCAATTATGATCTGGAATGGGAGAGCAGGCGACTCAACTCCCAATTTTTTTCTCTGAACATGAAATAGATCTCCAAAATATATATATATATATATATATATATATATATATATATATATATATATATATATATATACATATGGCCTATTAGACGTTTCTGGAGAACGGGAAACACGATTATTTTGAAAACTTGGTTTCTTGGTTAATTAATTTTGCTCTATCGACCTAAAATATTTTCAGCGATGCGGCGTTACCGTTTATATTGAAAAATAGCAACAACAACATTTTTCGCTCTGCATTTTTGTATAATACTTCCCTATACCTATCTCAAGCGGTTTTCGAGAAATTCATTGATATCCTTATTGTTTGTGTAAAACATAGCTTCAATTATACAGTGCTTCTCGAAAGTCCCCTCCTCTTATTTTTGGAACGATTATACATAAACAAGTGAAATTTGGAAACTGAATATTAAGAATTGTAAACTTCCTACTAGTGATGATAGATGACGAAATCGTCGAAGATGACGTCACAAGGCCATTGTGACCAATAATTTTAAATGGAACCCTAATGCTAATTTTGTTTGTGTTTATGGCAGTTTTGGCAACTCGCTTTCAAAAAACGCAAAGTTGTGATGAATTAAATTAGTTAATACTAAAATTCCAAATTCAAGCTTCGCCTCTGGATAGTTGTCAAGTAAGCTGACGTTTTTGTTAGTCTTCCTAATTCGACGTTTTTGTAAATGTCCAAGTTTTTGTACATTTAATAATTTGTGTATTGTTGATCGAACGTTCAACTGTTTTGGCAGCTTTTGGTACTTGTAATATTTTTTTACATTTTAATAAATTGTTAAACTGTTGTGAGCCGAGCGTTTAAGTGCTTCAAGAAGCCAAATGGTACGTGCTTTAGGTGATAAAGTAGCAGCGATCCTAATTCTTGGTGAAACTGGACAAAATAATCATGTAGCAGAACGCATTTTTAATGAGAGGTTTCCCGATCGCCCCGTTTCCAGGACTTATTTAAGGGAGCTTCTTCGCAAGTTTGGAACAACGGGTAGTATTAATTGATATACTGGCAAAAGTAATAGTTAATCCTACTTCTTCAACAACTCACGTTTTATCTGCCTGTGAAGTCAGTCGAAGTACAGTACACAGGGTGTTGAAAAAAAACAAATTTCATCCATACAAATTAAAAATGGTTTATCAACTCTCAGACGACGACACAGACCGAAGACTAGAATAGCAAGACTATGTCAAAACAATTTGTTTTAGTGACGAAAGTACTTTCTATCTAAATGGAAATGTAAATACACAGAATGTGAGGTATTGGAGTGGCGCAAATCCTCACCTGTTTCGTGAAACACATACCCAATTTCCCCAGAAGGTGAATGTTTGGGCAGGTATCCTGGGAAACCACATCGTTGGGCCTCTTTTTTTAAATACTAATTTAACTGGTGAGGTTTATCTGGAGCTGTTGCAAAACGCAATAGAACCGTTAATCTTTAAAATGTTGGAATATAATCCAAATGAATTCGGCAATTTGGAAATAACATTCCAACAGGATGGTGCTCCTCCACACTATAACGGTGCAGTAAGACGGTATTTGAATGAGGAATATCGTGGTAGATGGATTGGACGACGAGGTTCAACGGAATGGCCAGCTCGATCACCGGACCTCACACCTTTGGATTTTTTTCTGTAGGGGTACTTTAAATCGAAGGTTCACGCCACTGAACCTGACAATATTGACGTTTCAAAACAACGTATTGTTGCAGAATGTGAGGCTGTTTCCGCAGACACATTTGCAAAAGTACGAGAAGAGTTTAAAAATAGGATATTTCACTGTCAGGAAGTAAATGAAGGTCGCTTCGAGCAATTTCTTTAAGTAGATACTGATTCTTAAATCTGTAATTAATATCATACTGAATGGAATTTAAATTTCAATGTTTACTAATGAGCCATTAAAACTGCCATAAACACAAACAAAATTAGTATCATTGGATAGGTTTTTTCGATACCTCTTAAAAGAGGTGTCGCTTGCCGTAGGGTTCCATTTAAAATTATTGGTCACAATGGCCTTGTGACGTCATCTTTGACGATTTCGTCATCTATCATCACTAGTAGGGAAGTTTACAACCTTCAATATTCAGTTTCCAAATTTCACTTTTGGGGGGGACTTTTGAGAAGCACTGTATGATTATTACTGCGGCATTTGGACTCTTACAGAGCTGAAATTTTGGGTGTAGTTCACTAATGTTCTGTGCATCAGGTATGTCTAAGGGAATTCGTTCTCCATTATACAAAGTCGTTCAAAATTTGTGATTTTTCCGAAAGATACGAAAATCGTGAAAAGTACATTTTTTTAAATGTGACCCCCTGTATATCCTGAAAGACAATTAAAGTTCCTTTTAAATGATGTATTATGTTCCTATACCTAAATAGTCTGTTTTCCGAAATAAAAGCAAGTTTCTATAAAACTCGGATTATTTTGCCATATTTTGTATTAAATGACATGGAATATGTTATTAGGAAAATTCGATAATTAGTGCATCAATAATAAAACTTTTCCGCGTTCCTTACCAGAAATTTGATCAGAAAAGAATCAAAATGGAAGGCAATAACTATTCAAACGAAATTTTGATTAAATTGTTTATACACATGGTCAATGTGATCAAATTAGAGCGAGAACATGCAGAAAGTTATGAGGTGTATTGAAATGTATGAATGATAAGATGACAAACTGATTGTACAAAGAATGATTGATATACAGGTAATCCAAACTCGAGGGCCTATTGGACGTTTCTGGAGATCTGAGATATAAATACTCGAAATTTTGTATCTCACGATAAGAGACTGCGATCTAGCTCTCAAAAATATTCTCACGCTTGCAGTGTTGCCGCATGTACTAATTTCAATCGAATTTCAAAGGGAACATCCAGTATTTCATTCTGTTTTTGGATTCTACTGACAAATACAAATAACTTTTACTGAACATGTCGTATACCTATCTCTACCGTTTATAAAGTCACAAACTGCAGCAGAACCCGCAGTTTTCTTTATCAGAAAAAATCTTGAAACCTGAGTTTTCATCGCACTTTTGAAGATACAGCTGGAACTTGAATTTTTCTCTAAAATTTTTAAAAAAATATCTCAGGAAAATTTGGAAATAGATATGAGTCATACTCGTAAAAAGTCAGATTAGGAAGTAGAATCTGAAACTGAAATTATATACACAGGATGATCTGAAAAATAATTACTAATGGACATTTTTTCTAGTATGACTCAAACCTATTTCCAAATTTTCCTGAGATATTTTTTGAATTAATCTTTGCTAAAACTGAATTGCATCATCTGAGAGTTAGAAAATAATTCAAGTTTCAGCTGTATCTCCAAAAGTATGAAAATTTTGAAGCGAATCATTCCAGATTGTTATTATTTTTTAATCACATGTGAGAATACTCACAAGTTTTATTTCAATCCAGATGATTTTTCATTCTCATCACAGGTACTGAACAATACTTAATATTGGTACATCGAAATTATAGTATATACATTTTAGATAAGTACTGAAATGGCCGTAGGCCGAAAGCGCTTTGCTTAAATATACAAAATTTAGGTCGAAATACAGAACTTCAATTTTTGATTTGATATATAAACTGTTATCATCCAATAAATGTATGTAGGTTTAAGTGTGAAAATCAAAACTTGATATCAACTCATTATTCGTATATCATTGTAATTTGATTATATAATGTTTGAATTTACTATCATTTTGTTTGCGATTGTTCGAAGAAAGAAAGTGTGAAAATCATCATACCGCAACAGTAACCGTTGCCAATTTTATTCTGAAAAAATAAAAATTCCTAATTTTTCTGCGGCAAAATGTTATGGGTTCATAGCTTTTATAGTATTCATAAACACTTGTTAATGTTCAGTTATGTTTTATGAATGAATACATTTCAGTTCGTAAAGTGTTGCCATGACGACACTACGTACAAGTCCGTAAAAGTACCATTTTACGGATTTTTTTTAATTCCCAAAGTTGCCGTTTTGGAGAGCGTACACAAAAAAAGTAATTTTTAACAGCAACCAATAATTGGGCCATTTTCAACTTCAACAACCCTTATCTAGAAAACTAGTCATAGGATTGAGTTTAGCCTATTCACACTTTTGATAACTAGGTCGACTACAACAAAATACCAAAGTTACAGAAAATTTGACCGGTCGTCACTTTACATAATAGAAGTGCAGGGTCCTTTATCGTTGACACCTGATGTGAATTCTTTGACTTCTTGGTACTGCGGACTGTCGCTTGAGGAATGCTATCATATTGAATATTTGGCAATATATGTATACAATGTGGAACAGGCAAATGGAATGAATTCGTTAAAAAAGTTTCTTGAGGAAGATGAAAAAGGGACTCCAAAGAATCCCGATAAAGGCATTGTTCTCTTACAAAATTGTTTGTTTTTTCCGCCAAAATGACCAGAGCACTTTTCAAAACATTCATGATTGTTGCTATAGTTGAACTGATGAATCTTTTATATTGAGCGAGTCAAGAACAAAGTTTGTATTTCTTCATAAGATAAGAGATAATATCATTATCATTTGATGAGCGATGTTAGTCAGTGGCGTTATAACGATTTTGGGTGGCCTTCCCTCAGCCCCTAATTTTTGTGAGCCTTTCAAAAATGATTCTTGCACTTTCCTCAAAATATCTCATCAGAACCTGCCAAATCGAAAATAATTATTGCAAGTCACTGATTTTCTTCAAGCACATTATACTGAAGCTAATGACACTGCAATGGTATATTCTCGTTAATGCATAATATTCTATTGAATTTTTCTATAACACAAAATTCAGTTGACATTACCATAAATATATAATATACTTTCACCCCCACGGGAATTATATTAGTATTTCATGCCGTTTCTATTTGGTATGAAGGTTTAAATCCCCTTCAATCGCCATGGTCGCCATGGTCACTTTCACTCCTAGTAAGTAATAATAGTACTATTATTTTCCCCTGTTGGTAATGGTTAGAGATTTGAAGATTTATTGGAAGTGTTCGTTCGGGTGACTTTTAATCTATTATAATTTCATTAGAATTTATTTTCTTGATTTGTTCGAAATTATGAACAGGATGTTCACAAAATCATATGTGGAATCATCAGCGACTCAAAGATAAACTTTAGTCACTATCTTCCATGAATCAAGATAACCTCTTTGAGAGTATTCATGTTGAAAAGGGAAACATTCTCAATTGAAAATGTTTCCCTTCTCAATATTTATTTTGTGTTCCACTCGAATGTTTATATATTTTTTTTTACAAATATTTACTTCGGCACTTCAAAATATCAATATCTAGATCAAAATCAGAATGTTCGGGGTTGCCTTGATCATTTTATCATGTAGGTGGGAGTCCAACATGTAACATCACGAAGTACTGTCTGCATTGATAATTTTACGTTACAGTGTTCGGTTCACTAGAGCATTGAAAAAGTTCTCCAATTTTATTCCTGGGTATTCCACTTGTGACATCGTTTGCAAATATTTTTTTTATCAAAGCCTAATCACATCAACCTTATTGATTTAGCGATTCGTTATACAATCAATTTATAATTTTTTTATTAGGTCAATACATTTCACAAATTTCATCTGCTGCACTTGTTATTTTGGACATTCGTTGAAAATATGTTCAAAACTCAGTTTTATATTACAGTCGCTAAATGGGTGAATTTGGTGAAAACAAGTTCAAGGCCTCGATAACTCAGGATAAACAAGTAGGAATAGAAATTCCAAGAACAAATATAATTACGTTTTTTTTCTTATTAAATTGGTATTATTTTACTTTTTGCATTCAATAATATCTGACATTTCTCAGAAAATTGTATTCTGAAGGAAATCAGAAGATATGATTATAATTACGCTCTTTGTCATAGACAAATGGAAATTAGTTTCCCTATGCCATTTGTAAAGCGCCTATGCGGCGACGCCTATGATGTTTGATACATATAAGTTTGTTTGGTACTAGATTACTTCTTCAGCCCGTAAAGTTCACAAGGTTTTGCCATTTCACAGTGATTAACTAGTTCTGAAATGAAGTTTCACAAGCCAACGAACACTTCCAACAATAAAATCAAAACAATCAGTTACACATTCGAGTACACAACACAAAAGCGTTGATCAAATGATTAGGACACAGGCTTACTGCATACAAGATTCACTGGTTACCAATCCACAAGTGTAGAGTGAATGGGAATTCCAACATAATTACGAATGAAAACGGAATTACCCGACAATGTCTCTTCTGAAGATGATCCAGGGTACGATGTAAATAAATAAAGCCAGGTATGATACATTCAAGAAAAGGACAGAAAAGGCATCTCTATATCTTTTATTGCTCTGAGGTTGTAATGTCATACTTCTTGGAGATTGGTTGAAGATTTAATATTTCATTCAACTTTGTGGGCGAACTGTTCAATGTTGAGGCCAATTAGACATGGTGTGGATATAGTTAAATATCCAAAATTTCGTTGATTATCGAAAAGGCAGGAAGAACGTTATTGGCCAAACAAATCCAAGATTTTAACTAAAGAACAAATCAACAAAATTATCCAGGAGGCTTTATATAAATAAAATTATTAGTGTGGAAAATGATCCCACTAGTTCCAATGTTCTTCCAGTCTTAAATACTTTTACTAATTGTCAAATAACTGTAAATATAACAATCAATTAATTTTAGAATGTATTTTATAATGTGTTGAAATTTCAATTAAAAATAGAATTGTTTTCGAAAGAACTTGTTATCAATCATTTTTTTAGTTTACAAGTAACTCTAGGAAAATATATTTGAGAGACTTTCTAGAAATCTTAGGTACCGCGTACAGAGTCCAAGGAATCGAAATAAGTTAGAATCGCAGTTCGGTTGTTTCCGGTATGTATTAGGAAACTGGAAAATTCCACGAATTTTTTAAATTTGATGCCGCATGAAAAATTGGCTGCTATATGCAATATTCCAGGAAATTGGAATAAATATATATATATATATATATATATATATATTGAAAATTCGGGTTGAACCGTACGTCTAGAAATTTGATAGTTTCGACGTTTCGGCTTGGCTTTGGCGGGAAGGTGGGAAAGTAGAGGTTTCCAAGCATTGCGTAGCCTTCGTCCATCAACTCGTTTGTTGAGGCAGTTTGGGCATTTTCACAACGTTTTATTTAGTTTCACCTGTCCCGGGGTATGTCTGTCTGTCTCCAATCGAATCTTGCAAGTTTAATTTGACCCACTTCTAATCGTCCGATTGATTTGAAATTTGGCAGGTGTACATAATTCCGGTAAAAACGCATTATGGAATTTTTGTTGGGAAAAAAATGGCGGCTCCAAAATGGCGGGCAATTTTTGTGATAATGGCCCGATTCTATTCAAAATTGGTATCAATGGGTTTTCGGTATCGGAGATTATGTTTTTTTGTCAAAATTCAAAAATTCAACATGGCGGCTCCAAAATGACGGATGAGTTTTGTGATTATGGTCCGATTCTATTCAAAATTGGTATGTGGGGGTTTTTGGAGTCGAAGATTTTTTATTAAAAGCTCTCATTTTTGGTTTCACCTGTTCCGGTGACTGTCTGTGTGTCTGTTTGTCTGTAATCAAATCTTAAATTTGACCCAATTCTAATCGTACGATTGATCTGAAATTTGGCAGGTGTACATAATTCCGGTAACAATGCATTATGAAAATACAAAATGGTGGCTCCAATATGGCGGACAATTTTTGTGATTATGGTCTCATTCTATTCAAAATTGGTATCTAGGGGTTTTCGGGGTCGGAGATCAGATATAAATTACTAAACTAGTTATTCAACATCATAAATACTGAAAAATATAAAATAAATAGACGGAAAACAAAATTTACAAAAACAAGCTTTTGTTAGTTGTTAATAAAAACAGAACTGAAGAGTTAAAAGTGAAAATTCCAAAAAAAAACAAGATTCAGAAGCTTGCCGCAGGTACAAAATAGGTAATTTTGCGCTGCAAGATTTTGAATCCGTTACTCACAGAATATCCTAGATCAAACAATAACAGAAACGATTTTCTCCTTTTTAGTGCATTTGTATAAAAGCTTGTCTTTATAAATGTTTTTTTATTATTTTTATTTCGATCTCAAGCGCTTCCCGAATGACTCTCGTTTGCACTGTTCTGGTGTGGTCAAAATCCAGTATGTGGCCTATCTCTTCATAGTGCTTGAAAAGTGTCGAAGAAGTATTGGACAGCAAGTTGATGTTCGTAAACTCTGCTGATGACTCGCCTGTTAGTATGTCCTATGAATATTCTAGGACATTCGGAGCATGGTATTTCATATATTCCCTGGACTCATCAGCTATATTATCTTTAGAAGATCTGAGGAATCAAGATATTTTATTATTTGCTGTGAAAATTGTTTTATGTTTCGTTCCTCTAAGATTCTGCCGTCATTGTCCGTGATACCTTTGATATAGGGAAGGAAAACTCTATGGAGTTGGTTATCAGTTGAGTTTTGGGAGTTTGGAGAACGCGTTTGATGATGGTGGAGATCATGTTCTTTCCAAGTGACAACACCTGAGGAGTAGGCAATTTGAGATTCCAGGGGAAATCACCTTCCTACCTAAGTGACTACCACCTAGGAGTAGGTAGATTCAGACTTTGGTTGAAAACCACTTCCCTCTTCTATTCCAATCAATAATTTATATTTATAATAAAATTGTAATTGGTGTTTTGGAAATTTAAATTATTTTTCTGTTTTCAAAAGATGTACTGGGGCACTCGAAAAGTCTTCACTGAAGGGGTAACCATCCCTCAAAAAATAAGCTCTTCGGTATGTCAAAAATGGTTAGTTAATGATGTCCAACCAATACGTACATAACAATGAATACAAACTTTTCAACAAAAAAATAAACCAACGAAAAAAGAAACTGAAAAGCAAAAAATAAAATGAACCTATTCAGTCTTAATAACTAAGTTCCTGAACAAATGTAAGTTACTAATTCTAAGTCGGTGTCAAACAAACAAACAAGCAAATCAATTACGTAAAGCGTAAAATAGTGGCAGCGGAGTGCGTGGCGGCGGCGCGTCCTTTCGCCGGAAATTCCCGAGCGTTCTCGAAATCAATATCAGCGAGACAGCTACCTACCCGAATGAACTCACACGTGAGGGCACACGTCGTTGCGAGTGGTCGTATGGAGGCGCATTTTTGGAATTTTATTGTTTATCGCTGGAGATTTCACGTTGCATTTTTATGTTATTTTGTTTTGATCATTTCTTTATAGTTATTCAATCAACTAGTGTATTCATGGTGGCGATTAATGGTCGAGATATTTTAACGCGAGAGCGAAGCCAGCGCGTTAATGTTCGAGATCATTAATCGCCATTTCAATATACGAGTTCATTACAAAAAAATTCCTGGGATCAAACGTGAAAGTTTTGATATCCATTTGCTTCCACAGTAGGAAACTTACAATATTTGGATTTGAAAATACATAAATTTGACAGCGCGAAGGTAATTTGATTTGGAATTTGAATAATATTTGAATTCGTGTATGTTCCTATACCACAATGATGCATTAATAGAGAAATCGACCATTACTAGGTTATTAACGGTCTATTTCGGTATATGTTTGGCTGCATGTATCACAATCATGCATTATTAGACAAATTGTACATTAATAGGAGTCATTAACGATCGATTTCGTGTACATTGAACAGACTCGTTAATACGAGGTCGACGGAAGAAGTAATTTGATTATGTTCGTTGATTGTTTGTTTGGCGCTGACTCAATAATAGTTACTTAAATTAGTTCAGGAGCTCAGTTATTGAGACTGAAAAGGTTCATTTAATTTTTTGCTCTTCAGTTTCTTTTTTCGTCGGTTTAATTTTTTGTTGAAAAGTTTTTATTTTTTTATTTTTTGTGGCTAGAATCTACTCATTACTACCTACTCAATTTGTATTACTTTCAAAATACTCATTTGCCCACCAAACTTCGACAAATAACTGTTATATACTATAACTAGCTGGTAACTTCGTCCGCGTAAATACCTCAAATACCAATTTTCATAGCCCTTACTCCAGAACTTTAACCTTTTCCCTCGTTCACCCCCCTAGGGGTTTCATTTATATAAACTGAAACATGTATTTCTTCACACCTTACAAATACCTCAAGTACCAATGTTTATGACCCTAACTTGAAAACTTCATTTCACCCGTTCAGGAGTTGAATTTCTAAAAACACTGGAATACATATTCCTTCTATTTGCAACAAAGACTCCAAATATAAATTTTTAGGAAACCAACTTGAACCCCCTTTTTTTTGGGTTAATTTTAAAAACCCTGAAATACATTTATCTTTATTTGTGGAGAAGAGCCCAAATACTAATTTCCATGACTCTAATTTCAAAACCAACTGTACTTTCACTTTCACCCCCCTTCTTACCTACCTTTTCACTCCTTTAGGGATGGAATATCAATAAAATACCTATGCTGTCGAAATGTCAACTCTCAGGTGCAGCGGTTTGATCTGGGCGTTGATCGTATATCAGTCAATCAGTGAGTCAGTTAGTCAGAAGATGATATTATATACAGTGCTAGTCAAAAGTCCCCTCCCCCCTCGTATCTTTTGAACGGGTATACTTATAATAATGAAATTTGGAGGGTGGAAATAAACGGATGTAGGCTTCTCAACTGGTCATAACAGGTGACGCAATAGTCATAAATGACGTCACAAGGCCACTGTGACCAATAATTTTAAATGGGACCCTATGGCAAGTGACAGCTCGTTTGAAAGGTATTGAAAATACCTATTCAGTCATACCAATTTTGTTTGGGTTTCGGCTGATTTTGATTGATAAATTGAAGAAATACGAAAATTATAGTTTCGCATTTAATTAATAAAGATTTAAGAACCAGTTCTTATAATAAGTGTTCAAAATGTGCTCCATCTACTTCCTGGCAGTAATGCATCCTATTGCTAAACTCTTGTCGTACTCGTCCCAGTGTGTCAGCGGAAATTGCCCTACATTCTTCAACAATTCGTTGTTTCAGAATGGCAATACTGTCAGGTGCTGTAGCGTAAACCTTAGATTTCAAGTACCCCCATAGAAAAAAATCTAATGGTGTAAGGTCCGGTGACCGAGCTGGCCATTCGATCGAACCTCGTCGTCCAATCCATCTACCACGATATTCTTCATCTAGGTAACGTCTTACTGCACCGTCATAGTGTGCAGGAGCACCATCTTGTTGAAACGTTATTTCCAAGTTGTCGAATTCATCTGGATTATCTTCTAGAATTTCAAGAATGAACGCCTCAATATCATTTTGTAACATCTCCAGATACAATTCACCGGTTAAGTTAGCATTGAGAAAAAGAGGCCCAACTATGTGGTTTCCCAAAATACCTGCCCAAACATTTACTTTTTCTGAAATTGAGTATGTTTTTCACGAAAGATGTGAGGATTTGTGTCACTCCAATACCTCACATTTTGAGTGTTAACATTTCCATTGAGAAAGAAAGTACTTTCGTCACTAAAACAAATTGTCTGTATGTAGCCTGGTTGTTGGTTCATTTTATTGGACATAGTTTCACAGAATTCTAGTCTTCGGTCGGGGTCATCATCTGAAAGTTGGTGCACCATTTTTAATTTGTATGGATGAAATTTGTTTTTAGCCAACACCCTATGTACTGTCCTTTGACTGACTCCACAGATAGACGCAACTTGGGCTGTGGAAGAAGTAGGGTTTACTACCATTTCTCCAATTATGTCAATTTTTTTTTCATCACTAATTGTTGGTCGACCAGATCGTTTGGCATCTTGAACACTACCTGATGCTTCAAACTTCCGAAGAAGCTCCCTCAAATAAACCCTCGATATAGGGCGATCGGAGTACCTCTCATTAAACAGTCGTTCCGCTGCATGGAAATTGTTTCTACATTCACCAATTATTAAGATAGCTGCTACTTTGTCGGCTACAGTACGTACCATTTTGCCTATGTAAACACTTAAACGTCTCGTTAAACAATAGCTTAGGTAAATTTTCAAGGTATAAACACTTTTGACAAGTAGAGAATTCAAAAACGTCAACCTTTTTGACAATTAACCAGAGGCGTACTTTAAAATCTTTATTAATTAAATGCGAAACTATAATTTTCGTATTTCTTCAATTTATCAATCAAAATCAGCCGAAACCCAAACAAAATTGGTATGACTGAATAGGTATTTTCAATACCTTTCAAACGAGCTGTCACTTGCCATAGGGTCCCATTTAAAATTATTGGTCACAGTGGCCTTGTGACGTCATTTATGACTATTGCGTCACCTGTTATGACCAGTTGAGAAGCCTACATCCGTTTATTTCCACCCTCCAAATTTCATTATTATAAGTATACCCGTTCAAAAGATACGAGGGGGGGAGGGGACTTTTGACTAGCACTGTATGTACATATTAACACACACACGAGATAGTTGCTGTGAACCGTTGAGGAGATCCCTCGACTGTCTTCCATCTCCATCATCAGATCAATTCCGGGCCTCCATTATATTGTGGTGAATCGGTTCACAGGTGTGAAATTAATAAATCATCCCCTACTTTTCTGCCCTTGGGGTTGTATTTTTTTTTCAAATTCAAATTGGACCAAGTTATAAGCGTACCCTATACAATAAAAAATAAACATCTAAATCGGATAACACAGTACAAAGTTATGCGTGGTAGAATCGGTTGAAAAGTAAAAATTCATGGTTGAATGAACAATCATCACCCATTTTACTACCCTTAGGAGTGGAATTTTTCCTTCAAATCCAAATACGACTAACTTCAAAGTATACCCTATCCATCGAAAAAAAAAACATCAAAATCGGACGTCTGTGTGAAAAGTTATGCGTTATACATAAAATATATATATATATATATATATACGCGTTGACTAGAGAACCTCCTCCTTTTTTTCCGTCGGGTAAAAAAGAAGAATTGTGAAGAGCGTAATTTATGACATGACAGTAACTTCACACAAATATTTGAATCTAGCATTGCATTCGTTGTGTTTGAGTTCTTTTCACCAAAATTGTGAAATTACCAATCAATTGATGTCAATTAGTATCAAAATATTTCCAGGGTATCGACGCAGATATATCATATTTTATACCGGAATTGCAGTGAAAATTTAATTCAATATAGTAGGGAGAATGCAGATAATACATAGCAAGATTATTTCGCCAAAAGTCCCAGAAAAATAAAAGAATAATATCTTACCAACAAAGAAACATTTTAATGGATTTCTATTAACCGACACATATGCATTGTTTTATCTGCAAGTGGCATGTTATAAAATCAGAATTCTTCTGTTCACAAATATTTTATGAAGTCAAAAAAACACTAGTGGGTCTTATGACCCTAAGACACTAGTGTCTTATGAGCCATAAAACAGTTTATTTATCACTGAAATGCCTTTTTTTCTCTCTCCACTCGTTGAATCCACTGAATGCGTTTTCGTAGGCTCTGCCGGCAATAAAATCAAGCTTGCTTCTTGAGCCTCTTCCAATATTTATTGTAGTATACTACTCTTTTTCATTGTAGATTGAAAAAATAGTCTTAGAGTTACAAACGGAGTCTATAAATAATCACAAAATAAACAAACCATTTGTCATAGAAACCATATCATAACCTTCTCGAACAACATATTTTATACATTTTCAGCAAGTGTCATAAACATCAAATGAGCCCTCAATTTAGGAAAAGTCTTCGTGTTTATAATATACCAGCTGTGGATAAAATGTTGTATCGCATTTCATATCTTCTTGGCATATAAAACACTCAGGAAAAGTGAACACTCGAGCTGTGCTCGCTTTTCTTTCGTAGGACACTCATTCAATAAATAACTATTATTTCTCATTTGAAAAGAGTAATGTTTTCATCGAGCAATCCACACTTGACTTTTTATGCATTTTCACCAATTTTTGTTTGCTTCAAGTGCAAAATGTTTTTATATTGAGTCGATAAACGCCCATCGATAAATTTTAACCTTATAATTATACACTTATTGTAATAACAATTCTTTCTTTTCCAGATTTCCGCATATTCGTCTGGAATTTCTTCGGAAGGAGATAATTGAATCATCCCCAAATGGAATTCATCGATGACAATTGATTAAACTTACTAGGTTCCTTTCGGTATGAAGATATAATTTGTTAGGTAGTCATATTTTCTAATTATTGATTTATATTCTGATAATTTAATGCTGTCACTGAAATGTATGAAAAAACATTCTGAAGATGCGATTTATTGAAAAACAGAATATTCTCAATCGTATGTGGTGCAATTCAGTCAAGTAGCCATTGTATGGATTAGAAATATTCAAATATATAAATAGATAATTTTTATATTACTGTTTTATTTCGTTAACGGAAGCTGGGAAATTCTCCAAGAAGAGGAACAACTACACCACACAAAACCTTTTGAAACCTCATAACTGGACGGTACTCGCAGTAAACATGTATTTATATATATATATATATATATATATTAAACATAACAATATATATATATATATATATATATTGTTATGTTTAGAAGCACGTTAAATTTTCGAAGTTGAAATAAGAATGAAAAACTGAAAAAACCCAAAAATAAAAAAATGTTCGTATTTGGTAATCTGTGCTATATTATTTAACAGTTTTTCTGAAGATTCTACCGTTTTTCTGAAACATTGTATAATATTAATCGATACCTATGTTTGAAATAAACATATTTTCAACATTACAAGCAATTGGCATAATTTAAAATTTTTTAGAAATCAAAATTTACGAATATATTTTGAGCACAAGCAGATAACAAAATAGTAAAAGTTCGAACATCCTGTATATGGAATTGGATCTGAACACAACAGCCAATGAGATGCCAGGAGAGATCTTGATGCAAAATTAGGAAATTTTAAAATATAGAAAAGCAGAAACGTCAAAAGAATGATTTTTACATGTCTTGTATATAGTTTATAAGGTAGTTAGAAATGTTTTGTAAATAAAAACTGCAAAAAGGTGAAATTAATAAAAGTGCAACAAAAGGTGCGTGAAAATCGAAAATTCGAGAAGGAAAACAAAATGTGTTGGTATCAAGGGAGGGGAGTCAACATGCGAGCGAGATTGAGAAAAAAATAATTTTTGGAAGAAGCACGTTCAAAAAAATTAATTTGGAAAAATCAAACAATTTGGAATAGAAAATCAGTTTTTAGCCAAGAGAACATTAGAAAAATATGAAGAACAATACCAGATGAAAAAAATCACAAATGCAGAGTTAACATCAATTTTGCTTCATGGGGAATTCACAAATAAGTCCCAGTCGACGAGAGCAGCAGCAGTTTCCAGGAACGGGAGAGAATCCGAAACACTGAACAATTTGGTACAAGAAGTCCCAGGTATTTGTTAAAACCATAAAAGTCACCACAGTGCAAGTAAAAACAAAACTTTTAGAGAATTTGATACGTAGAACTTTTCACGAACTACTATAAAGAACACATAACCTACAAAACGAAGTTAAAATTTCACTTTGTTATTCCATAATTCCACTTTTTTCTGTATATACTTGTTCTGATGCACTGATCAGTTCATTTATCGCAAACTAGGTAGCAATAAGCTTTTCCTGAATAAAGGAAATTATTATTTTGATGAAATTCCGCATTATTTTGGATGTTTGAGCGACAATGAATTGCTTTTCTCTGAAATTGACACCAAGAAACCACTAGAGAGCTCCACAGTCCACAGTAGAACCAACTTCTGAGATTCCATAGGTGTACCGATTGAGTTAGCTGAGGTGAAGGAAATAAGGTGAAAGAAAGGAGGTAAAGTACATAGCCGGAGATATTAAATATTTATGTGGGTATTTATTTATCAATACACATTAAATCAATCTTCAAAAAAGGAATTAGCTTGAAAATTTTGAAAATTGCCAAATAATAGTCAAACAAAAGTAAAACAAAAAGTAAACAAAAATTTCTTACTTTTGTTATTATATATGATTGTGGAAAGTAAATAAACAAATATAAAATAATAAAAAAACGACCGCAATCACCCCAACATAACAATATATACAGTGAGTCTGCTTAAGTTGTCTACATATGGGAAACTTTTTTATTATTAATTTGACGAAAAATAGTTATTCCTCATAAAAAGTTCTGCATGGTCTGAAAGCCAAGATGCAACCATCAGATATCAAATTCTATCAATCTTATACGAGGTATGTCAAAAAATATGAATTTTACTCAGGAGTAAAGTAACTTTATATTTCACAATGTCAAAAATTGTTATTGTGAAAAGTTGTTTGGAAGTGAAAACTATGTTTACATATGCAATTACATCCTTCTAATTGAAAAAATTCTTTTTTTACAAATTTTTCTCAAATTATCAATACCGAACATTTTTCATTTTTATTTATTACAAACATGTTAACCTTTCCGTTCCGTTTAGAAATTAATAAGCAGATTTTCACAAAACAAAATTCATTGAAAATCTAATGAACATTGAACAGTTGATAACCTTTTAATTAGTTAATGTGTGTCTTGTAACATTTCAGCGAGACATTTAAATTAATAATACCATAATAATTCATTTTGTAGTAATAATTTAACGAACATTATTAGCTCCCTCAATTCACTATCGCCTCAACATATTCGCCTTCTCTTTCAATACAGGTAATTGTTCTATCACGGAAGTTTTTCAATACCCTTCTAATCATAGCCGGAGTAATACTCCGAACGCATTCTGTAATGACTCCAAATGAGCAACATCTGTAAATGTCCTTTGAAGATACACTTTTTCCTTTAGGTAACCCCACAAGAAAAATCGAGTGGCGTCCAAATTTGTTGACGTTGAAGGAGGAGAACATTATCAAGAAAATCGTCTAATTCATTCTCTAAAAAGAGCAAATAACGGTCCCAATTCAAAGATTCATGGAAAAAAAGGTCCAGCTATTTCATTTCGATAAATTCCACACCAAACATTTGGTTTGAATGCATACTGGTCCCGAATTTGGTGGTAAAATTTGGATTAGTATCACTCCACCAACGGCAGTTTTGGCTAGAGACTGTTCTATTTGAAGTAAATGTTGATTCATCCGAAAAAAGAATATATCTTGCTATAAATGGGTTATCTTCCAACATTCCTTGGATATAACAACATCATTCAAATCGTCTGTCATGATCTTCTGGTCTTAACGTATGAATAAATCGGGGCTCGTATGGGTGAAACTTGTTCTTTAAAAAAAAAATTTAAACCGTATCTTTGTTAATAGGATTTTGCATTGAAGCTGCCCTTTCTCGCAAGGATATTTTAGGATGTTCGATTGCTGAAATCATTACTTTAAATTCCATGTCATCATTGGCAATCCGTTGTTGGCGTTTGTTGCTAAATTAATTTTTTACATCTCCAGAAGTCTTAAATTTTGTTAATAATTTCCTTACTGTGACATAGTGAAGATTTTTCTCTGGGTGTCGGTTATTAAAAATATCTGCAGCTTCACGATAATTTTTATAATTCTCACCTACACTTAACACAATTTCAATTTTATCTTCAGTACTCAATGTTGCTGGCATTTCTACCAAATTTTATAATACTTTCTACCAAATTTCGCTAAATACAACTGATGTTTTGAATATCACTGTCAAACATTTTACTGCCTGACATTTCTTGTCAGAGCATCCTAGATTACATGTACAATAATTACAGTTAAATTTTTGTTGTTATTGTAGAGATGTTTCGAGAAATAAAAAAAATACTATATATTATTGCAACTGCATAGTTGAACGTGATTTTTGATTCCGAACAACTTTTTACAATAACAATTTTCGACATTTTGAAATAAAAAGTTACTTTACTCTTGAGTAAAATTCATATTTTCTGACATACCTCGTATAAGATTGATATAATTTGATATCTGATGGTTGCATCTTGGTTTTTAGACCATGCAGAACTTTTTATGAGAACTAACTTTTTTTCGTAAAATTAATAATAAAAAAGTTTCCCATATGTAGCCAACTTAAGCAGACTCACTGTATATATATATATATATATATATATATATATATATATATATATATAATTTGCGTTGAGTGAAACTCAACCTAGTACTGTGGAATTCGAGGGCAGGAAATATCATGCAACATCGATAGGTCACCAACAGATGTCAGTATAAGCCAATCCACAACACGAAAACTTAAACTTCTAGTTCGTTCAGAATAACGCAATCAAAACCAAAGGGAACCCACCATCCACCTACAGCTGTTTCATGGTTTCCCAATCATCAGGTCGGCTTGTTTCTTTCGTTATTTGTTTGCGTTTCTCTGAATGCCCTAGAAGATTGACTTTTGGTGTTGTGGATTGGCCTATACTGTCATATGTTGGTGATTTATAGATGTTGCACGAAATACCCTACCTTCGAACTAACCAAAATTGCTTTTAGATACAAAAGCATTTCTTCAAAAACACGTTCTTTTCGTTCATGTGTGAATGTTCAGGTGTCTTTCATTGAAAGCTTCCACATATTCAAAAATGGGTTTGGAAAAAAAATTAAGCCACCGAAAATATCCTCAGTAACGAACTGCTGTTTCGTAGCCAAAGAAGTAATACGACCCACGTATTTCTAAAATAAGATATGGAAATGGTACCAACGTAATATTCAATAAAACCAGGTTATCCCTAGAAACATCACCTAATCTACTAGTTCGGGTCTAATCGGGGGTGGAAAATACTTTTTTGCGAGCATTTCCGGTCCTTCAAGATCGTTATGAAACATTTATTAGAAATTGAATTCTGCTGTGTACACGACGATTCCAAATCGATAATTAAAGTTCTGTATTTCGAGTAAAATTTTGTATATTCCAGCAAAGCGCTTTCGGTCTACGGCTATTTTCAGTGCTTCTCTGAAATTTATTCGATATAATTTTGATGTACAAATATAAATGAGCATTCAGTATCTATCATGAGAATAAAAAATCATCTTGATTCTTGATTGAAATAAAACTTGTGAGCATTCTCACATGTGTTGTATGTTCCTACTTCAAAGAATCACATTTATAATGTTAGTTCAAATTGATGAAAATTTCCTAACTAGTATAATTCAACTTTTTTTTTTAATAAAATAATTAGCGATTTTCTGTTTGTGTGTACATCTCAGAGAAAAACCGTTGGAATAAAAGATGTGCAGCTCATGAATCTTTATGAAATTACCTATAATTTGCAACTATAGCTATGATAATGAGAGATTGAGATTTTTCTTGAATGTTTCAACAGCCGCCATTTTGAAACCACTCAACCGAGTTTGCTCATCTTTGGACTCAATCAAGATATTGATGGATGGTATTATTGAGCCCAATTTTGTTCCAGTCGATCGAAAAATAAGCCCTATTTTAATGTCGTTATATCCCGTGTCTTATGACCTAAATCTAAACCCACATAATAATCATACCATTTGTCATAGAAACCAGTCTTGGATGAAAGGTTGTATTGCATTTCATGTCGTATTAGCATATAAAACACTCAAGAAAAGCAAACACTCGACCTGCGCTCTCGTGTTGGTTTTCTTCCGTGTTTTATATGGCTAATAAGACACTAATGCAATGTATGACTATTTTTGACCGACTTTTGGCACACCATGAAAGTTGAACATTTTCTAATAGACGGCCTACGCAAATCTATAGAGTGGTATGATTGCCATTAACGATCAGCTGAAATTATTATTGAGTTGTGAAACCTCAAAATAGTTTCCTATTTCCGGTGAATGAAAACTCTTTTCTCATGAACTGTGGAAAGTTCCCCATAAAACACATCTACTTGGGAAAATAAGTTTAATGAAATGGGTACAAAATATTTTTGATAAATAATAATTTTGTGACTGAAATAATTGTTGTTTGTGATTTCCATTTATAATGAATATAAATGAAAAAAGACTAATTTTCAATAATTTGGAACGGAAAAACATATTTGGATGTAGTTTTCCTGTAAAAACTACATCGTGATCCACACAAATATTGAATTGCAAATCAGCTTAGGGTATCAACGGAGACTTAGAAAACTGGTGATAAACTGTACAAACAAACGGTATCTTATTTTTAGTGGAATAGACGTTATCGAATTATTTAAGATATGAATAGTAGATTTTTTCCTAACTTCGTCCACCAGCTTTTGTAATGAAAATACCTGATGACTTCGTCGTGCATGACCAAAATTAAAATTCTGAAATCAGTCAAGCTAGCGAATCATGTATCAGAAAAAATGTGAATATTGAAAATCAACCAAATTTTGATGATTGACGAAACAAATAAATTCCTTCGATAAGATTTCATGTATGAGTCAGTTCACTACAAGTCAGGAACGGACTGCCCCCGATGGTCTATACCCCAAAACGTTGAATTTTTCTATATTTTTTATAAAAAAGTTTTTCTAGACCGGTGTCAGAATAGAAGTACTCGTATGTAAGGTCGATCGGAGCGCAACGATTTTTGATAAAAATGCACTTTTGACGTCCACCATTATTTGGCTTGTGGATTGACAACAAAATGCGGCACCCGAAGCATGTTAATCATATTTGTAAAATTGCAAAGCTAGATCCTTTATTTTCATAGACAATACATTACAGCATCGTATAGAAATTGTCAAACAACCAAACGAAAGAACTAAAAACTAACATCTTTGGAGAAGTCCTCAAAGGTACATCTGACAATAAAAGTACATAAATATATTGATCGTAGTTAATAAATTCACAGACATATTGTTCAAGTCATGGAGTCCGTCAAAACATAAAAACATTTATCAAGTAGGTAATTTTTAAGATTTCTCTTAAAAAGTCCCTCAGACTGAATATATTTCAAATCTTCAGGAAAGAGATTGAAGATTTTTTGTCCCAAATATTTTGGTGTATTTAGTGTCACATTATACAGGGTGATTCAAAAGTACTTTGACAAACTTCAGGAGGTGATTCCTTACAATATTCTGATATGAATTGTACGAATAAATAAATATCCGGAAACGCTTCGTTTCCAAGATACAGGGTGTCAGTGTTCTATTTTTATTTTAGTTTTTTTCAAATAACTTTTGAAATACCGACCTTGATCAAAGGAAAATTGGTATTGAGGGGTTTTTTGAAGTGTCGAATTCGAACCTGATGTTATTATTGCTCTTACTTGTAGGGGGCGCCACCTACACGTCTTTTTCTTTTTTGAATATTATAACTTTTTTGAGCGTACTTCTAGCACATTTTTCAGTGAAAAAATCAATTTCTCTATCATATCCACATAGAAAAGCTAGCCCTGTTACAAGTCGCTATAAGCAACTGTTTTCTAGATATTTGGACTTGAAAATTTCAAGTCGATTATTTGATAATCAATGCTTGTTGAAGTTATTTCCATTATTTTGCATTTTTCACAAGAATGCTTAGGAAATAAATTTGACGTTTAAGTAAGTAGTTCTGGTAGTTACATATTATGTGACAGTTTCCTGATGAATTAAAATGTATAAATATCAAAAGAAAATTCAAACAACAATTGAGAGAGTTCATAAATGAAAATCCAAGAAATATGATTCGTTCTTTTTTTGAAGACTAAAAAAAAAATTTGAAAACCTATTTCGATAAATAATATAAAAATATGTTTGTTTATAATATTCACAACGAACTTTTTATATTTATAATATAGGTGAGTGACTGATTGTGTCATTTGATTATCACTACTTTGTACAACTTTTTTTTAATAATTTCGCTTAAATGTTTTATACACCATACTTTATTGTTCTTAAGTTTCTTTTGTTAATTTCATGTTCATTTCTGACTTTTACCCATTTTATCTATGTACTGTACCCAGCTCACAAATCTGCTTTTTCATAATTTTATTCTGAATCATAACGAACATTTTAACTTTATTATATGTATATGCGTGTATAGGTGTGTGACTGATTGTTTTTTATGTTTTGTCTTATTTACTTTTACATATTACTATTATTCATTATACAGTGCGCGTCAAAATTATGGAACAAATTCGATATTTCGCAAGCCGTGTACTTTTGACAAAAATCCTGAAATACGTCGATTTTTATTTTAGAATGCCGATTTTTTTATGTATATTCTGAAGAGGTTATGTCACTGGTTTTGCATGGTGACGTAATCGGTAATTTTTTTAAATTGGAATAGGTGTCTTGTGATACCTCATCTGAAAGGCCTTTCAATACTGCATTCAATGGTAATAATTAATTAGATATCTTTTTACAGGGTGAACAAAAATTAATATTTTATTTCAATAAGAGAATAACTTTATATCCAACAAAATAGAACAGTCAAATAAGATGTTCGAAATGCCATCCACCAGTCTCTTGACAATAAGCAAATCTACGGACACATTCCTCTTGCACATTGCGAATAACTTCCGGAGTAAATCTGTTAATTTCGATCCTAATTCGATTTTTCAACTCTTGTAGATTTTGCGGCCTATTTACATAGACCTTCGATTTCAAATAACCCCACAAGAAAAATCCAGGGGCGTAAGATCTGGAGATCTTGGGGGCCACTCTATCGGTCCGCGTATACCAATCCACCTCCTAGGAAAACAGTTATTCAAAAACTCGCGAACATCACGTGCATAGTGCGATGGTGCACCGAATACTTCCATTTGGAGAGTTAGGATTGTTGGCGTTTGGAAAAATATCGGCAAGGCTAGGTATGAGTTCATTTCTTAAAAATTCCAAGTAACGCTCCCCTGTGAGATTTCCTTCGAAAAAATACGGTCCAATAATCCTATCGTTTATTATCCCTGCCCAAACATTGACTTTCTGAGGGGATTGAGTATGCCCGTCCATCATCCAGTGAGGATTATCCCTACTCCAATATCTGCAATTCTGACGATTTACTGAACCATTTAGGCTGAACGTAGCCTCATCGGAAAACAGAATTTGTTTTATAAAACGTGGATTGCGGTTACACAAATCCTGCATTATTTCACAGAACTCCACACGGCGATCATGATCATCATCATTGAGTTGTTGATGTAGCTGTACTTTGTATGGATGGTACTTTTCTGCTTTTAGAATACGTAATACAGAACTTTGGGATATGTCAAGGTCTGCTGCAATTTGTCGTGAAATATTGTGAGGATTATTCTCTACACCCAATAGAACATCAAATTTCACGTTTTCTTCTATATTAGGACGTCCAGCATTCGGAATATGTTTCGACATGACCAGTTTCTCTAAATTTTTTCTCATCTTACTGACTGTTGAACGACTGATAGGTCTTTTTGGATACTTCGCATTGAACAAGTCGCATACCTCTTGCTGAGTTCTGGTTCTATCTCCGCATCATATAAAAATAAAAATTTCTATGCGTTGGATTTCACTTGAAGTTGCCATAGTTTACTTTCAGAACCTTTTCACTAAGAATTTGTGAAGAATATTTGTTGATATTTCAACTGACATTTATTTGACACTAACTTGCCTATTATGGCATTGATTTGTGATTATCTCTTGTTTCCATTTTAGACTAGGAAATAGCTAACTATCAATATTTGGAAAGGATCCATTGGTGTAGTAGAGCACTGATTCACTAGTCTGCCAGGGCAGTCTAAGGGGTTAGAGCCTTGGCTCAAAAAAGTAAAATTTTGCATTTTTTAACACGCTTTTATTATCTTTACTTGTAACTAAATAACCGAATAATCTGAAATTTGTCACACATATCAAGGACCGATGACAATACAAGAATTTCATAATCATAATGTAATAATAATAAAAATATATCAACCAACAATCCTAACTCACCAAATGAAAGTATTTGGTTGCAACAAGATGGTGCACCCCCGCACTATGCACGAGATGTTCGCGAGTTTGTGAATAACTGTTTTCCTAGGAGGTGGATTGGTAGACGCGGACCGATAGAGTGGCCCCTAAGATATCCAGATCTCACGCCCCTGGATTTTTTCCTGTGGGGTTATTTGAAATCGAAGGTCTATAGGCCGCAAAATCTACAAGAGTTGAAAAATCGAATTAGGATCGAAATTAACAGAATTACTCCGGAAGTTATTCGCAATGTGCAAGAGGAATGTGTCCGTAGATTTGCTTATTGTCAAGAGACTGGTGGATGGCATTTCGAACATCTTATTTAAGTGTTCTATTTTGTTGGATATAAAGTTATTCTCTTATTGAAATAAAATATTAATTTTTGTTCACCCTGTAAAAAAATATCTAATTAATTGATATAATTGAATGCAGTATTGAAAGGCCTTTCAGATGAGGTATCACAAGACATACATTCCAATTTAAAAAATTACCGATTACGTCACCATGTCAAAACCAGTGACATAACCTCTTTAGAATATACATAAAAAAATCGGCATTTCAAAATAAAAATCGACATTTTTTAGGATTTTTGTCAAAAGTACATGGCTTGCGAAATATCGAATTTGTTCCATAATTTTGACGCGCACTGTATAAAAATTTCATACTTCTGCTTAGTTATTATTTTTATACCATTTTTTTATAGTTTGAATAATTGTGAAACAAGTGCTTCAGCACTTATCACTCTTCTTTCTTTACTCACGATATTTTTGAGCACATATTTTTGTATATTTAATCTAACTTACGTGAATAAAGCTTATTATTATTATAAACGTTCTGTTGTATTGTTGAAGTTTCTGTGAGTTTTATAACACTTATTTTGAAAAAATTTATTACTTAAACAATAATGCTCATTTAGCCGATATGCATTTCGGTTATGGCCTTCCGGATGGCTATGCGCGCGAAGCAAGACGTATTTACCAGGAGCGATTTCCTAATCGAGTACTGCTTTCAGCTCCGACATTTACCAGTCTCCACCGTCGTTTGGCAGAAAGGTAGCTTTAAGAGGGCAGCTGATATTATCGGAAAATCACGAGCAGTCCGAACCCCAGAATTGGAAGAAGCTGTTTTGAACGCTCTCGAGGAGAATCCAGAAACAAGTACAAAAATGATTGCTGAAGCTTTCAATTCTACTCAGTCCACAGTTTGGAGAATTATCAACGATCAACAATGTTATCCATACCATATTCAAAGGGTACGAGCTCTTTTGCCACGAGACTTCCCCCAACGCATTATAATGTGGTTTTTGAGAAAATTGGCTGGAAATCCTCAATTTTCAAGACATGTACTCTTCACGGACGAGGTGAACTTCTCCCGAAATGTTATCACAAACTTTCATAACAACCATGTTTGGGCTCTGGAAAATCCGCACGGAGTTAGTAAAAGACATTATCAGTATTATTTTCTGTAAATGTATGGGCGGCAATAATTGATAATTACTTGATAGGTCCTTTCTTTCTTCCGTTCCGACTGAATGGCGCAACTTACAGAGACTTCTCAGAAAATGAATTGCCGGGACTACTTCAGAATGTACCATAAGAAATTCGTATCCGCATGTGGTTTATGCATGATGGGGCTCCGGCCCATTTTAGCGTTGTAGCCAGGGAATTCCTTAACACTGTCTATCCAAATCGATGGATCGGTAGGGGTGTAGAAGAACCTAACCAGGCGTGGGCACCAAGGTCCCCAGATCTAAACCCGCTAGATTCTCATTGTTGGAGACATTTGAAGTCATTAGTTTATAAAACTCCAGTAGCGAACGAGGAAGATCTGAGAAACCGAATAGTAGACGCCCGTGAAACAATAAGAAACACACCAATAATTTTTGAGCGGGTACGAGATTCAATGACTAGGAGACTGAATGCCTGTATCTTCGCTGAAGGTGGACACTTTGAACAATTTATGAATACAATTTAGTTTCCTTTATTTCATTTCATTCTACATATTCAAAATTTCTTGAAATAAAAAGTTGATATTTCTTGTAAATATTATTAAAACAAATACAGATTTTGCATCCTTGATACAAAAATAACTATTTCAGACGAGTAAAAATGAAATAGAATAGGTGGCGCCCCCTACAAAAAACCAAAACTACTTACTTAAACGTCAAATTCATTCTTGTGAAAAATGCAAAATAATGGTAATAACTTTAACACGCATCGACCGGGAGGGCCAAGCGTTATCGGAATATCTACCAATCCATCTATTTAGAAATGTTCCGTTTAACCACCTTCTCACTTCTAGCGTAGAATGAACGGATGCCCGTCTTGTTGAAAATACATTCCAGCTCTCATGTCCAGAGGTATATCATCTAAATAATCGGAGAGAAACGTCTGCAGCATTCTTAAGTATCTGGCAGAATTCAGTGGTTGTCTGAAAACTACTGGTCCAACAATAATGTCATTAAGAATTCCAGACCAGACGTTAACTTTGAAGTGATATTGGTCTCTACATTATATCCTGAAATGGGGATTATTATCTGCCCACCACCTGCAATTCTGGGAGCTGACTACCCCATTTGATGTGAAGGTGGACTCGTCACTATAAAGAATTTTTTTCGAAAACTGTCTATTATCTTTCATCATAGACCGAAACCAGAAACAGAAATCCAAGCGATTATCCGGATCTCTCGGTTTCAAAGTGTGTATGAATTTTGGTTTATACGGTTTGAATTTATTATTACCTAGAACTCTTCCCATTGATCGATCGGACATACCAAGATTTTCTCCTCTTTGCGATAATGACATTCTTGGATTTTCAATCGTAGACAGCATAATATTCATAACAGTTTCTTCATTTTCAGTTATCGGTCGTTTATGTGTCACTTTGTATTTTTTTGAAACCGATCCAGATTCCTTGAATGTTTTCAAAATTCTTGTAATTGTCGAATTATGAACGTTTTTACCTGGATGTCTTTCATTAAAAATATTGGCAGTGTCTCTACAAGTATGGTAATTGTCACCATGTATCATTACAATCTCCACTCTCTCCTGTATACTTAGTCGAGCAGCCATGATTGAATTGAAAACCTACTGAAATTACTCTACAGATTTGTGAGTTATTCTTGATGCGTCAAAAATGGTTTGTTTACAATTAGAAAAGAATTTGTTTTCAAAGCCAACTGTGATCGGCAAATGTTCTGTATCTCAATCATTTACAGTAAAATTCAAAGAACAAAACTATGGAATCGGGGTATTGCTATCAAGTCGAATGTAACAACTAACAATATTTCGAAATTCATAAATGATACGTGAATAAATTTTTCGAGTGGATCAAAACCTTAATTTTGTACATTGAATGCCGCAAAAAAAAATCAATAAAATATTGTAGATGCTTTCCGACGTCTTGCTTGAAAAAAAACCTATAAAAAAATTGTCATATTTTACAATTCCTGATTATCTTAAAAAATGTTATTCGTAGTGTGAAAGTGAATTCATTTTCATTCTGGCATCATACCTTGGAGACAATTCAGTTTCATTTACTATTTGCAGCAAGATTTTGAGAAATTCCGTCACATAATTCAATTAATGTGATTTTCCGATAGGAGGGAGAAATGAGAAAACATTCAGAGAGTGATATCATCATATCTTATAATATACCATTCGTCTAGCACAATATTCCTCATGTTGTACAGGGCAATGAGGAAAAAAAGTTGAAAAATGAAATTGGTCATAGGTGGCTATGATTCAAATTTCTGGATCAACATTTGATTTAGAACAATGTTTCCCCATGAATTTGAATTCTTCCGCGAGAAATAAAGTGATGGGATCATATTATTTTGAAAACAAAGCATACTTTTATATTTCCCCCGTATAGGGCCGTATAAAATTCAATTTTGGTGTTCGCAATTCAGGTGCGAACTTTATGCCGGACACTGTATTAGAAATGAGAACTTGAATATTTCGAAATCAGAAAGTTTCATATTTCGTCGAAAGATTAGAGTAACATCAATTCACTTTCCACAAAGATTCAGAGTGATTTAAAAAAAAAATCAACATTATGTTTCATTGAGAAAATTAAAAACAAGAAAAAAAATTGCACAAGGATTAAAATACGACACGGTCCCTGTAAACCTAACCATTAATTTTTTCGAGGATTTCTCCATTTCATTATATGTATATTGATTAAGGCTGCAAAAGGAAATTATTTTGGAGTCAACAGGGTGGCTCAAAAAAGTGTGACATATCAAAGTTGTGTTTTTTTAAATGGAACACCCTGTATTTCCTTACACTTTTGAATAGGTCAGGAAAAAATAATATGATTTCATATAAGGTACTATGTACCTAACTATAACCGTTCTCGAGTTTTTGAATACGCGTTCTTGAACAGGCTTTTTTCTTTCTGTCATAAATTCAATATTTTCTCTCGGTAAGAGATCAACCACAACAGCAGTTCATTCATACTATGATAGAATAATCGAATTCATTGAGGCAGGCGAGTGCCCGGTGGGAATCTTTTGTGATCTTAGCAGGGCATTCGACTGCGTCAATCATTCTATATTACTCGAAAAATTGGATAAATATGGTATCAGAGGACTACCTCTGCAATGGATATCAGATCATTCGAGGTATAGAAAACAGTATGTCACTGTGAACAACAAAAATTCTGAAATGAAGGACATTGATCTGGGTGTGCCTCAGGGCTCAGTTTTGGGCCCAGTATTGTTCATCCTTTTTATTAATGATTTGAGTATTTTATCAGTACCGGCATCATTCACTTTATATGCAGATGATACATCTGTGATCATATCAGATAAAACCGATCTAGCCTCGACATATAAATGGAACACAGTTCTCTCCAGATTGCACGAATGGTATTCTGCAAATCAGCTGTTCTCAAATGTTGGAAAAACACAATCCATAAGGTTTCATAACCGTCAAAAATGGTGTCAAGATATCACCATAGAGAAACTAAAAATAAAGAGAGTTGTCAAACCTGCAGTAAAAGTTGGCACCACGTTTAGACAGTGGCGACATATCTCGCAACTGGCCGAACTAAGTACAGTTGGTAAAACCGATTGAGATAAGGCGGGTTTTTCAAATGTGTTACTTTTATATGATTGATATGGTATATATTTTATAAGTGATCGATTTGCCATTCTTGTATTCCATATGAATGGTTGTATCATATAAAATACTGGAATGGCAAATCGCTCACTAATAAAATATATACAGTAATCGATTCGTAGAATCTGTTAGTTCGTTCGTGGTTAACATAAAGTTCCAAAGTAAATCTTTATTTCATGATATCAAGAACAAAATTAAACATCTTATAAAACAAGAATAATAAGTTGAACACTATAAAAACACATTTTATTGTATCTAGGACAATGTACAACTACAGACAAAACAATAATAAAACACCGAAAAACAACAAAATTAAAAATATTCTTCAGTCGCTTATCATCAAATCAACCAAAATAAAAACATATTACATTTACAACAAACCTTCAATAATTTTGTTAATTTATTAGCACAAAGGAGACCATGTACTTCGTACTTCCTCAAATGGTGATATGAAATGAAAACTGATGGATGGAAATAAGTACCAGTTTGTGAAAAAATTTCTGCAACTGATGGATGGAAATAACTATCAGTTTGTGAAAAGCAGCTTATATTTTACCTTGTGAAAGAATATTTCGAGGAATTTCAGCGTCAACTCGAATAACATTCCATTTTCGACGTTGGGTTCATAATTCAAGTCCATGGTATAATTTCTATAATTAATTTTTCGATGACGATTAACAGTAGAATTATTCTGAAATTATTACGTGGTTTGTCATTTTCTGACAAATGTCGAAATTGAAAAATTATCATGTCGCCAGTCGTCTGTTGATTGCGGGCAGCGCCTCCATGCGCGACTGGCCGTACCAAAAACTTGGTGGTCAAGATCGCCAATGTTTCAAACAGTCTCTTTATTTTTAATTTGTCTATGGATATCACATTCGGCTCAGATGATGCCTCAGCGCAATATGTCTCTAGTAATAGTAACGTTATAACGTTTTTAGGTTTTCAAATTGATTCATGTATGAACTGGAAAAGTCACTGTCAATCACTGATATCAAAAATTAAATCACTATCATATCGATTCAGAACCACTAAGAAAGTGTTGGAAATAAATCAGCTGCTTGCACTCTACTATGCACAAGCTGAAAGTAGATTGCGATATGGTCTATGCCTATGGGGTTCATCTGTATCCTCACACGATGTTTTTATTGCCCAAAAGCGAGTTTTGCGTTCCCTCATTGGTATATCGGGCCGTACAAGTTGCAGGGATGTCTTCAAGTACCATAAAATTTTAACACTTCCTTCATTATTTATTTTTGAACTCTATGTTTACGTATTTGAGAATAGAGGTACTTTATTCAGTACCAATAAAGTCAGACATCAATTTGATACCCGAACAAAAAATTACCTTCATGTACCTTTTAATAAATTTAGCGTTTTCATTCAACTCTCCTCCCTCTATGGCGCCCAGGGTATTTAATAAACTGCCAAAATATATTAAAGGAAGTAAATGTATTAAAATATTCAAAAAACAATTGTGATAATTTCTACTTGAAAAGTGTTTGTATAGTGTTGAAGGGTTTATGTCGTAAAACCGTAATGTTTTGTTTATATGTTTTTATTCTGAGATGTCATGTTTCTTTTAGCATGTTCTTAGGACAATTTTAATTGAGGTTGATAATTTTCACTTCAAACCTGTGGTTTCAGCTTTTTGGTTTCATCTGAACATTGAAATTCTGGATTTTGGAATTGTTGTGTGTTTCTATGTGTTTCTATGTTTTTATATTCACCTAGATTTAAGTGTATGACTCTTCCTATGCGATGTTATGTTGTCTACTGGAAAATAAAGATCTTATCTTATCTCATCTTAGGTAAAACTCTTTTATTTATTGTTGCTCTTGTACACAAAAGGAATTTGTTAGCTGATTTCACTTGATGGTTTCAATTTAATGTACGGCAATATATTCATATTGAAATACTGCCTACGCCACCGGTAATGAGGGGTAGGCAAGAACTGAATTTTAACGGAACTCAATTGATGTGTTGGCTGTCATCAAATCGTATGAAGAAGTGGAAACGTTAGGATAAAAACAACCAGATCGGCGCGTCGACAAAAACACGATTCAAAAGTACCTAAAAATGTTCAATACATACGTCGGTTTTTGTAACACTGATTGACTAGATTTGTCTTGGTAAATCACTAGTAAAACAAAAGAACTACGGAGCAAAATATAAACGGTGTTGACTCGTTTAAGCACTCGCTCATTCTCTCATATCATCATATATATATATATATATATATATATATATATATATATATATATATATATATATATATATATATATTTTGGAGGTTCTTGGGATGTAGATTCAATTAAAGAAATGATAGTTTTTAGATAGACGTTTCGCCTCTGGCCAGAGGCTTCATCAGTATTGGCTTTTTTTTATTCATTATAAGTAGGTAATATTTTGTTTAACGACATTGCTGAAAGAAACAATCATTGTTAAAAGGGGGGCAATAGAGATACCGTTGAGGTAGTAATGTGAGTTTGTTTTGATTATAATTTTTTTTTGCTACGGTACGTACCTTGGCATAACATCAGGGTTATTAAACCATTTTCTGGTTGTTTACACATTTCAGCTTATTGCTTTATGTTTAGATATCATATCTGTATTTCGGTGAGAGTGGAACTTCAAATTCTTATAATTAGTTTTCGGTTTGTGTTGTGTATTTTGTTGTTTCGATGTGACAACTGAGTGACTTATTAGGAATCTTTGATTTTAAGTCTGGCAACGTTGGTGTACCTGTTCTTCGTTTATTTGTCCGACACTTCGGAATGTTGGGGTTGACTGGGGTAAAGTTTAGTTCATTTCTGTTTTGGTTTCTGTTGAGGGGATAATTATTCTTCTTCTTCTTCTTCTATAAAAATATCAACAAGATTCAAGAACCATTCTCCCCAAATATATATATATATATATATATATATATATATATATATATATATATATATATATATATATATATATATATATATGAAATGTATATGTTCAACTAAATTTGTATCTTTTCAGAATTACTTTTTTTTATCAACTTGTGATTGTAATTTATCTAGTAACTAGCAAGTCAATATTTTTTATTATTACTTTTATATTCATTTTTTATATCAAATATATATTTTGTAGAATTTTTTTCTCATGATATGATAATCTTCTCAATATTGTTCATTTGATTTGGATATGGCAATAATAGTCAATAATTACAATTCTCAGAGAAACAATTGTATTTTCTCCCTACTTTTTGTTATAGTGTTATAGTGTTATTCGAGGATCTAGTTCCCGAAAAGTTTAAAATTCACACTATAGTTGAGAAGTTGTACTATTACAACAATTTAGGTCAGATAGGGTTATTCCTAGAGCTTTGATATTCAGACTCAACGTTTTTATAAATAAAACCAACATTTTAGAAGAACGTGATCAAATATTTGTTGCTAGTCAAAGTACATTTGATAAATAGTATATTCTGAAAGTGTATCTCATAGGAAAAATATAAAAACTAAATTTTTAAATAATTTAGTATGTAGAAAATAAGTGAAAAAGTTACACGATTTTATTGAAAAGAAACATAATAATAATGCAGATAATGTACTAAAAGCTAAAAAATAATTAGGTATGTACCAGGTACCAGTCATCACACCAATCTCCTCATCAATATAGGGCATTGATCAAACTAAAATAAAATCGTGGGGCGTAGCGTAACCTGAGTAAATATGTAAATGATCGTTCTGTGTTTTACATTTACATTTACACGCATTTTGTATGAGTTGTCTATTGAGAAGATGCAGCCAAAGCATAAATTATACGAGCGGAGTAGATAATATGAATTCCCCACGATTTGATTTTAGTCTAATCAATGCCCTATATTGATGAGGAGGGTGGTGTGATGACTGCTACCTGGTACCTACCGTATTATTTTTCAAGCTTCTAGTACATTAACTGCACCATATTATGTTTCTTTACAATAAAACCGTTTAACTTATTTTTTTTTACTTATTTTATTTTTTAGCTTCTAATACATTATCTGCATCATTATTATGTTTCTTTACAATAAAAATCACCTATTTTATTTCTAAGTTTTCTGTTTTTTATTTAATTACCTAATATTTCTCATTCTATTCAGTTAATTTAGTGCCTCATTATTACAAGGTTTCTTTCCTGTCAGTGTGTTGCAATCTAACTCATCAATACATAATCATTCCAAAGATTTTACTCGACTCAGTGCCAAGCTAAATAAAACCGTGTAATAAATACAATTTCTGATATATATATATATATATATATATATATATATATATATATATATATATATATATATAGAATAGTGTTTATTATTTTGCGGGTGTTTACATATGAATTACAGGTTACAGTAATTGACTACAAGTAGCAAATAAGCACATGAATGTCCCACTGAAGTTGACACTTGTTTGTGGGATGGTTCACATATGTGTACCAAAAGAAATGAGATTAATATGGATGATAGTACTTACTCAATTCTAAGGAAGTGTTTTTGTCATTATAGTATAAATATAAATATTTTGAAAGAATTTGAATAATATAAATAACACTTAAGAGGTAGTATCTATACATATAGGTTTACAGACATACTCACATTTTTCCACGAACATACATATATACTGACATGGAATCATACAATGGTTCCATTATCAATGCAAAATAAAATCTAGAATCCTACGTTATGGGATTTTGCTATTGTAATAAAAATATCCTATATAAAAGATTAATATAAATTATAGATAAAAATGTACTATACACACGGGTTTATATAAATAGATGAATAGATGAAATCACACTTGTTCACGAACATACATATAGGTATGTCGTCTAAACATGGATTCGCGTAATGCTCCTTTATCAATAAAACTTGTAAATTCTTCAGACGTGTATCAATTGTGTTGAAATATTTTTTAAGAGGTCTTTCAATTTTTTCTTAAATGAATAAATAGATCGGCTTTCTAGAATGTCTAGTGGTAGGCTATTGTACAATTTCGTACCCAAATAATGATAACTTCTTTGTCCAATGGATCTGTGTGTCCGAGGACATTGGAATTGAAGGTTACGCCTTGTATTATAAGTGTGGGTAAGTTTAACCAGTTTATCCCTATTCATATATTGTCTGATATTGCTCTTTTTAAAGTGTAGCTTCCTGACATCTAGTACATCAGATTCTTCATATAAACGTTCACTCGGAAATCTTGAGCTTTTGGATAACATCAGTTTCAGGAAGCGCTTTTGAATAACCCTGAGTGGGCGTAGGTAAGTTTCATATATACCCCCCCATCCAAGAAGACCGTACCTTAGGTGACTGTCCACTAAACTGTAGTATATTGTTTTTTTTTGTTCCAGGTCAAGAATATTATTTAATTGTCTATATTTATGGAGAACAAAACGAAGTTTTTTGAGGACAAACTTCACATGATGATCCCATCGCATATGTGTATCTATCATAATTCCGAGGTATTTGATAGTATTTATAGAAGAAATGTGTAGGTTACCTGGCGAAGTGAGCTGTTGAAAGTCTGGCCGAGTGTTTTCATAAGTAGTAAATGGCAGAAAAAATGTTTTATCAATATTGATAGTTAGTAATCTGTTGTCAAAAAATGTTTTTATTAAAGAAATATCTACTTCTGCATCGTTTTTCAGTCTGACCCAGTCTTTTCCCTTGTATAGAATTACCGTATCATCAGCAAAGCTAACTATTTTTCCTCCAGACTGTATTGAAAATAATCCGTTCACATAAATCGAGAAAATTATAGGTCCCAGCACTGTACCTTGAGGCACACCACACTCGATTTTCCTGAAATCACTGTAGGTTTCATTGATTTTGACACATTGTTAACGCTCATCAAGGTAGCTTTTGAAAAGTTTCAGACAATTATCCCGTACCCCATTATTTTCAAGTATCGATAGTAGTATGGTACGGTATCAAACGCCTTCGCAAGATCTACAAAAACACCAAGGCAAGGTTTACCCTCATCCAAGGCTCCGTAAACATAATTTGTAAGCTCAATTATAGCGTCTTCGGTTGATTTACCTTCTTTAAACCCAAACTGCATATCAGATAGTAGCCTATACTTATGTAAATAGCTACAGAGCCTATTTTTCAGTATTCTTTCAAAAATTTTACTAAAGTTTGTGATGAGAGAAATAGGCCTATAGTTCTTTGCGTCTGTGATATCTCCCTTTTTGTGAATGGGTCTCACTACTGAAATTTTGAATTCATTGGGGAATTTCCCGGATTTTATACATCTGTTGATTATGTGAGTGAGTGGACCGACTATGTGAGGTGCAATTTCCTTGAGAGTTTCTGCCTTTATGTTATCGACACCCGGAGATTTGCCATTTTTTAGTTGATTTATAACTTCAAGAACTTCGATTTCTGATGTAGGAGAAATGAAAATTGAATTATTTGTGGTTTTCTCTTTTAGTACGTTCGAACCGTTCTTGACAATATTTTTTGCTAAGTTTGTTTCCATTTCTATAAAGGTGTTATTGAAAATAGTTGCTTTTTGTTCGTCATTAGTAATAATATTGTTTTTGGCGTCTTTAATCCGGTGTATTTCATTATTTTTGTACGAACCGAAAATTTCATTGATGTTACTCCATAATTTTCTCGCATCGTTTGCATTTTCATTAATGCGTGACTTGTAATAATAATTTTTTTTATTCTTCAGTAGTTTGTCTAGAATATTTTTGCAGGTTTTATATTCTTGTTTCAATTCCTCATTATAAGGATCCTTTAAAGTCTGATTGTACATATAATTTTTTTTGTTAACAGATTTTATTGGAGATTTGGTTATCCATTTTTTCCGTTTTCTCTCGTTACTTTTGATTCTAATTTTTTTCGTACACTCCATTATGGAAGATTGTACTATTTCTATAAATTTACTTGTTGCTGATTCAATGTTTGGCATCGAGTAAACCTCTCTCCAAGATATTTTACTAATTTTTCTCAAAAGTTGTTTATTATTTATTTGGGAAAAATATTTATATATAAATATTTCTTTTCGATTTGGAAAGACTATTTGCACAAGGGTCGAATAGTGATCTGTGATACTGGTGCAGAGAATAATTGGCATCACGTTGCTAAAGTCTTCAGATTTATTATTCACAAATATATGGTCGATACATGATTTTGCATTTCCTTGTACCCTTGTATAATTATTTATACCCGATATATATCCATGTTCACTCAGGACATCCAAGTATTCATTCGAGTGGTCAGAGTGATTGAGAATATCAATGTTGATATCTCCGACAATTAGTTTCGGATGGTATTGGTGGTCGTTATCATTATTTAGGTACGATTTCAAATTTTCAATAAATTCAGTGATACTTGTGGATGGTGGCCTATAGAAGGCGTGTACAATCACATAATTTTCCCCTGAAGCAATTTTTAGTTTGATAGTAAATGATCCATTAAATTCATGTATAACATGGGATTGATAAAGATCTGATTTAACGTAGGCTACAACTCCATCATTCTGATTTAACTTTGTATATATATATATACATTGCTAAAATACAATTAAAATGAACTGAACAGTGAATATGTTTCTAATAAGGTCTAATTGTTCATAATATGCATACTATCGAAAATAAAAGAAATAGTTTAATAAAAGGGAATGGTCTCTTGAAACATTCTTCAGAAATATATTTGTCGTTTGTTTTGATTTCCTCAAGTAAATGTTCCAATTTAGCCATTTTATTCTCAATTTTCCTTATTTTCATTGATTTGGACTGAAAATTTATAGAAATATTCAGAACATATCACCTTCCCTAATCCCTCAACTTATTTTTTCTGGGTGTCTAAAGAAAGATGCTTCGATGTGGAAAATCTGTTTGTGTTCTTTCTGGGTTCCATTGTAAAAAACTTTCGACTTTTGAATCAAATTCAATGTAGGCACTGCAATTCGATGCAAATTGGGGGTATTTATTAAATTATTTTCAAAAGGTATTCACCAGATCCTGATATATGAATATAATGTTGTTGCTGGAACCTTATGGATTTTTTCTTCAACCACATCTGGTAGCTATTTTCGACTTCTTATAAGATGGTAAAATAACTTTTCATATTCAAGGTGGCCCTTTCTTCACATATAAACTCGTTTTATATATATATATATATATATATTTATATATATATATATATATATATATATATATATATATATATATATATATATATGTTCGACTACGGTATAAATATAGTGAAACGTCAACAACTCAACAGCTAAAATAAATGTGACAACAGATTTGTGCTAACCATATAAGTAATAATGGGCCAAATGTTTACTTTTGTGAGTGCATCTGTATATGAGGAATCGAGTGTGATAAAAAGCATTCGAATAAATAAACTTCAAAGTGCAATAAAACCAACTAAACCAGTGCATAAAAGGAACAAACGTCCAATTAACTTTTTTGCTATTGTTTCTACAAAAACTGCAGAACTGAGTTCATAGTTCCGAATTTGTTTTTTACTGGTCGTCGTTGTTTTTATTCGTGATAAGACTTTTACAGGGCCGGACTGAATTTAATTTTCTACTTACCGTGTTGATCATAATGCCTGAAAAAGTGATATGTTATAAATGTAACAATGCTATTCCAGAAAATGATCCAGTAGCGATTTGTGATTGTTGTACTACAGTTATACACGAAAAATGCTCGGAACTATCCGGTTCTGAATTGAAAGCAATCATAATAAAAAAACGCAATCTAATTTATTTTTGTCCTGAATGCAGAAAGCGTTTCAAAACGGTACCACTAGTTATTCAAAAGCTGAATGAAGTTATTGAAATGAATAAAGTTTTAATGGAAGAGAATAAATTAATGAAAGAAAAGTTGTCAAATATGGAGCTGAACAGTGATTATAATATTAACAGTATTGTTCACGAAATAAATGAAAGGAAAGTAAGAGCATCCAACATAATAGTGTGCAATGTACAAGAATCCAACGAGAAAAACCATTTAGGACGAGCCAAGGATGATATGAAAAAGTGGAAAAGATTTTCGCCGATCTTGCTGATGAATTGACTATTAAAAACACATTTAGACTTGGAAAATAAACTGGCAAAAACAGACCCATTAAAGTTATACTGAGTAACAACGATGAAGCCATTCATGTATTGAAGAATAAAACAAGAATTAATATCCCTGGTATAGTGATTTTTGGAGACCAAACCATTATGCAGAATACTACTTATCCATTAAGGCTAAACTCATCGAGCTCACAAACAATGGCGAAATGAACAAAACAATTAAATTTATCAATGGTATACCAACCATAGTGGACAAAACATCAAGGGGAAAAAACTGATGATCCAACATGATACACCTTTTAACTCCGATATCATCTTTATGAACATCCAGAGTCTATTTGCGAATCATAATCAACTAATACATGACATAGTACCTTACCAACCCTCAATCATCCTGTTGAGTGAATCTCGTACAACTGCAGATATCTTAGACTTTGAAATAGACATCCATGGTTATAAAGTAGTTAGATGTGATTTATCCAGCAGACACACAGGAGGAGTGGTGATTTATGTACGTAACGATTATAACTTTAAAATTCATAAGAAACTAGTAGTCGACAAGGTGTATTGGTGTTTAGTGTTAAAAATTAAGGTTCATGGTCAATATTATTTCATAGGTTGTTTATATCGTTCCCCTAGCTCAGATTATCGTAGTTTTATGGATCACTTTGAAAACTAGTCTGAATTTTTTTTCGCTTAAAGCACGAAATGTATACTTGTAGGTGACTTCAATTTGAATTTCCTGGATATCAACAATACATTTGTGAATCAATTTAAAAATGTCCTTACTACTGCAGGCATTGAGCAATTAGTTAATGAGCACACTAGAATTACAAATACAAGTAGTACACTGATTGATTATATTTTGAGTAATAAAAGCGATATCATTCATAAAGTTCATGATGTTCCAAAAATTACAGATCATGCTATATTAACAATATCAATTAAGTCTGTGCCTACACCTAATATGATTAGTAAATCATACAGAAATTTCAGCCAAAACAGCCTTGATCTTTTGAATGAACAATTGATTCCTGCTGTATGGAATTTGAACACCAATAATGTTGATTTGATATATTCTAACATTATACACAATGTAAAAACAAAGATAGAATTAATATCCCCGTTGAAATATTTTACTACTCGCGAAAATCAACTGCTTTGGTATGACTTTGAGGTGATATCTTTAAGAAAACATAGGGACACTGCCTATAAAGAATTCAGAAGATGCATAACAGAATATGATAAATCGGTTAGCTGGGCCTTATACAAGAAATATAGAAACGAAATGGTGAACTTGTTAAAAACAAAAAAATTATGAAAGGAAAATTGATAATTGTTCTCATGATGCAAAACAAATGTGGAAAACATTGAAAACGTTGTTGAAACCTTCTCATGATAATATACCAAATGAAATACTATTCCAAGACCAACAGTCAATTATCAGAGCAAATACAGACATATCTATCTGAGCGGTTCAATTCGTTTTTTGTTGAAAGTATATTAGATATCAAAGCAACTATACCACAATCGGTTGATTGGTCTAATCACAGTCTTCCAGTCGTTAACAGCACCATATCTGAATTCAAATTAGTCACTTTAAAAGATTTGAGGATTGTGATCAACAACTTCGATAATAGATGTAATTCTGACTTCATGAATAATAGAGTATTGAAAAGTATTTTTGAAGTTGTTGGTCATAAAATCCTCAACTTGGTCAATAGTTCAATGTCATCAGCTTGTTTTCCGCATGAGCTAAAAGCTAGTATAGTTATTCCTATACCAAAAATCAATAACAGAAATGAAGCTGTTAATTTCAGACCTATTAATACCCTTCCTCCGATTGAAAAAGTTATTGAACTAGTAGTATACGATCAAATACGTGAATACATTGAGAAAAATAAACTCTTCATGGATTTACAATCAGGATTTAGAAATAAGCATTCTTGTGGAACAGCTCTGCAGCTCACGGTTTCAAAATGGAAAAAAATTGTCGATGAAGATAAATACATAGTTGCCATTTTCCAATTGATATTCCAATTTTGCTTTCTAAATTAGAGTATTACGGTATAACAGGGAAGGTTCTTGATTGGTTCAATAGTTACTTGTCTGATCGGTCCCAACGAACCAAAGTTAACGGTACACTCTCAGGTGCGAAAGATGTTGATACAGGCGTTCCACAAGGGAGTGTACTCGGACCTCTTTTTTTTATACTCTATCTGAATGATATACAATACATTGAAGACTGTGAGTTTCTGAATTTGTTTGCCGATGATACTCTGTTAGCTGTAAGTGATAAACAATTATCTCAAGCTGTCATGAAAGTCAATCATATTTCGAATAAAATATCTTTTTTTCTTAACACAAATAAACTCAAACTCAATTGTTCTAAAACTAAAGCAATGATTATTTCCACAAAAAATAAAATCAATCAAATTGACATCGACTCAGTTATAATTAAAATTTATGATGATCCCATTGAGATTGTTCAAAAAATCAAATACCTTGGTTTTATGAACGATAACACATTAAACTTCAAGGATCATTGTCAATACATTCACAGTAAAATAGCAAAAAAATTATTTTTCTTCACTCTTGTCAGTAGCCATCTCAGCTTCCCAACGTGTATAAGGGTCTATAACACAATAATCCAACCCCACTACGTTTACTGTGCCAGCCTGTTATCATTATTTGATGGTAATAGTATTGAATCTTTGCAGAAGTTGCAAAATAGAGGAATGCGAATAATTCTGAAATGCAACAGATTCACACCCATCACAATTATGCATCAAGTTTTGGATTCGCTCCCAGTTAAGAATAGAATTTTCTATTCCTCTATGATTTTCATTTTCAAAATTTTATGTCTCGAAGCACCTGCTTACTTTAATCAGTTTAGCACATTCACCAGTGAAATTCACGATTATCCTACGCGGGGCAGTACCAATCTTTATGTTTCTCGTACAAGGTATTCCCAATCTATGAACTCCATCTGTTTGCTTGAATTTAATAAGCTTCCATTAGATATCAAGCAGTCTTGTTCGGTGAGAAAATTAAAGGATGTTTTGGTTGAGTATTTGAAATCAAAACAACTGATAAGGTCAACTTGAACAGTGTACTACTTGATATTTACCTTGATATTTACCTTATTACTTACTAGAATAATCTCACAATTTCAATTTGGTTATCATTATTATTATTATCTCAATTTGGTTATTATTATTATCTTTATTATTATTATTATTGTATTTATACCTATATGGTTTATTTGTATATTTAGTATGTTTCTACTTATTGTTTCCCAATAAACAGTTCTGTTTATAGAGGAATAAATATTACTAGACAATTCACTTCGTTCGTAATTCGTAATTATTTCGAACTGTTCATGAGTGGGTGAATCTATTAAATGTTGGAACATTGAAATTTTATTGGATAAATTTCGTTTTGTTGAAATCGAATTTCTTTTAATTTCTTATGTTGAAGTACTAATTAAATTCTTCCCATAATTGATTTAATCAAATATTTGGAATGGAACTACTATATATTTTCATCATACACCTCGTTGGTGCATTCAACGTATCGCATTGATGCGGCCAGCTCACGAACTGCAATATAAAGGTGAGTAAAATTTCAATGATTCGATATTCCATTCGATTTTTGTTTTGACTGACTGATTCGACTTGAAGTGAAGTAAATGAATATCTAGAGAAATCATAAATAACTATGGAAGCAAAGTTCCTCGAATGGAAGAAATTGTTTGAATTAAGTCTGAATGACAAATGGAATTCGAATTTTTAAATCGAAAGATAAAATCATATTTTTTTTTGCACCCCGCAACAGTGTGTTTTTATATTTTCTGGAAATGATCTGAAAGAAAGCTGACAATTTCGTAAAAATAATATCAGCTTCCCAACAAAAACAGCCAATATAAAAAAAGTTACTCATTAGAATATTTTTTAAAGAAATGGCTAGTAAATTATATGCTTTTGTATAAGCGACTTACCTTTCCGTCATTTACTCGACCATGGTTGTTCTTCTTCTGAGGTACAGATATAGAATACACATTCAACGGAGTTGTTCCATAGTCTTATATTCCACCACACCGGATATATGAAGAATTATGTTATATTTTCTTCATTATTGCTGCACCTCAATTCTTGTCGTATGGTATGGAATACAATAATTTTATTCAAAGAATAATTTTCTGCTTAGTCTTGTGTGTGAAATAAAAATTTGAATTTTTACAATAAAATGATTATATACTACCCCAAAAACCCCCACATATAAATTTTCAATGAAATCGGGATATAATCACAAAACTCTTCGTCATCTTGGAGCCACCATCTTTAAACCACGAATTTTTACAAAAAAATATTAACCTCCGACACCGAAAACCAACACACACCAATTCAGAATAGAATTGGACCATAATAACAAAACTTGTGCGTCAAATTGGAGCAGCCATTTTGTTTTATCTTGCAAAAATTCCATAATTCATTGTCACCGGAATTATGCATACCTGCCAAAGGACCTCGCACCGCCTCAATGGAAAATTGGCTATCGGTGAATTTGCTCGAATTTTTCATATATTGCAGAACTCGTGCTGCTGATCAAATGTCTCCATTGCACCACTGCTCTGAATTCAATAGTTTAGATTATATAGGGTGCTAAAGATAACTTTTCCAAAAGTTCAAATGGCCATTGTGAAGAGACTTTTTTTAATATATAAACCAAATCGAGTGTGCATCGATTGTTCATATGGTCGATTTGAATACACTATAAGAACAATGATTCCTGAACGTACAGACGATATACAGGGTGAGTCCAAAGATGGCAAGTTTTTCAGTGATTTCCAAAAAATTGAGCAGTGGAATTTCATTCATTTTTAGATATTTTGTAGGATACCAATATCAATTGCGATTGATGATATTAGCATCTCCTGAATTAAACTGACATATCTATTATGTATTTCTCAAAAAACTGCACCAGTCCTGCTCATTGATATAGCCAAAGGCCTGAAATTCCGGAAAAGTCGGTTACAAACTCGATCGTTCACCGTGAAAGTTCACTCCGCAGATACATAAAATATACAGGGTGGATCAGAAACTAGTGTCCCTAACTGATAATTTCCTTGAAGTAGTTATGATTGATATTGATGTCATTGAAGAATTTTCAGAAATACATTCTGTTCGACACACATCTGCCGAAAGATTTTGAACAATATTATTAGTGAATAAAACTCGATCTACTGCGATTAGTAGAACAACCCGAATGATGGTAGAAGAATCTCGAGAAAAATTTATTTATTTATTTAATTATTAACGGACCTGCCAATTTATAAAAAACATAAATATTTAAGAGACAATTCTAATTTTCGATAAATATATATAACTACAAATATAAACATAAAAAACTAAAACTAAGTTATAACAAATTAATGTGCCTCATTTAACTTTTGGATGAATATGTGGGTGTATCGAATAAATCAATTATTCCACTATTTTTATTTGCTAATTCAACTACCCTTGTAGTTGACTCATTTTGATCATAGTTCGTACTGTGATGAGGAACCTTGAACAGTTCTGAAATTATTGTTCTCCTGGGATTGACAATTAGATTAAAGAGTTCAATTTAATTTGGACAACTTAAAGCTCCGTTTATAACCCTGTGCAGGAATCATAAGTCTATTTCAGCTCTTCGATGTTCTAAACTTGATAAATTTAATATGTTCAAAATGTCAGAATATTCATAGTCTCTCCTCTGATATCCAAGTTTGAATGCACACGACCTTGAAAATTCATTTTGAACTCTCTCAATTGTATTGATATCTGCTTGATAAAACGGACACCATATCATACAATTATATGCAATAACTGATCGAACGAGAGAGCAGTACAATATCTTGGGAGTGCGAATGGAAAATTGCAAATAATTGAAACAGAAACATTGATTTACAACAAAATAGGAAACGAAATATGCTCATATTCCACTGAAAAAGAGTACCTATATGAAATGTATAGGTTGCTAATGGAGAACGATAGGAAATCCAGAATTATTCGAGTTTCACTGTTCAGATGACATCCTGTTGGAAACCTTCGGCTCACCGCCGGACAACTGTCAATTGATCTTGATCAATGATGTATTATATTACCTACTTCAATATCAAAACTGTGGAATTGTCCGGACGGAAAAGCAATATACAACATGGTACCAATGATTTAAAACGAATGAAGACATGAACAACGTACAGGAAATGATGATAGAGTCAGAACACCTGATTAACTTGCCCCTCTCTATGTTCAGCGTCCTCTATATGGATAAGAAAGGCATTTGATGGATACCTTATATACTGTTCATGACGTGCAAAGCCAAGGTACTAGATAACACTCGCCACATGGGCACAACATCCAAGGGTCCTGCCTCCGGTTTAGTGCAATAATATCCAAATATAACATCGTCAGCACTATTGATTTATGCTATGGATAATTGATATTTGGTCGCATTACGGAATCATGAATGAACTCTCATTCGTAAAAATCCATGCTTATTCGTATTTGCATCCATTTGGAATTCATTTTCATCGTGATGATATACAGTATCTTGTATATACGATGCTGGCAATTCTACCTGGTATATGCCAACAGTTATATCTCGTACCAATTGTGAATCTAATCTTGGGAATTCATTGAAATGATCCTGTCTGAGTAATGTCCACTGACCACGCCTCATATTTAGATTTTCTGCTTCAACTCTGGCTTGAACTACGTTGACTCTATTAGCTTTTTTCAACATTATATCGGCTAATTCTAGGTTGGCATATCTCATTTGAATAAGCGGATGGTACTCATTTATTATCACACCTGCTATTTGTAGGAAACATTTTATATTCCTAATATGATGTGAATCAATTTTGTGATGAAAAAATTTAACATTGTCTTCAAATGACCATTCCGTGCCTCAACTATCCATCTAGTTTTTGTTGTGATTCTGGACTTGTTGGCTTTGTCAGTAAGTACTTGTCTTTGTCCCTCGAAGTATAACTGAAGGCATTTCACAATGAATGCCGATATTTTAAAGAAAAGGAAGAGCATCTCGGTAGCCCCTATCTACAATAAAAATATCACCTGGATGAAACCATCTTCTCATTCGATTGACATCTATACTCAATTCATTCTGCAGTATGTGTGCATCATTATTTCCCGAATCTGCGAAATATGGGCCTTGAATATCCAAAATGTAACCATCAGTACCCACAATTAGGACTGGTTTGATTAAATGTCTCCCTTTGTGTGGAGAATATGATTGTCGTAATACCCAGAAGTTGCAACTTTCGTCGATGTACAAATAAATAAAAAATTTAAAAATTTATCAACAGATCAAATAATTATAAGTCACCGAACTCTTCTTTTGTGGGCGGATCAATAGATTTGAATTCTTCATGAGAAAAACTATTCTCGTATACGTAATCCAATTTACGCTAAGCGGCAGTTCTGAGTACCTTTAAAGATGATTGAAGTTCCGGACCTTTCGCAGCGTAAGGTCTATGGATATAACTCAAGCCTATCTGTAGGTTGGGAAATAACAACCCACGATCATCAAGATGAATTCTACAGGAATGAGTATTTTCTGGTATATGGATGTTCTGATTCTATAGTGAGTCTTTGAAGATCAGCTACACCATTGCAAATGAGACACGTGTGCCTTGAGGAGTGTGTTAGAATATTCAATCTCAAACATCCTGGATCTTCTTGAAGGTGATGAATTTCTTGAATGATTGATTGGTTGCATGTCAAACAGATTCGATTTCCATCAATTTCGGCGACATGTGGTCGCGTCTTTCAATGGCAATTTCTCGTTCCAAATCATTTGGTTCCTCATCGAGTCGCGCCATATTTTGTGTATTGAATATAACATCACACGTCAGTCGATTAGCCATTATTTTAATAATTGATATGATTTCAATGAGAACTTAACAAATGGCAATTCAGTATTTGTTAATCAAATGGATATGGTTGCTATATGTCATTCCAAACTAGAGCCGTTCTGACCAATCTGAGGTTGCAGCTAGTCCATCTCCTCTACAAGTGTGGGTACTTCTCGAATTAACTTAGTGTCGGGATAGTATATATGACTTAGAGTAAACATATTATGGCATAGGCTCACAAATGGAAAGTGTGAGTCCATATTCTTTCTTAATAAAGAAAGCATTTATATGATATTATATTGGCCACAAATGGTTCACAGCAGGCTACTGAACATGTATTCCTTTCCATATACAGAAAGTTCCAATTACCAATCAATCGACATTTCACCAATTGAGTTGTGAATTCGAGTAACGGGTAAGTTTTGCGAATTGGTAGTTTTGCTGGTCATTGGTGAGAAGTCGATTGTGGTTTATTCTAAAATTCCATATGCAACATATACAGGGTGTCCCAAACTCGATGACTTATTAGACATTTCTGGAAAACGGGAAATAGGATTATTTTGAAAATTTGCTTTCTCAGGTAATTAGTTCTGTTCTATTGATCTAGAATATTTTCAGCGCTGCGACGTTGCCGCTTATATTGAAAAGTAGCAACAACTTTGATATTTTGAATAAGACACCCTATATATTATTGCATTTCTCGCTTTGCTTTTCGATTATTTTTGTATGATACTTCCCTATACCTATCTCCAGAAACATGGCTTTAATCAAATGTTTATTACTGCGGTATTTGGATTCGAAGACAGCTGAAATTTTGGATGTAGTTTGACAATGTCAGTAGTGTCTAAGGAAATTATCTCTCCATTATACAGGGTCGTTAAAAATTTGTGATTTTACCGATACATACAAAAGTGGTGAAGAGTGCATTTTTTCAAATGGAACATCCTGTATATTATCAAAAATCCTGGAAGACAATTGAAGTTCCTTTCAAATGATGTTTCATGTTCCTATACCTAAATAGTCAAGTTTTCGAAATAAAAGCAAGTTTCTATAAAAATTGGATTATTTTGTATTAGGTCGCTATGAAATGTCATCAATAATAAAACGTTTGCGCGTTCATTAACGTAAATTTGATTAGAAAAAAATCAAAATTGAAATTGTTCATTCTTCATGGTCAATGTGATCAAATTATAGCAAGAGCATGCAAAATGTTCTGTAGTATTTTGGAGTGTGTGACTATCATTTTCAATTCCCAGTATAACGAATCAAAATAGGACAAATTTTCCAATTGGAATGATCTGTAGTGTGCCGTGACCAGAAAAGAGCAAAACAAACTTCAAGTTTGACAAGCAGTGATTTTCATAGTGTTTCTGTCAGAAGAAAGTATTAAAAATGGATTATAATGCATATTCAAATGCAGATATTTTAAATTTGTTTTATATTCACGGTGAGTGCCAAAGAATTGTTTCGAGAACATGCAGAAAATTCAATGATCTTTATCCAAATTTACCGCATATGAATAGAAAAAAATTCAGAAGAATTGAACGGAATTATGCTGTGTTTGGGAATGTTGAAGCATCAAGAAATCAAATCAAGCCGATAACTGGAGACGAAGTAAATGAAATTAACGTTTTTGGGTATTTCCGCGCCTACCCTCATGTATCATTAAGAAGAGCCGCTGTGGATTTAGGTATGACCCGCACTCCAACATGGAGAATTTAAAAAAAAACATAAAGTGCATGATTATAAATTTATCAAAGCTCATGCCCTACATAGGGGTGATCCTCCAAAACGTGTTGAATTCTGTGAATGGATTTTAACATGGACTCATGAAGATCCAAATATCCTTCAGAAAATTATATGGACGGATGAATCTGAATTTTCGAGAGAGGGAATACTCAATCGCAAAAACAATCATTTCTGGGCTGCAGAAAATCCCCATTTTATAAAAGAAAGGGGATTCCAAGAAAAATTCAGTTTAAATGTGTTTTGTTTACTAATGAATGATAAATTATCATATTGTATGTATATAAAAACTTGAATTCTGGAAAATAATTGAATATTTTGAGAACAACAGTTAGCGACTTTTTGGACAATTTGCCGCTTCATGTATATCGGAGTTGTTGGTATCAGTTGGACGGTGTCCCCCCCCCCCCTGTACACAAGAAATGAGCAGAGAACTGACTACAACCTTTGAAGATCGGTGGATAAGACGCTTGGGTCCACAGCCTTGGCCACCGCGATCCCCAGATCTAACTCCTCTAGATTTTTACCTCCGGGAAAATATCAAACAGATTGTATATGAAACACCTATGAATTCAAGGGACGAAGTGGAACAGAGGATAATACGTGCTTCCGAAGAAATTCGGCCAGAAGAGGTTCAAAGAGCATGTAATGACTTCGATCCACGAATGTTTGCGTGTAAATGGTCAGCACTTCGAACACATGAATTAGCGATCAATATGACCTTCATTTGTTTTTCGATTGAAATAAAATTGAGTTCTACTTAAGGTGAATCATGATTTCTCAACAAGCACAGGTCAATAAATGACTTATGACCGTTTTTCCTTATCGCCTACAAGAACGTGTTTTTCAGACACCCTGTATGAAATATGGTCAAATCATTCGATAATACTGAAATTAATCAATATTTTCTGGATGAAAGTTGAATTTGAGTCCTGTGTGGGCAATAGATAAGGAGGTATTTGATATTGCTTGAACGTCATTTTTTGTGGAGGAAAATCAATTTTTCACTTGAGTTTTTTTGGGTTTGTAACCTTCCGCAACCTAAAAAATAATAGAATTAATATAGAAAATCTATACAAGTGTAGAAGGACAAACTTGTATAGATTTTCTATATTTATTCTAAAAATTTTTTAGGTTGTGGTAAAAAACCCAAGTAAAAAAAAGATATTTGAATTGAAGTTGGTCCCATCTTGGTGGCAAAACAATTACAAAATAATCAATATTCGATGAAAGGTAGAGATAGGTATACGACATGTTCAGTAAAAGTTATTCGTATTTATCAGTAGAATTCAAATACGGAATTAAATACTGGGTGTTCCCCATTCGAAATTAGAAAGTCGATATTAGTTACAAGCAGATGTGGCAACACTGCAACCGTGAAAATATTTTCAAGAGGTAGATCGCAATCACTTATCGTGGAATACAAGATTTCAAGTATTTATATCCCAGATCTCCAAAAACGTCCAATAGGCCATCGAGTTTATAATACCCTGTATATCAATCATTCTTTGTACAATCAGTTCGTCATCTCAACAGTCACACACTTCAATATACTACAGAACATTTTGCATGTTCTTGCTATAATTTGATCACATTGACCATGAAGAATAAATAATTTCCATTTTGATTCTTTTCTAATCAAATTCACGTTAATGAACGCGCAAACGTTCTATTATTGATGACATTTCATAGCTACCTAATACATAATATGGCAAAATAATCCAATTTTTATAGAAACTTGCTTTTATTTCGGAAACTTGACTATTTAGGTATAGGAACATGCAACATCATTTGAAAGGAACTTCAATTGTCTTTCAGGATTTTCGATGATATACAGGATGTTCCATTTGAAAAAATACACTTTTCATCACTTTTGTATGTCATCACAAATTTTGAACGACCCTGTATAATGGAGAAATAATTTCCTTAGACACAGCTAATACACAGGACATTGTCAAACTGCATCCAGAATTTCAGCTGTCTTCGAATCCAAATACCGCATTAATAAACATTTGATTAAAGCTATGTTTCGCACAAAAAATAAGGAAATCAATGAATTTCTCGAAAACTACTGGAGATAAGCATGGAGAAGTATCATACAAAAATAATCGAAAAGCAATAGCAACGCGAGAAATGCAATAATATATAGGGTGTCCTATTCAAAATATCAAAATTGTTGCTACTTTTCAATATAAGCGGCAACGTCGCAGCGCTGAAAATATTTTAGATCGATAGAACAGAACTAATTATAGTTTTCCCCATATCAATTGCAGAAGCATAAAAAAGTCTTGCGGCAAAATCCTGTGAGCAGCAGTGGCGGAGGTAACTAATTTTATTTAGATATTTTAAGATTTTAAAAATACTTCATAAATAATGAAAAATGAAAAAAAATTAAAAACAAGCTTTTATTTATACAAATACATCAAGAAAGAAGAATAATTTCTTTCATTGTATGATGTAGGTTATTATTATATCCTTAAACGTATTTCGATTGGCACACAGTAAGACCACAGATGCTACTAGTTTTTAATCTTTCAGAGCTATTAAAACACAAATATAACTCGTGATTTATGACCTCCCATCGTATAGACACACCTGCCAGCATTGATGTCCGACTTAATTGGCCCAGACGAATCGGTTGTAGAACAGACAGCAGTCACTCAAGCCCACGTTGACCAGCGGGCTCTTTGTGCCGACGGAGACTGTATACAAGTAGTACAGATTATTTTTCGTTCCGTTTCTTCGCATATACGCTCGTGTTAGCGAAGTGAGTTTTCATTTGCTCCCTATAGAAACAGCTATTGCAATTGATATTGGATGGACTATACCTTAGAAACCAAATTTTCAAAATAATCCAATGTCCCGTTTTCCAGAAATGTCTAATAGGCCATCGAGTTTGGGACACCCTGTATATATATATATGTATATATATATATACATTTTCCAAGGAATATTTATTTATTATTTTTTTTCGAGATTCTCTTACCTTCACTCGAGTCGTTTTACTACTCGTAGTATATAGGGGTTTATACATATCATTCAAAATATTCCAGAGATGTGTGTCGAACACATATTTGTGGAAATGTTTCAATAACACCAATATCAAACATAACTGCTTCCAGGAAATTATCCTGTATATTTTATGTATCTGAACTTTTTTCAGCGTGAACGATCGAGTTTGCAACCGAATTTTCGGGAATTTCATGCATTTGGATAATCAATAAGCAGGACTGGTGCAGTTTTATGAGATAGACATGATATTCATGTTAGTTTAATTCAGGAGATGCTACCTTGCTATCTTTGGACTCACTCTGTATATCGTCTGTACGTGCAGAAATTATTGTTCTTTATAGTGTATTCAAATCGGCCGTATGTACAATCGATGCATACTCGATTTGATTTATATATTCGAAAAATTCACTTGCAAGATTCTACCCAGCAGACAGACAGACAAAAAAGCGGGTTAATGAAAAGGTGGTAATAAAATATTTAATAATAATAACAATTCATAAAGTTTATTGACATTTCAACCCCTATATATATATATATATATATATATATATATATATATATATATATATTATATATATATATATATATATATATATTTATGTACAAATTTCTTCATGTTCTTCCGGGGTAAGATTGGGAAGAATTTAGAATCTGAGGGAAGCTTTTGGACACCCGATATCCTCACTTACCCCTCTCGTCAACCTGACCATTCACCAGTGCCCATGTTATGGTTTTGAGTTCATACAAAAATCCCACAAAAAAAGGAATTTCCTAAATTTTCCTTTAATAGGCAACTTTTTCATTTTTTTTCGGACTACTATAAACCGGATAAATAAAAAAAATGCTAAATCGGTCTAGCCGTTCTCAAGTGATGCGCACAGCAACAGAAATTTCAATTAATTTTTATTATATAGATAAAGTCGATGAATACATGAATGAACTATGATACAATAATACCGAAGTTAAAAAAACTTGATGAAATGAACGACGCAATATTCCAATCAACAGCAGGCTCCTGACATCGAACCGAAAATAAATTGAACAGCAAACATTGTTCTGTTTACCGTAACCACATAGGATATCGAAATTATTGAGTTTATTATACAGGGTGTCACCAAATAAGTGCGAAAGTTTTCAGGGTGTCGAAAAATAAAGGGGGTCTTTCATGCAAACAAAAGTAGAGTAGAGTAGTTTAGTTGACCATGTTATGTACAAAGAACATTCGTTGCAAGTCACAAAACAATATAGCTTCAAGCTCAATATTGACAGTCAAAAGTATAAAAGATAATATTTAAAAGCAACAAATTTACATAAAATATTCAAAAACTACAAGTTTACATCTAAAATTATAGCTGAAAAATCGACAGTATAACAACCAAAAAAAATCTTCATAATTGGGTATATAAATTGTTAGAACAATACAGAACTTTTTAAAAGAGAATTGAGATGAAAAAACTTAATGAGAGGTAAACATTTTGAATACACAATGAGCTGGCTGAAGCAACATAGCTATCAATATCATAGAAACAATGGCTGAGCAGAAATTCACAATTTTGAATCTTTTGAATTCCAATATTTTGATAGAGTTATCAAGGCTGTTATAGAGATTGAGGTTCAGAGAATTTTTGCAGCTGACAGCTAATCTATGTCGTGGAATAGACAGTAATCAGCCGATCTTGTGTTATAGTCGTGCGAATCAGAGGATCTGGAGAATTTGTTCGCGTTTTGATGTATTTCTAATAATACTGTGGAAATGTGAAGAGTAGGCAGTGGCATGATGAAATGTTGAAGACAATGGTCTCTGTAACCCAGATTTGACAATATTCTGATAGCTTTGTTTGACATCTTAAAATACCATATGAGAGCACTGAATGGAATAGGGAGTAGTATGTCATTCTCAATGTACTGCAATTTGTGATATGTTTCAGTTGTCTCAATAAAAACAGAGTACTGGATAATTTTCGAGGAACTTGATCTACGTGATTATACCAGTTCAATCTATCATCAATGATGAGACCAAGAAACCTAATATTTTTTCCCTCTTGATCATTTGTGTTTGAAGAGACTATCATATTTTAGGTTTTGTTTTCATTTCATTTGAGTTCATTTTGAACGAACCATTTATTGGCTGAACTTGGATTCTCCGATTTATATTCAATAAGGTTAGTATACGATTGTCCATTGTGATTCGCTAAAAAAAATCTTTTTTTGAAATAGGAGTACAGTCTATCTTTTAGAATATATTCAATGATTTTGGCGATAACGGAAATAATACTGATTGGACGATAGTTGTCCATTGAAGATTTGTCTCCCTTTTTGAATAATGGTATTACTTTAGAGATTTTGAGTGCATCCGAGAAGACGAATTTGTTAAAAAAAATCATTTATCAAGTTGGTCAGAGGTGGAACAATCAGTTCAGCAACTGCCTTGAACAAATAGCTGTTTAAATCATAGATATCACGAGAGCTAGAGGAGCTCAGTCTATCAATCGCAGCGAATACTTCTTGGGAACAGGTTCCAAGAAGAAAGAATCGACAGGAGAGGAAAAACTTCTGAAATTATATGTATAAGGCCTTTCCTTGAAAAGTTACAGGCAAAATTAGAATTTTTTTGTTTTCTTGAAATTGCTGGAGAGTTGAAGAAATGACATTTTGTGAGCATGTTCTACCAATGAAAAAGCTACCTATGAATACTTTTTTAATTTTGTTGTGATCTTTTAAAGGGGTGGAACATGCAACCCCTATTCCATTTTTCACCAGAACTTTCCAAAGAAACAAATTTTCCCAATTTAAAAATATTTGTTGGGAAGAACAATTCATTTCAAAACTTTTTTAACTTCTGTGTTGTGTCCGTAAAAGCAATAGTTCCCTAATAAAAAAATAAAATACAACATTATGCATGAACGGATCTTCTGTAAATGGAATCAAAAAAATCTAGTAGGTGGCTGTCACGTTTTGTTTACACAACTTGTGACTTCAATCGTAGTATTTTAAAATCGAAAAAATCCAGTAGGTGGCTGTCAAGTCGCTTTGATTCCTATGTGGTAGTTGAAAGTTCAATTGTGACTTTTGAATCTTCAATATGAATAATTACACTAACGCTGAAATGGCCGATATGAATTTTATGTATGGTCGTGCCAATGGAAATTCTTTGGAAGCTATACGGCTCTATGCAGAGAATAATTACACTAACGCTGAAATGGCCGATATGGATTTTATGTATGGTCTTGCCAATAGAAATTCTTTGGAAGCTATACGGCTCTATGCAGAGATGTATCCTCAGCGCGTGATACCTCATCACACAATTTTTCCAGATCTTCACCAACGTCTCTGTGAAAGAGGGACTTTCCAAAAACGAACAACTGATTGTGATCGTCCACGAATAATAAGAACGGTGGCACTGGTAGAAGAGGTTCTCAATATGATTGAAGATCGTCCGGAATTAAGTACAAGACAAATTGCTTACACACTTAAAGTTAGCAATGAACTAACCTGGAAAATTTCAAAGGATCACCAATTGTATTCTCACCATATTCAACGAGTCCAGGCACTTTTGCCGCGAGATTTTCCCCATTGAGTAGACTTTCGCCAATGGAGTCTTCAAATGAATACCCGAAATGCTCAATTTTTGAAAAACGTAATATTCACTGACGAATCCAACTATTTAAGGCAAGGTATCACAAATTTCCATAACAATCTTCTATGGGCCGGAGATAACCCACATGCAATGCAAGAAGGTCGGTTTCAATATGAATTTTCGCTTTACGTATGGGTCGGAATTATTGTCGAAAATATTATAGGACCAGATTTTCTACCGTTAAGGCTAACTGGTGCAACCTATACGAATTTTTTCCAGGAGCCGCTTTCCATTTTACTTGAAAATGTTGCACTAGCTATTCGACCACGAATGTGGTTTATGAACGATGGTGCACCTGTCCACTTCAGCAGAACTGCTCGTCAGTACTTGGACGACGGGTATCCAAATCGTTGGATAGGCAGAGCAGGACCTCAATCTTGGCCTCCCAGATCTCCAGACTCAAACCCCTCGGACTTTTGCATCTGGGGTCACCTCAAGTCCTTGGTTTATACGACCCCCATTGAAAGTGTGAATGATTTTAGGAATCGCATCATTGCAGCCTGCGAAACAATCCAAAACACACCAGGAATATTTCAACGTTTGCGCCAGTCTATGAGACGAAAACTTGATTCCTGACTAATGGTTGGAGGAAGTCATTCCGAACAGTTTTTATTACTCCGTTCCGTTTGATCTTGTTCACTATTTTTTTTTTGTAATACCCCAGATAACACAGGATATCCTATGGATATCCATTTTATGTCCAATTCTGGTCGGGATATCCCTGGATTTGAAATGGACATCCATAGGATATCCGTCGACGGATTTGAAATGGATATCCTCCAGAAGATATCATATGGATGGCCATAAGATATCCGGAGCAAATATGGATAAGTTTAAATTGCAAGATTGATTTTTATTGTGTCAATTTCTGAGTTTCTTTCATGCTCGTACATATGGATTAATTTTTTTGGAAAAATCTCATGTTTCGTTTTTCTACTTGATTTGAGATGGATATCCATCGACGGATTTGAAATAGATATCCTTCAGAAGATATCCTAGGGATATCATGAGATATCCAAAGCAATCATAAATGAATTTAAACATTCTCGTAGATACACAAATTGTACCTTTGTCGCGGGGACCCTCTGCGACCACAGAACAGATACCTATACATGTGTCTGCGACAGGCCATACTATACGCATAACGCATAATTACTGGCGACGTCTGTCATTTTATTTTGTTGAGGAAGGTCATATCAGTCATAGCACTGAATCCAAACAAAAGTCGTGTTTTTTTCTATTTTCCTTCGTTTTTGATATCCTGTTGGTCTGGACATAATGGTTTTTATTTGTAGCAATTGATTGTTTCCAAAGGGAATTATATATATTGGCCGAATACAGGTAAATATGAATTGAAAAGGACACCTAAATCCAAACAAAGCGGTAGGACGGCTATTTTCGGCAGATTATGAGCTGTCATACCATGATATTCTGAAAGAGCATACAAAAAGGAAAAAAATTTAAACGCGCCATAACGGCAAAACTTTGTTACCTGTCACCTCCTTCAAATAGGTATGACAGACATTTTCGGCAGAGTAGAGGTTGTCATACCAAGTTTCTTCTGAAAAAACATGGAATTCTGTCCTGTGACACTGATAAATTGGGTTTACCAATTTTTTGTTCTTGTACATGAAGAGGTATATATTGTGTGAATATAACATTCTAATATTAAGAAGATCAGTGTAATACAAGTCAGCAGTGTGATATAGAATATCCTTTTTGAAAATGATTTTTAAAATGTAATTTTGGATAACATTTAACGGTATTCAAACCACCCCATACAATGATCCCATACTTTATCGCCAATTCTGCAAGTGCCTCGTAAACCAATGGCAAAGTTTTTTTTTCATGAATTTCCGTATTGAATAGAATTTTGATTATCTTGCGGAAATCATATCACTCCAGATTTTTGTCTATTGTGAACTCCTATTACCAATATTTTGAAATTGCAAATCAGTAAAGAATGCGATGTATATATATAATGGTATTTTGGTCAAACCACTTTTTAGCAATACTCATGCCATTTTCAGATTTCAATTTTACATCTTCCCATGTTATATCATTGAGAAGAAGTACCGATTATTGGCATAAGATATGATGTTACCACCTTCATCAGTTTGTTGCAAAGGAGTTTATATACAGTGCTTCTCGAAAGTCCTCTCCCCCCCTCTTATTTTTGGAACGATTATACATAAACAAGTGAAATTTGGAAACTGAATATTAAAGGTTGTAAACTTCCCAACTAGTGATGATAGATGACGAAATCGTCAAAGATGACGCCACAAGGCCATTGTGACCAATAATTTCAAATGGAACTCTACGGCAAGCGACACCTTTTTTAAAAGGTATCGAAAAAACCTATCCAATGATACTAATTTTGTTTGTGTTTGTGGCAGTTTCAATGGCTCATTAGTTAACATTAAAATTTAAATTCCATTCAGTATGATATTAATTACAGATTTAAGAATCAATATCTACCTAGAGAAATTGCTCGAAGTGACCTCCATTTACTTCCTGACAGTAAAATATCCTATTTGTAAACTCTTCTCGTACTATTGCAAATGTGTCTGCGGAAACAGCCTCACATTCTGCAACAATACGTTGTTTCAAAACGTCAATATTGTCAGGTTCAGTGGCGTAAACCATCGATTTAAGGTACATCCACAGAAAAAAAATCCAAAGGTGTGAGGTCCGGTGATTGAGCTGGCCATTCCGTTGAACCTCGTCGTCCAATCCATCTACCACGATACTCCTCATCCAAATACCGTCTTACTGCACCGTAATAGTCTAAAGGAGCACCATCATGTTGGAATGTTATTTCCAAATTGCCGAATTCATCTGGATTATCTTCCAAAATTTCAAGGATTAACGGTTCTATTGTATTTTGCAACAGCTCCAGATAAACCTCACCAGTTAAATTAGTATTTAAAAAAAGAGGCCCAACGATGTGTTTTCCCAGGATACCTGCCCAAACATTCACCTTCTGGGGAAATTGGGTATGTGTTTCACGAAACAGGTGAGGATTTGCGTCACTCCAATACCTCATATTCTGTGTATTTACATTTCCATTCAGATAGAAAGTACTTTCGTCACTAAAACAAATTGTTTTGACATAGTCTGGCTGTTGGTTAATTTTAGTTTCCATATTTTCACAAAATTCTAGTCTTCGGTCTTGGTCGTCGTCTGAGAGTTGATGAACCATTTTTAATTTGTATGGATGAAATTTGTTTTTTTTTCAACACCCTGTGTACTGTACTTCGACTGACTCCACAGGTGGATGCAACGTGAGGTGTTGAAGGAGTAGGATCAACTATTACTTCTGCCAGTATATCAATTTTTTTCTCATCAGAAATTTGTGGTCTGCCAGATCGTTTCGCATCATTAATACCACCCGTTGTTTCAAACTTACGAAGAAGCTCCCTCAAATAAGTTCTCGAAACGGGGCCATCGGGAAACCTCTCATTAAAAATGCGTTCTGCTGCATGGATATTTTGTCCAGTTTCACCAAGAATTAGGATCGCTGCTACTTTATCACCTAAAGCACGTACCATTTTGCTCCTTGAAGCACTTAAACGTTTGGCTCACAACAGTTTAACGAATTATTAAAATGTACAAAAATATTAAAAGTACCAAAAGCTGCTAAAACAGTTAAACGTTCGATCAACAAAACACAAATTATCAAATGTACAAAAACTTGGACAATTACAAAAACGTCGAACTGGGGAGACTAACAAAAACGTCAGTTTATTTGACAACTATCCAGAGGCGGAGCTTGAATTTGGAATTTTAGTATTAACTGATTTAATTCATCACAGCTTTGCGTTTTTTAAATGCGAGTTGCCAAAACTGCCATAAACACAAACAAAATTAGTATCATTGAATAGGTTTTTTCGATACCTTTTGAAAGAGGTGTCGCTTGCCGTAGGGTTCCATTTAAAATTATTGGTCACAATGGCCTTGTGACGTCATCTTTGACGATTTCGTCATCTATCATCCCTAGTAGGGAAGTTTACAACCTTTAATATTCAGTTTTTAAATTTCACTTGTTTATGTATAATCGTTTCAAAAATAAGAGGGCGGGAAGGGACTTTTGAGAAGCACTGTATGTAATAAAAAGCAATGGTCTAAGAACAGTACCTTGAATAACACCTATTTCGATGATTTGGGGTGTATCTTTTGGATTTCAACTTGCCGTGATCTATTAGCTTTCAAAGACTGAGCCCCTCACTCCATAATATTTGAGAATATCAGTCCGTCATGCGGGACCGTGTCGAAAGCCATTTTTTGAAAAAAGGTATCTGAAAACCCTTGCGAAGTCTATTTAAAGCAATCGATTATAATAATAGTGCAAATTGTGAAGGTAATATTATATATGATAAGAAGTACTGAATGATAATTTATTCATGTTAACATATACCGGGTGACAATGGGACTAGGGCCATGCCTATATCTCCTTCCGGTTTCGCCAGAATAGCCACCAACTCCGATTTGTCAAATAAAAAGACCCTGTATGTTTGATGTTTTTCAAATTCTACAGCTCAAATAACATACGACAGTGTTGCCAAATTTTTATTTCACAATTGAAAAAAATAATTTCCAGGAGGCCTTGATTAGGTTAAAATCTATACTAATTTACATCAGTAACTCATAGTTATAGTCATTTCATCGATAAGATCAATAACAAATCCTACAGCAGGAACTGAAATCTTCTGAACGCATTTTCAACGAAAAAATCGTTTTTTTCAAATGGTACCTACCGAAGGCCATATTGCCATTCGATCAAGAATTCAATTAACAATTCAACGATATTATTATTATGTAACACTTTCTTTTTGTTTAAAACTAAAAACGATAAAAACGATCAATTATTGAATTTGTACAATATTTTATACGATGCCCACAAATTGCGTTTAGGTTTGATGGAATGAAAGGTAGCCGTGGAATCATGGAAAACAGTAGGTGATTAATGTCATGTCAAAAGTGATATACCAATTTTACTTGTCATCTCGTTTCCTTTGTAAAAAGTTTTTTTGAAATGGAAAATAATAATCGTTATTCTCGAAACGAACAAATCGATATAACATTGATATACGGAGAATGTCAGAAGACGGCACCCATCGAAGACCTATTTCAGGAAATTGGAAATGATGCTAAGGAAAGAACAAGCTGATCAAAACCACATTCACTTCATCGTCAGTGAAGAAGCGGAAACTAATGTTTTAGCATATGTTCATTTTTCTCCATCTGCCTCAGTGCGAGAATTAGAAATTGAATGTGGGATCAGCAGGAAAAGTGCCAGAAAAGTATTGAAAAAACATGAATATCGCTCCTATAAATGCAGTTTGCATCAGCATCTATATGAAAATGACCCAGAACGGAGACTCACTTATTGTAATTGGCTTTTGCGTCATCATGATTCGAATAATGGTTTTGTCTCGGAAATACTGTTCACAGATGAGTCTAGGTTTACGAATAATGGTATGTTCAATAGAAATAATACAAGGTATTGAGTTCAAGAAAATCCTAGGTTGCTGAAAGAAGGTAATTTTCAAGGAAGATTTGGATTCAACGTATGGGTGGGAATCGTGAGTACAAGGATCATTGGACCAATTCTTTTCGACGGGCCTTTGACGGGCCAAAGATATCTACACTTCTCAGAGAACGATATTCAAAATAATATCATCGATCCGATCATCGATCAGCAGGATGGTGCAGGACCACATAATGCTAATATTGTTCGGCAATATCTTAGTGATACCTATGGGCAGAGATGGATTGGAACAAATGGTCCAATCAGATGGCCAGCCAGATCGCCCGATTTAACCCCCATTGATTTTTAACCGACGAAACCAAAAAGGAGGAGGTTCTCTATTCGACCCGTATATTTGATGTTTTTCCATCATATTTTTTTATGTATGATCATGCATAACTTTTTACTGAGGCGTCCGATTCCGATAATTATTCTTTCAGTGGATAGGGTGTACTTCGAATTTGGTCCCATTTGGATTTAAGAGATGAAATCCACCCCTAAGGGTAGCGAAATGAAAGATATTGATCACTCACCCTCTGAATTCTGGTGCGTTAACCGATTCTATCAGGCATAACTTTGTACTGGGTTCTTCGATTTGGATGATTATTTTTTTAATAGGTAGGGTATACCTAATATTTGGATTTCGGAAGGAATTAGCCATCCTTACGGGTAGAAAAATGGGGGATAATTGATTTTTCACCAGTGAACATTGGCACACACATACGTAGTTGACAATGACAGATCGCTACTGACATTATTCTTGTTCCGTCAAAATCAGTATATTTTATGAGAGGATGGAATGATATACAAAGTAATGAAATTAACTGACCAGAACAACGAAAATAATTTATATTACAACAAATAGTAAAAGTAGATAATCATATTATTTAACTGGTAATAGTTGAAGTAAGGTGGATAAGTAAGTATTCCGGAAGAAAAAAAAAAAAGGAGTAATTTTTTAAATAATAAAATAAACCTTTTTAGTCTAAATGATAATTGAGCTCCCAAACTAATGTGAGTAACTGATTTTGAGTCGGCGCCAAACAAACTAGCAATTGAATTAAGTGAAGCGTAAAATGATGGCAGCGAGATGCACGGCTACGTTTTGATGATTTCTTTCATAGATAATGATCTTCGATAATTGTTTGTTTGGCGCCGACTCAAAATCAGTTACTTACATTAGTTTAGGAGCTCAATTATCATTTAGACTAAGAAGGTTTATTTTATTCTTTGCTTTTCAGTTGATTTTTTCGTCGGTTTAATTTTTTGTTAAAAAGTTTTTATTTTTTACTTTTCAGTTCCGTATTTCGTCGGTTTAATTTTTTGTTGAAAAGTTTTCTGTTTATGGAGTCAGATAAAATCAAAAGTATACTCGAGTGCGCATTTCAGGAAATTCCTGCTTACGAACTGATAAATGTGATGAGGTGTACGATAAATAGAACTAGTCTATGTGTTAGGGTTAACAGGCAACACTTCGAACATATCATTGGTCATTGGTAAATAAAATGACTTCTCAGTGGTTGTGAAACTCTTCTATTGAAAACAGGATGATGGTATTGTGAGTAATAATTTGTACGTTGAATGTTTCACTGTTTCAGTCGTTAGATTTATTCAACCAGTTTGATTATATTAAAGTTATCTTTTCTGTAATGGGTTTATGATTATAACATATTGTCAAGTCGATTATTATTGGTAATTCATTGTTACCTACCAATTTATTCAGAATTATTTCCTTTTGTTAGATGGCTCTCTACGTTTTGAACAAAAAAAAATAGTACATAATGTATATCGTTAAATTGGTAATTAAATTCTCTATCCAATGGCAAGATGGCCCTCGGTATGTACCATTTGAAAACAATGATTTTTTCGTTAAAAATGCGTTCAGAAAATTTCAATCCCTTCCGTAGGATTTGTTATTGATCTTATCGATGAAATGACTATTATTATGAGGTACTGATGTAAATTAGTATAGATTTAAACCTGATCAAGGCCTCCTGGGCTGAAAAAAAAATTGGGAAATTAGTTTTTTTCAATTGTAAAATGAAAATTCGGCAACACTGTCGTATGTTATTTGGGTGTTTCATTTGAAAAATCGAAGTTGGTGGCTATTCTGGCAAAACCGGAAGTCAGCCATTTTGTTTTAATATGTTGTCAATCCAAAATTATGTCTCATATCTATGTACAAAATTTCATTCAAATCGGTTGATAAGTGACGGAGATATAGGCATGACCCTAGTCCCATTGTCACCCGGTATATGATCATGTAAACATGATAAACTATGCTTCAATTATAGCCTTGAATGAAAATAAATCACGGATATCCCTATAACTATTCTACTAACTATTTTAATGATAATTTTCTGACATTTCTAGAAACCAATGGAAACTTTCAATTCAAATCATTCATGTACGTTTTGGCCAAGCGAAACATCATAGTGGGAATATTCTACCTAGAAAATTGCAGGGGGAATAATTCGAGGTATTTTATTTTTATGATCTGACAACATTTGGCAATAGCCACTCGAGCCCCTCGTGCTCTCGTGTCTATTGCTTGGCAACAAGTTTTCGAAAATATGTCCAATTATTTTCAATGTATTCTTACTCTTTTGTTGTATTACAACTGAAAATATATTGTCGTTGTCTCATTTATTGGTATTCTAGTTAATGAAAACTAAACGCTGAATTTGATATTGGTGCGCGAAACTGAAATTGGATTGATATCAAATAGAGACAATATAGAAAATGTCGAAGCGCCAAAGTGTCCATATACTGGGTGACAACTATATGAAGGAACAAAGCACTAGTTCGTTATTAGTCAAGATGAAGATTTCCCATGTTTAATAAATATTCAATGCAAATATTTATACGTTCCCATTTTCAGCGCCATCTGGTGGTCGACATTATCAAACCATACAACGTTGTTGTTATTGGACGGCTTCCAATCTTTATATCTAAAACATTGAAATTCTTTAGACAATATCTGAAATAACATGTACTGGCTGACTGAATGATTCATCAACGCCGAGCCTGTCGTAGAGACTGACCAACAAAGGATTTTTTCAAAATTCAAATCCTGATGGGTGGAAACTACTCCATGAATGATGGATTTTGATTTATGAATTTTTTTTTTGAAAAAAAACTGCGAAACACGTCATTTTTATTCAATTTATTTGCCTGAAAATATTTTCCATGTCCAAATTATTCCGCCCAGCCGATAAAAACTACCCATAATACTAACACAGGTTATATCTCAAAGAGTCTCGAATTTATTTGTATTTGTATTTTCCTACCGACCGCATCTGATAATAAAATGATGGCAGCGAGATGCACGGCTGCGTTTTGATGACTTCTTTCATAGATAATGATCTTTGATAATGGTTTGTTTGGCGCCGACTCAAAATCAGTTACTTACATTAGTTTAGGAGCTCAATTATCATTTAGACTAAGAAGGTTCATTTTATTTTTTGCTTTTCAGTTGATTTTTTCGTCGGTTTAATTTTTTGTTAAAAAGTTTTTTTTAATTTCTTTGCTTGAAAATACATATTTTCCATGTCTGAATTATTCTTCCCAGCCAGTAAAAACTACTCATAATACTAACACAGGTTATATCTCAAAAAGTCTCGAATTTATTTGTCCTCACGTCCATTGGAATCTTCTATGAGAATCACTAATTTGTATTTTCCTACCGACCGCATCTGATAATGTTGTCACTTTTTTCCCTATTTTTTTTTTTTTAGTTTTACTGATAACGTATTTACTTTCGAATATTTTCATCATTTTGAATATTCCATCATATTATGTTACAAGACCTGCATATTCCAATATTCAAATTGATTTTCCTTTTTCGTTGGCAAGTAGTCTTCTGTGATTTTTCGTCCGATGATTGGGACTTTTAGCATTCATATCGTTTTCTGGGGGTTGAAGTACTGCCCCATGTTTTGACCCCTTCCTGAACGACTGATTATGTTTTTAAAGTCATTTATATTACTGGACTTCAGAGTTTATGTTGGAGGTGACTCCTCCGATCCTTTGACTATTGACGTAGTTTTTTTCGTTCTGCTCTCTGGACCATTACTTATCATCGTCACTCTTGTAGGGTGCTTCCATCCGAGTCAGCTGAACCTTATTTTTGAGGTTATCAATTTCCTACCACTCACCTTTTCATGACCTGGATTGAGACAAGCTTTGGCAGACTTTACTGTCATTTTTCGGATTCGGTAAATAAAATTAACGCTATGGAATTCCATATTTTCTCCTTCAATATATCTTGTTTCCAAATGTCAGAATCAGTAGCGACACAGGAACTGAGAGATCTCTACAAGGAACTGGACGAATTGATAGCTGAAAGAAATAGTAAAGTTTATATATATATATATATATATATATATATATATATATATATATATATATATATATATATATATATATATATATATAAATGATATCCCCAAAATTTTTATCATTTCTGATGATCGAAACTCAAATGGAAGAAATTGGCCTAGGAATTCAACCAATTGGACTACAAAAATGAAGTTTCAAAGAACTGAACTGAACTGACTACCCGTCTCAGAATTCTCCTTTTGAACATAAATGGTTCCAAAAATATGAGTAACTATCTTAGATATGTACGTTGAATTTGATGTGTTGTGCCTTTGTAAAACTTGGAGCACTACCTCAAGCATTAATTTGTCGCCTTTTATAAGTTCAAGATAGAGCGTTGTTAATTCACCAAGCATCAGGAAAAAATACGAGGTGGTGTGGTATTGTAATATTATACAAAAAATACTATGATGCTCTGCTCTGCATTCCTGCATTTTTTCTCAAAATTGATTCCTGTCATGCTCACTTTGCGTTATCGCCTGAGACGTTAAAGCAGACCCAAACAGACTGAGTTTAGAATTTTCCTGAGAAAACTCCACCCGGAAGATAATTTGGTTAGCTAAATATATATTGTTTGATAGGTTGTTCATTTCGTGATACTACCTGGCCTTCAACCACTACTTCCAAAGAAAAATGCATTGACTTTTCAACTTATAATCTAATTTAAGTTATTGAAACACGTGAGTTGCCAATAATATAAATAATAATAATATATTTATTCACATCAACTGCACAAGAGGCTGTAGATAAATATGGTAGAACCACAGAAGGATTACCTTGCCTGTGCGTGGTTATGAACAAATTAACATAAATAATTCAATTATTAACAAGAATGAGGTACAACATTAGTGCGTAGATTAATGATTTTATACATTACAATTAACATGCTTATACAGAATGAACATTAATGTTACATTTGTGGCATCCAGATAAGTTATTCGTCATTATATATATATATATATATATATATATATATATATATATTTGGCTTGTTTTTCTTGGGTTTTAGGTTCGTGGATCTGACTTTCATAAATTAATTACAACTTTGTTCTGGTATAACATCTGTGATTCAGTTTCTACGTTTCGACGGGTGGATCCTCGTCTTCATCAGGATTAAAAACATTACAACTCTACAAGGTAAAAACAATGAGTAAGTAAAATTGTACAAATTAAAAACAAATAATAATTACGGTTATTAAAAATGTTAATGCCGTACTTTCAAACATAGTATTCGTTTGGACCTTCTTGGTTTGTTATGGTTTTTCTTTTTATGTCCATAATAAGTAGTGGTTGAGTTGTTTACTTTACGATCTGCTGATATTAATTAGTTGCGCAGGTGTAAGGTGGAAATGATTTATGGAGAGATAGTGTTGGGGACATATGTGGGAAGTGTTTCGAATTGCATATTTTATTTGGTTAGGGAGCTATGTTGTTTTCGAGGGATTGTGTGCTCGGCTTGGATAGGTGGCGTTACTGTTTTCATATTAGATTGTAATAGATGCTGTTCAAGTCGGCGATATCAGTTTTATCGTTTACGCAGTTGGAAGTGTTTTTAATGTGAATCATCTCAAATATTTCTCTCTTTTTTTTTGTTTTTTTCTGAACATAGAATGGTTGTTTTGGTATAATCGAACTCGTGGGTGGTTGTTTTTTTGTATTTGTTGAGGGCTGTTGCCGCGTTGTTTGTATATGTGTGTGATTTTATTCTATTTCCAAATATTGTTTGGATTGGCCAATATAGACTTTGTTACAGTTTGGCTCTTTGCAGGGTATTTTATAGACGGTGTGTGTTTTTTTGTTGTGGGGGATTTCAGGTTTTAATTTGGAGAAACAAGGCTTGAGGGTTTTATAACTTTTATGTGCGATTTTTAGGTTTAGTGGATCGAGCAGGTGTGAGATATTCTCTGAAAGGTGTTTTATGTATGGAATGGCTATATGTGTGGATTGGTGGGTTGTTTTTTTATCGTTATGATTTTTGTTGTATAGCAGGTTGATACGTGATTTAAATATGGAGTCGATTAATTTTTTGCGTAATTTTTTTTGGTAAGGCTGATTTTGCTTTCTAATGGCAGTGGGTCGGTAAAGGGGGCCTAGGCTGATGGATCTGTCAGCTAGGCCGATCACGACAGACTTTTTTTGAGAGTGGGGTGGTTGGACTGGTAATTGAGGTAACGTCCCGACCAAGAGTTTTTTGTGAACCATTCTGTTTTCATAATGTTATTGTTCGTGTGGAGCGTGAGATCAAGGAAATCTATTCTATGGTTTGTCTCTTTTTCAATGGTAAACTGTAAGTTGGAATGGTAGGAGTTGAATTTGTCTTGGATATATTCACAGTTATCGTTTGGAATGCAAAGGATACAATCATCAACATATCTGAAGTAAAAAGGTAGTGTGAGGTTTAGTGTGGGGATACACTCGAGATGGCAGCGCCCATGGCGCAACCTTCTATCTGTTTATAAAAGGTGTTTTCGTGTTTCAAATATGTGGATGTTAGGGTGAACTCAACTGCTTTCAGAAATTCTTCGATAGGGAGCGTAGTGTGTTGTTGTATTTCAATCCATTTTTTTTCAATGATGTTTTTTGCTAGGGCAGTGGGTATGTTTGTGTAGAGTGATGTAACATCTAAGGATATCAGGATATGATTGGGGGGGATGTCAAAATTGTTGATTACCGTTTGGAAGTGCCAGGAATCTTTTATGTAGTATGGGTTTTTTCCAGTGATGTTGGTTAGGATTTGGGATAGATATTTGGATAGATTTTCAGCTGGGGATTGAACACATGATATGATAGGTCGTAGCGGGACATTTTCTTTGTGTAATTTGGGTAGTCCATATATGGAAGGGGGGTGAGCATTTCTGATTTTCAAAGACCATCCTTCTGCCCTTGTTATGTATTTTTTTGTCAGCCATTCTTCGATGATTTTGTTATTTTTGGTCTGCATTACGTTAGTTGGATCAGTTTTAATAGTTTGATAAATTTTAGTGTCACTTAGTAATGTCATTAGTTTTTCATTATATTCGGTGTCATACAGGATGACCGTTTTGTTAGTTTTATCAGGTCTTAGTATTTTTAGTTGTGGATTATCATTTATGAAGGTTTTAGTTTGTTTTATTTTGCTATTTAATTTTTTTATTTCTATTGACGGTTTTTTAGCGGTTTTTTGTTTGTTTTTGTAGTTGGTGAGTGTGTTACATAATTTGGCTCTAACGTCATTTTTTTGCGTTTCTGCTAAGTGGTGGATGTTCGCTTCAATGCTGCAGATGATTTCATGTGTTGGTATGTCTTTTGTTTCGTGGGAGATGGCAAAATTTGGTCCCGAAGATAAAATTTCTTGTACTTCGGGGGGTATATGTATGTCTGTGCGATTTTCAAGCCACTCGTTTGGGTTCCCAAGGTTTGAGTTTGTTTTGGTTCTGTTGAGAAGTGTTGTGAATTTTTTTTTGGCGTTGTTGCGTATTTTTGAAAACGGTTTCTGTTTTAGTATTCTTGGATTGAACACCTTTCAGAGAATATCTCACACCTGCTCGATCCACTAAACCTAAAAATCGCACATAAGAGTTAAAAAACCCTCAAGCCTTGTTTCTCCAAATTAAAACCTGAAATCCCCCACAACAAAAAAACACACACCGTCTATAAAATACCCTGCAAAGAACCAAACTGTAACAAAGTCTATATTGGCCAATCCAAACAATATTTGGAAAATAGAATAAAATCACACAAATATACAAACAACGCGGCAACAGCCCTCAACAAACACAAAAAAACAACCATCCACGAGTTCGATTATACCAAAACAACCATTCGATGTTCAGAAAAAAACAAAAAAAAGAGAGAAATATTTGAGATGATTCACATCAAAAACACTTCCAACTGCGTAAACGATAAAACTGATATCGCCGACTTGAACAGCATCTATTACAATCTAATATGAAAACAGTAACGCCACCTATCCAAGCCGAGCACACAATCCCTCGAAAACAACATAGCTCCCTAACCAAATAAAATATGCAATTCGAAACACTTTCCACAGATGTCCCCAACACTATCTCTCCATAAATCATTTCCACCTTACACATGCGCAACTAATTAATATCAGCAGATCGTACAGTAAACAACTCAACCACTACTTGTTATGGATATAAAACGAAAAACCATAACGAACCAAGAAGGTCTAAACGAATACTATGTTTGAAGGTACGGCATTAACATTTTTAATAACCGTAATTATTATTTGTTTTTAATTTGTACAATTTTACTTACTGATTGTTTTTACCTTGTAGAGTTGTAATGTTTTTAATACTGATGAAGACGAGGATCCACCCGTCGAAACGTAGAAACTGAATTACAGATGTTATACCAGAACAAAGTTGTAATTAATTTATGAAAGTCAGATCCACGAACCTAAAACCCACGTAAAACAAGCCAAAAATATACCCTCAGGTTCAATAAATCACCAACAATATATATATATATATATATATATATATATATATATATATATACTGTATATATGATTCATTGGCTTTCCCAAGTTTATAATGTAGTTCCTAAATGAAGTCAAAATAGATAGATACTTATAGTTGAATCAGTAAACTAGAGTTGGTTTGGAATAATTTTTTTATTTATATTGGTTGTGTGTCGAACGAGCTGTAGACAGTTACCAGTTTTTGAGTTTGTATAATACAAATCTGATTTTCTTCATTATATGGCTAATATGAGTATCCTACCTTTGGCGCCAAACCAGGTGAATTCCCAGATCTTTCACGCTAAGTACTGATCTGATGTATATCAATGTCCAGGAGAAAGGAGAGGGAATCGTAGTGAGGTAAGTACCTCGCATTTGGAATGAAGGCTACATAGTTAATTTTTTGGACATTGACCGTCAGTGATTCACTGTCGAACCACTCCATTATTGTCTTAAAATCTTTCTCGGCAAGATGTTCAGCCTGTTTTTATTTGTTTGCCTTGTATATAACCGCAGTGTCATCTCCAAATCTTACTATTACTCCAGCATTCTTTCGATTGAACAACCCATTCAGGTACATATTGAATAGTAGCGGTCCAAGTACTGTTTCCTGAGTAACTCCATATTAAATTGTTCTAGTCACTTTATGAGCCAGATATTCCGACGCTCTGTATCCTGCCTTTCAGATAACTTCTCAATAGCAAGTTGGGTATACCTCTGAGCCCAATTTCCTCCAGCGTGCTCAGGAGCTGGATGTGACTAACTGAAAGCCTTCACCAGGTCCACAATATGCAGAGCGTTTTGTCATTTCCATCCATGTTCGAGTTGATTCCATTCAGAACTGACAAACTAACATCATTTGTAGATTTTCCAGTTGTAAAACCTAACTGTTGATTACTGAGGATTTTATTTCTGTCTAGGAAGCATGCGTTTTTTCAGAAGTTTTTCAAATATTTTGGCAGAGTTTGAGATTAGTGGAATAGGTCTGTAGTGAGTCACATTCAGCTTATTCCTATTTTTAGGTTTCATTGTAGCAGTTTTGAAGGCTACACACCGGTGAAGTAGCATTTATTTAGTATATGCGCTAGTGGTTTCGTTATGTATGGGGATATTATTTTGAGATGTTCTGATTTCATAGCATCTGGACCTGGTGCCTTTTTATTTTTGAGAGTCAGTATACACGTTTCAACCTCATGTTTTAGGAAAAATTAATTTGATATTGTTATTTTGGGAAAATCTTTTTTATTGTTTTTTTTTTCTATTACTGATGCTAGTTTTCCTCCGAATAAAACGATTATCATAGTTATAGCACATCTGGCATCTCCTGTTGTTATTAATAATGATATAATCCTTCAGTGAACTATGTTGATTGCCAAATATAATCACAACAATACTCTCACCTTTTTTAACAATGAATGCCATGTGGATTACTGTCTGTCTCCAAGGATCTCTGCACACTTTAACTTTTGTTTCACTTCAGGCTTCACTTGATTTTTTAAATTTACTTTATTTTTATTCATCAGTTTGTTTACTTCTCACATAATAAATAATATTCAAGATATCAAAGCTGCCTCTGTTACTCGTTTTTCAATTAGTCAATCTCATTTATCAACATCAGACTGTTTGACGCCTTTGTGACCTTAAGCCAGAATATAGTATTCCCAAAGTGAGTTGGATAAATTCATTCTCAACTAAAAATATAGGGTTTATTCAAATTTGTACATAATAATGTCGACCAACACTTGAACTTGCAGACAGATTCTCAATTTCTGATCAGCCAAACATAATGACAAGGTTTGAAAATGTTGACCCATGGATGAGATTTCTCCCCCGTCTTGAAATAACTTTTAGTGAATGGAAGAAAGAAGATACCCCCCTTCAACATATAGAAACCATTTCCTGGAGCAACTGTCACTTTACGAGCATTACCTACCAATATATACAGATGGATCAAGAACTGATAGGGGTACGGGTATGCTTTATCGTGGTCACTGAATTCAAATACTAGTGTTTTCTCTGCAGAAATGTACCCAATATGACAGGCCTTATTGTACTTTTCTCACGACGAAGACGCCCATTGCCTAATTTGCCCGGATTCCCTAAGTTCCATCCTGACACTTCAAAGCCGTTTCGGCAACAACGAGTGGGCAGTAAGAATACTGGAATAAGTCACTCACCTCTCCAATCTCGGAACAATAAGGTAGTCATCATGTGGATCCCCGGTCATTGCAACATCTTAGGAAATAGGACGGCAGATGACACAGCAAGAAATACAACAAACAGAGAGCCCGATAAAGGAATGCCGGTTATCTTCGAAGATCAGAAAACTTTCGTCACATAGAAGTGTTACAAAGAATTTCGAACAACGTGGAATAACTTTGACACCCTCTTGAAAGTCGTGAAAACATCAGTAAGAAAATAACTCTCTAGACGTAAACGAGTGGTTGTGTGTAATATGAGTATTGGTCACACAAACCTAACTCGCCTGTATCTCTTAGCTGGAGCGAGAAATCAAGATGTGATGTGTGTCAAAGCCGCCTTGCGGTTGAACATATCTTGAACTATCAAAACTTTGAAAACCCTATAACTATATTTTGATGATATAGTCCACCGACGCATTCAACTTGCGTTCAAAAACCACATTTTATTGATTGAATAACAAATGTTTATTTCAGATATTTGCATTAATACTTCGCTGGGAATAATTTCATATGATTAAGGTACGAGAACAGGTATCACATTCCACATTTTTGCCTTTTTGAATCCGCTGCAGCGTTGCCAAGTTATAAGTTATATTCCCATTTTTACCACAATTGCAAAGTTTTTATTTTCAATTAATTCGGTTATGGAAATATTTTCAGCGGAAAGACTAGAATTCTACATATAGACCAAGAGTCCTTGTCACTTTTCAAACATATCATAAGTTTACCCACACTTAACATGTGAACTTGTGGTATCGATGTCGAAGATGCTACAGACATGCCCGCCATACATTTTTTCTTGGGCGAAGTGATGGTAGGAGAGATGGTGAAGGGTTATGGAAAAAAAGGGGAAAATATTGAAAGTTCACGACTGAGGGAACTGAGAAACGAAAGTTCACAACAAAACAAATTGACGCTCTCCGGAATTTTTTTTAGAGTTTACGACTGACCATTGGAGAGATCCTACTATTTGACTTTGAACAAAATAAATTTCGTCCGTTAGTCACTTTTGATGGGTAGGACGGGCACTGGGCCCACCGATTTTGGAAAAAAATTTGCGATTTTTTTATGATAAGTTTAAGACTGGCTTTTCAAAACTAGGATCAATGCCAACTACCTTATCGGAAAATGCAATTCCCAGTCATCCAACAGGTGGTGGGAATCTTATCAGTCGTAAAAAAAGTTCGTGAAATGAGGCTCTGTAGAGCACAGCTACTAGTTCTGGATTTGCATCATCAAAATCAAATGTTTAATTTTTATTTTATTTTATTCATTTCATTCATACACCATCCAACAGCCGAAGCCAATTACAGGATGGGAAGAATCAACAGTACAAAAATACATTAGATATAGTACTAATTAATCTATAGAATAAAAATCGAAACAATTCACACTATCAATTGGAGAGAGATATGCAAATCAGTACATATACTGAAAAAAACTTCTTGTGATTGAAGAAAAAAGTTTATATACTGATTTGCCTACTACCAGTCAGTATAATAGTAAGAAATTCTACAGCAATGCTCTTTTTATATCAGCAACTTTACGATGGAAAATATTAAAGGAATCTTGAGAAGACATATAATCTGAACAAATTCTATACTTGGGTGAGAATCGAAGTAAGTTAGAATGAGGTGTGTTAAGATAAAAGAAAGATTTGTCTCTCACTGGCAATCGAGGAACATGTATATCAATCGGTGTATGGCAATCGAGAAACATGTATATCAATGACTGGCACTCAAAAATTTTGTTGCAACGGAAGCATATAAAGATAAAAATACATTTCTCAGGTGTTTATAGTATGGATAACGCTCCGTAGGTCGCTACACTAACACGTACGTTGCAATTTCTCGGTGCAGGTATAATATGACTATTATTAAAATATTGTTCCTAATTTCTCAAATACTGTATTCTAAAGACTGGCGCTTGAATATTCACCTGAATTGGACCTGCTGGATCGATGAATTAATCTGTCAGTCATCTCACGTATCGGTGGAATATTGTCAGTGAATAAATAGAGCGCCGCGTAAAGCGCCCTGAATTGTTTTCGGAGCTATTTATTTGAAATTTCTGGATTTTCATAGCTCATATCAAGTGTTTGTAACTGACACTCGAAAATTAGGTTGAAACGGAAGCGCGCAAATCGTAAAATTAGGACACATGTCATAACGTCGGTGATGTAAAATCATTATTTCATATAAGATTTTCAATATGAGGTAAGTATTGGTTTCGATAGCATTGTGAATATACCAGTAGAATATAATTGACTCAAAAAAAGGTTTTGCAGACTCTGGGGTGGGGTAGTAAGTGCCATTGAAATGTTATATTCAATCTACGAAATACAAAAATTAAGTTAGAATTAATCACCTTACTAACGTTTTTCTAATAGGAAAATGTTTGAACTTCAATTCGGTTGTAGTTTGAAGCTGTTACTCGATACAGTAATGAACCAAATACAAAAAAACTTTTGTGCCAAGGCATTATTAGAACAAGATTTAACGAGGAACTAAAATATATATTTTTTTTACTATCTGAATACAAAATGTTGAGAGTCATTCCAAGCTGTTATTCTATTGGTTTGGTTGGAAGTAGGAATAGTTCCGGAAGGAGGGGAGAGGGCATATCGAACTTGTGAACAAATTCCGCCCAGGCACTGAATTATTCTTCTTATGGTCTCTGTGTGTTAACATTTTAAAAATATTTTATTTCGTTACTCTATCGGTCAGGTTTTCTGCAGCTCTTAAACATAAGAAATGATTTGTTTTGGGACGAATATTCTTCCCAAATCAGATGATTTCTCAATTTTGAAGGGAAAAAATAAAGAAAAAATGTGTGGGGTGCCAACCCACGCTCCCTCGAGATCCAGAGCTTAAATCTGGCGCCTTAAAGTATGGTCTGGTTTTGGCTGTTTTAGCCGTCATCGACGCTGTCAACGTCGTACTCTGAGGTCTGGTTTGCGATGAAAACAGTTCAGCATCAGCATTCGAAAAGTAATCTTCACACCGGCAAAAAATTATATTACGCATTGAAATGAGAGAATATTTACTGGAAGAAGAAGCAGATGAAGATTGTAAAATCTTGTTACTTGCGCAACACCTGAAAAATTAGAGAACGAACAGAAGGATTTTTCACTGTATTATTGATGAATAGAGCTTCAACGTGATTTGTTCCACTGAAAGCGCCAGAAGAAATTGTTAATAGATGGGTTTGAAGTTAGAAATGCATTTGCAACGAATGTGCTCTTGGCAGGACCGGCGTATTTATAGATTGAGTAGTTAACTAAATATCTGATAAAAATATGTATAATCTATAAACTGAATTTTTTAGCGTTTCTTTTCACTTCATGAGAAACCTCTCTTCAACAGTTTTTTCTGATTTGCTGATCCTTGTGGACCCTATGCTGCGCATCGTATAATGCCCTTAATTTGCGTATGCAATGAATTGATATTTCGTCTTCAGCTGCCGTAATTTTTGGAGCCATAATTATTTAAAATATAATCAACACACTCTGACGCGATGACGGCGCGTTCAGACTAGTCATTCTAGCAGTCAAGACGCGACGGCGCACCATCGGCGGTCGCCGATGCAAATTTAAACTCGCCAAGCAGATCACACTCATCCCAAAACATTGAATCGGTACTCCGCCATTGAAGGCCCGCCGTCGATGTCGACGGCCAAAACCATAATACCGTTAGACAGCTCGGCCAACTCGGTAATTACTAGATGTTGAAAATATGACCAAGCTGTTATAGTATTTCTAATCCCAATTGGACCGACATAAAAAGTTTCGAGAAGGAATTCTATTCCACACGACAGTTTTTTTTATGATTGTACCAGGAACGCTATGAAAGTAAAAACACTGGTAGTATATAAATTTCCCATTTGCCAGGCAGTGCATATGAACACTCATCGTAGTGCTCTTATCTTCATTGCCGTTCCAATTGGGATTAGAATAACTATACTAAATTGGTATGGTTGCTTTTTCCGAAAAAAGGACATACAAAACTTATGCACAAATATTTCCCAGGCAGTAAATGATTTTTTTACTGACATTTTGAAAACATTTTATTCTGTTACTTGATTGACCAGGTTTTCTACCGCCAGCTCTCAGCCTATACTGCATTCTCACTCAAATGACGTATAGTTTTAAATTTTAGCGTGCCTCTGCCACACTTTCCATGATTATGGGTAACAAACTTTTGATAAATGTGGTACAACTAACGTTGTGTGAATTTTTCAAGCCTCAACTCATAATATCGAAGTATACCTGGAAATTTGTGTTCATTTCCAAGAGAACAGTAGATACTTTTTCGCCATGAAGTATTGAACTGACGGTTATAGATTCTCGAATTGTGCATTACAGATAATTCATCCCTGAATTTTGGAATGTAAACTTATCATAAAAAATCGCTGATTTTCTCCAAATCTTCGGCCCCTTTGGAAAAGACTGGTGGACGAAATCTGTGTCATTTGGAGGCTAAAAGTAAGATGCCATCCATTGTCAGTTGTAAACTCTCAGTGTTTTTCGGGCCGGTTTTTTTGACACGAGCCTGTTTTTTGACACATTTAAACGTTGCAGCAGGTGAACGCCAAGTTTTAGACGACTGAAAATCGGCAAGCGTTGCTTTATTTTTGACCGACGAAACCAAAAAGGAAGAAGTTCTCTATTCGACGCGTATATTTAATTTTTTTTATCATTTTTTTAAGTATGATCACGCATAACTTTTCACTGAAGCGCCCGATTTCGATAATTCTTTCTTCAGTGGATAGGGTGTACTTCGAAATTGGTCCCATTTGAATTAAAAGATGAAATCCACCCCTAATGGTAGCAAAATGAAGGATATTGATCGCTCACCCTCTGAATTCTGGTCCGTTAACCGATTCTATCAGGCATAACTTTGAACTGGGATCTTCGATTTGGATGATTCTTCTTTTATTAGATAGGGTATACCTCATAATTGATCATATTTGGATTTCAACTGGAATTATCCACCCTTACGGGTAGGAAAATAGGGGATAATTGATTTTTCACTTGTGAACATCGGCACACATATGTAGTTGACAATGACAGATCGCTAGTGTCATTATCACAATATCATTATATTCTATGAGAGGATGGAATGATATAAAAAGTAATGAAATAAACTAACCAGAACAACAAAAATAATTTATATTTCAACAAATAGTAGAAGTAGATAATCATATTATTTAACTGGTAATAGTTGAAGTAAGGTGAGTAAGTAAGTATTTTGGAAGTAATCAAAAAACAAGCAGTTAGTAATTAGTAGATTTCAGCCACAAAAAATTGAAAAATAAAAACTCTTCAACAAAAAATTAAACCGACGAAATACGGAACTGAAAAGTAAAAAATAAAATAAACCTTCTTAGTCTCAATAACTGAGCTCCTGAACTAATGTAAGTAACTAATTTTCAGTCGGCGCCAAACTAACAATCAACGAAGATCATTAAATTACATCATGAAAAATTATCAGAATGTCACCGCCCAACTTGATGCTATCATTTTACGCCTTACCTAATTCATTTGCTTGTTTGTTTGGCGCCGACTCAAAATTAGTTACTTACATTAGTTAAGGAGATCAGTTATTGAGACTAGGAAGGTTTATTTTATTTTTTACTTTTCAGTATTTCGTCGGTTAAATTTTTTTTTAAATAGTTTTTATATTGTAAACTTTTGTTTTATACTACCCTCAGTAGTGAGCTTTCAATATTTTCCACCTTCTTTTTTATAACCGATCAGCATTCTTCCTACCATCACTCCGCCCCAGAAAAAATGTATGGCAGGCACGTCTGTATCATCGTCGACTTCGATACCATAAGTTTACGTGTTCAGTGTGCGCAAACTTATGATACTTTTGAAAAGTGACACCGGCTCTTGGTCTAATAGATCATTCGAATATTTTGTGATATCTTAATTCAAACAAATTTTAATTCGAAATTTTGTTGAATTCCAACGAGAACACTCGTTCTATTCTATCTATATTTAATGGTCCTACCTGAATCCTCCGCAATATGTTTTTATTGTTCACGGCGTTCCCAAATTGCACATAAACTTGAACTGCATAGTGGTAATTATGACAATTAAGAAAACCGTTTCGTGTTCAATTCGTGAATTCGTCACACCTCCATGAGATAGCGTGTTAGTTTTCAAGCATTTGAATGACACAAAGGTTTACTATCGCTTGTCTACACTCAACCAATTTGTATTTTTTATAGATGGTATTAATGTTTCAGAGCATGTTCTTTGTTATTATCCCAACTCACTAGGGCAAGTCCAAGATTTCGTAAAATATGAACCAATTTAAATGGAACAATATTCAAAATCAACTTCCGTATTAGATTTTTTCCATGCAAAATTATACAAATTCACTCATTGTACTCACTCAAATAAAATTGTATATCATCAACTGAAATACGAATTTGGGTAGTTGATTCTGAAACTTGAAATGTCCATTTTATACAAATTTCTCGCGTATTCAAATTTCAAACAACAAATTTCTTCCTGAAAGCTTTTCAGGAAAAAAAAAGTAAACCTTCGTCACAGGTGTTATTCAATCATTTCAATTCCCGACGACCTCCAATAGGAAGCTACATCAAAGTATTCACTTCTCGATCCTGCTCTCCACCAACAACATATTAGTTATAGCTATCGATCCAATCCTATTCAGTATTCATCATTGAATATACATAACATTCTTGGAGCTTTCTGAAGGAAATCTTACATAGGGGCAAACGTCGTTCGTTATCGCAATTTTTTTGTGAATTGTGAATTCATTTTCATATAACTCGATGCATTCACGGAATAAATAATTCAATTTGAGCAGTACCGAACTGGAAACAGTTCTAAGAAAACTTTAAAAATACAAAATATTGTGACTTGATGTAACTTGCAGACTTTTCATTTATTTTTCGCACTATGAATTTATCAGCTTCATCAGGTAATTGCAACAAAACTTAAATTTAGAAATTCAAAAAACTCCCGACACAAAAAACCTCACAAAAGTACAGAAACCTGTAGCTAACTTGTATTAAATGTCATACTTCATCATTTATGGTTGTATTCTGTATTGATTTCATTCACTTGGCGGTTTCTCGACGAGACGACATTCGTACCAAAATATTAATACTTATTTCAAACTTAAAGTGCCAATATATAATATGTTTTTATCCTTTAGATTTTTTGTGTGAGAGGTTCTTAAAATTTTTAATTTAAGTTGTATAACATGCTTTTTAAACTTTATTTAATACTAGTAGACCCGCTACGATCGACACCCTATCCCTACATTCACACAAATACTTTCCGGGACGAAACACGAAATTGGGACACTAGACCTTGCCTCGTCGAAATCTGAGTATTTTAACAATAGTTGAATTTTTATAAATATTATTGAAGTTCCACGATTTTGGCAATGCAATATTGCGGTTTTCAGTTACAACCTGAAATTATTATTCCGACTTTTTTCTTTTCCTTGATATTTCGTAAATACAGTTCATTGGGCGACTTAGAGTGATTGATTGCAAACAACTTATCAGTTTTAATTTCCTAGATTAAGTTTTTGGCCGAATTCATCCTCATGACAGATCGGCTTCGGTAGAATTGCAAAGAATGAGAAGCAGTACTTCAATACTTTAGCTTTGTACCAAGTGTCGTACTTAATTATTCGAAAATATTTTCACATTTTGAATACTTCGCCATTCTCACTTGAAACTACTATTAGTAGAGATCATTCCAATGAGCAAAAACACGATAACTTCAAAGGGTATCCTGCTGCCATGTTCTTGCAATAGCATTGAATTTCGAATTGATCAAACCTGTGGAAGTTGCTCACATCCCTTCATCAACTAGAAAAGAGCTGATGATCTTCAAACGGCTGAACGGATTTTCTTGAATATCACTTACCCAAAAATGTTTCTCCTTCCTAGGACCACGAGTTTATAACATGGTTCCACCTGAAATTAGAAAAATAAACCCCACAAAGATGTTCAGAAATAAAGTAAACAAATGGCTACTGAGCAAAAACAAGCTTTATACTCACCAAATGATTGATCTGAAAAATATCTGTTATATCAGAAATTCCTAGCAATTTTGAAAAAATTTCTTACCTGAGTGATACACTTCTCCATTTTCCTTAATATATAACTCCTGTCTATATATCGTATTAAGTGTATTTAACCTTAAATATAAAATTGTATCTTACCTGATTGATATTTTTTTATGTCACATACTCCCGGGGATATGTAAGCTCCTTTCCAGAAATGACGGGACAATTTGACAAAAGATTCACTAGTGTGTGAAAGCCACAGAAACTTGTCAATGTATGTTACAAATAGCTTTCTGCTGCAAATTCTTCCTAGAATCGTTCACTATGTAGCATGTAGTACATATCCCCGGGGATCGCACACAAGTAATACTGTTTTAATCCTGTGCGATACATATCCCCGGGGTCCTGTACAGACAGGCTTGACCTTGTAGATATCATATATGTGAGTTCAAGCTACAAAACGGAATGATTTCAGTCTTTCAATAAAGCGGTCCGCACGTATTCTGGAATTAGCGGCAGAAAGATATCGGGAATCAGTTCTGGTGGATACTCCGGGACCTTCGAGAGTAAATGAAGATATTTTTTTTTTCGCATGATAATTGTGACATATATGGTGATAGACAATATGATTGCATTAATTTTTCAAGGATTTGTTGTTTATTTCTGTTATAAATGAATATTTGTTTTAATTGAAATTCAATAAATTGTTTTTCTTATCACTTGATTAGATTCCTTTCAATTCAAGAATCTGAAGTTCTAGTCTCCAGAGACATGTCCTGAATCATAACAGCATAGTCTGAAATATTCTCTTTCAGATGTAGATATCAAAATCATCATTCGATAGAGTAATCAACTTTAAAATAACGCGATAATATATATTACATACATATCCCCGGGGATATGTATCGCACATGAATTCAGATGTGTTACATATCCCCGAGGATATGTATAGAAGTCAGCCAATTTCCCTAACGCAGTCAAGGCGTTAATAATATTTACCACAGACAAAAAGTTTTCAGTTCGAATACAAAAGCGACAAGCTTTTGAACCTATAACTCACGGAATAACTTACGTCACACATCAAAAGCAATTATTTTCAACTTTTTAGTGCATTTGAATAAAAGCTTGCCTTCAAAAATGTTTTTTATTAATTATTTTATTTTGTGCTTTTAAGTACTTAAGTACGCCTGAATCTATGCATTTTTGTTAAAGCATCTTTATTATGAGGCCTGTTTCCTGTAAGTTCTGAGCGATCTAGTCCTTCAATGAGGAGACCATCTGAAGATCAATTCATCCGCCAGCTTGGGGTTGCTATCTTCAATTAATGAATTTCATTTAAAAATCAATATTCTTCGACTAAATTCATAATCTCCACCCCAAAAACCCCTACCAATTTTGAATCGAATCGGGCCATAATAAAAAAACTCGTTCGCCATCTTGAATTTGTGAGTTTTATGGATTTTAAAGGAAAATTCATAATCTTCGACCATGAAAACCCCCACATACCAATTTTGAATCGAATCCGACCATAAACCTAAATCTCGTCCGCCATCTCAGAGCGTCATTTTGTTTTTTTCTATAACAAAAATTCCATGAGCCACCATTAATTCCTGAATTCTGACAAAATATTCATAATCTTCGACTCCGGAAACCCCCACATACAAATTTTGAATAGAATCGGACCATAATCACAAAACTCCTTCGCCATTTTGGAGCCGCCATCTTGAATCTATAAATTTTCACAAAATCTTCATAATTTTCGAACCCGAAAACCGCCAAATACCAATTTTGAATCGAATCGGACTATAATAACAAAACTTGTCCGTCATCTTGGTGTCCCATTTCAAATTTTTTAGTTTAGACAAAAAATCCACAATATCCGTCCCCGAGAACCTCCACATACCAAATTTGAATAGAATCGTACCATAATCACGAAATCGTCCACCATCTTGGAGACGCTATTCGGTTTTCATCTCCAACAAACATTTCATAATGCATTGTTACCGGAATTATGAACACCTGCCAAATTTCAGCTCAATCGGATGTCGGCAAGTGCTCCAAAAATGCATTACTAACTTTGAACAGAATGACAGAATGACATACGAACGAAGCAAGTTGAATAAAAGCTTGTAAAAAGTCATTACAAAAATATATAAGCATCTTAATTTCCAACCGATGCTAGGAATGTTTTTCTTAACGTACAAATTTCAATTGTTTATTACCGAGATGAATATCATGCATCATATCATTGAATAGAAATATTACGTCAAAGTTGCTAAGGTGATCACTGAGTAAATTAATATAATATGATGCAGGTCATTAATGTTTTTCTTACTCTGAATAATCAACTCAGTTCCTCATTATGATGAAAAACATCAATCCTCCCACTCAAAAAATTAATTGTTCAACCAGTATAAAGCTTTGGTCAATGCTTCGATTATTGTTATAACTGAGTGTAGAATATTGAACCAATATTTTCAGTATATATCCTTATGAAAGGGGTGTTTCAAAATGATGACACATAACTCGAAGAGGGAGAGTGGACTATATTGAACTAGTTTATGTCCGCGGCTTTGTTATTCTTTTTTCTATTTCCATGGGTTTTAACTCGCTACCATCGATGATAATCATTGCACTCGTTATATTACCCCCGATAAGTTAATTCACTTGTCACATGGTACATTTCCGACTAATTTGATTGGCTGAGATGATAAAACAACATAATAGCAGATGCTATCAAATCGATGATATTTCCATTATCACCGTATGTTGACCCTCAACTGTTTCTAATGAAAATTCTAGAATATCAGTTTGACTTCAAGAAGTTTACTTTATTTGATAATGTTCATTATATTATCTCACCAAGGGCAAAGGTGGCTGGTCAGGTTGACGAGAGTCTTATCGATATCTGAGCCATGCATCATCGGGCGCGTTTAATACTTGGATGGATGACAAAGAAGGTGCGTGTTGAAATGCCCTAACAACTGTAGCGTAGTAGCATATTCGCAGCTGCAGTCGTTCTCATCAATGAGCACGTGATAATACGATAGATATGCCATCCTTCGGAGGGGACATTAAAATGGCAGACTCGAGTTCATAGATGTGGAGCTCGTTAAAAAACCCTACCACTGAAACAACAGAGGATTCGGCAAAATTTCCAGTTGGGGGCGGTGTGCTTACCGGCGTCGGTGTTTAGCCCTGGCCGCAGAAATAGGCCGCGGTTAAATAAAGCAATAAAAAAAATTATATCACCAAATATAACCCGTCCAATCATTATTTATCGGTGATAGCACTCGTTTCAACTTGCTGCTATCACCGATGATAATAATTGCACTTGTTATATTACCCCCGGAAATAAAGCTTGTCGCTGTATTTCCAAGGGAGTAGAGCTACTTAGTTTTTGTTTTACTACCTGTGAGGTGAAAATAAGAATTTAAATTATTTTTTGGAATATCCATTCATTGGCAATCACAATGCAAGAAATTGAACCAACTAAACGAACTTTTTTAATTATTTTCAGATACACTGGCCATTGAGATGAATACCAACTCAGCAGTTAAATTCTTCTGCGTAGTTTTCTCGTTACTCATCATCCTAGCAGCAGTATCATCAGCCCAATATTCTGATAATGACAGTGAGTATTCAACATTTTTTTCGATCGTATGTGCTTTCGATACTGATTTATTTCATATTATGAAACGAGTTATAATATATTTATAGGGAACTTCAGTCAAGAATTCATTTTCAGGATGAATCCAGAATTCAAACAAATTGTGATGAGTTTGATATGCCCGGACTACGGGGTGTTATGACTTAACACACCACACCTGTTATACCAGACATTATTCGTTAGATTGGGAAAAACAGTATTAAAAGCATCGACTACCTGAAAAGTGTCGAACCGGAAATGAATCTATGGAGCGGTCGACATAAATAAATTCCCTTTCTTTCAATACCGGAACGTTGGGTTGTTTATCCAGGACGTACCACCGTTCAGGAGGAATTTCGAAAAACAATAATTTACCATGAAATAGTAACACAAAAATAATGCACTCATAAAATGTTAGACTGTACATATATATTTAGTAAATAAACACAATTATTTCATTCACGAATAATATGAAACAATATTCATACAACAAAAAGAGTGTAGCTTATTGGTAGTTACTTTTACAGTTGGCTACAAAATCGAACTAGATTTACTAAAAACAATTTTGACATCAATTGTCACAAAAGGCTAGAAATAATTCTCTTTTGAGATCTTTGTTAACTTGAAACTATGGAGATACTTTTACAGACACATGCACATAACGAAAAAGGTTGGGCTTGCCATTAACATAAATATAGAAAAACTTACATATCTCACCCGGTTTCACACTTATTCACTGGAGTAGGTTTTAACACGACAATTAGTTTTGATTTTATTATTATTTCGATTACTCCCGCGTCAATTGGTTATTTTATTTCATTCGCCCGATATATTAATATAGCGCGATATGGCTATGGTTTTTCTAAGAGATCATGAACCATGGAGTTGCGGTTTTCCCTTGATTTATCTCGATTCGGGAAGCGTTGACAAAAATAGGCAATTTTTGGAAAAAACTATTGTTCCCTCGTGCTTTCACTTGGAGCTTCAATACTTGAATTGAATTTCGTTTGCAGTTGCTTAGTTTAATGTTTTCTGACAATCACTACATTGATTGGAAACTCTCATTATCATTGTACGATACTGTGATTCGATGGACTTCTGAACCTCACTTTTGAGAGAAACATATTACCGGAGGAACGACTATGATACTCGGTTACTGCTAAACACCGAATGAATTTTTGATATGAAAACTCGTGCTTTCATAAGATCTTCGGACCGCGGTATTAGGTGGGTGAATGAGATAAAGAGTTGTTTTGTTGTCGTTTAATTGTTTTTCTTGTCAAAATAAATCATGGTCGTAAAAGTAATGGCTTTGTTTTTTCCATTGTACGCATTGATAAATACAATGAAATTTTAATGAGTGAATTTTAATGGCTGTCAATTATCTCTAGATTTATCGCGTATGTCGGTTCTTACGATTCAATAATATCGCGACTCAATGTCAACAATTTTGGGAGTTATGATTGTGTTTACCAAGTATATCTATCTGTGGACGTTAATAGCTGTATAAATAAACTGTTTTATTAGGACATTTTTTAATTTCCCTTCCCATCTTGGAAGTGATGGTTTTGTTTACCTCGTAATTTTGATAAATTATGGGGGTCGCCGGATGTACGAGTTATCTTACTTTTCTTTAATTGTTTTTGGATAACGACACATTTTTAACGGAAATGTGTTTATCAGCGTTTGTCGCTTATTCGAAGTTAGAACTTATGTTCATAGTAAAGAATATTGTGTAGACCTTTCAGAAATGCGGATTTTTCTGTAATCATGGATCATGACAAGTTGGACACGGTCAAACAAGTTTCTAGAGTTCCGTATCAACGGCAAAATACATATAAGCAATTGCATGCAGTCAAGTCGATCGAAACGGAGTTATTTCTGACAAGACAGCTTTCAAATCAATGAATACGAAAGTCATATGGATATTTGCATAATAACATTATTCTTCGGGAGATATTGCATCATATTCATAAAATAGAACAAAATGTTACAATTTTTTTCAAGACTTCGTTTCCACTCCTCTTTCGATTAAATTAATTCCAAGGCATTGGAAATAATGGTGGAAGACCTAAGCGAATGTTATCTATGGGTCCCAATTGGAAAGTTAACATAATTTTTCTACGGGATATTTTTTTTGAATTGATGCAATAAATGTTGGAGGGAAATACCACCCACGTGCTCAAAACTATGTTGATTTCACCTTCACTCAAAATAAGACTCAATAAAATTATTCAAAACGTGATTTTTTGAAAAATTTAACATACATACGAAATACAACTTCCAATTCACTTACATTTATAGTCAAATGATCCGTTTACCCAGATTAGTTTTTGTATTTAAATTTGAAACGTGGCGCCGATCATTCGCGTTTATATCTAATAGCGCATAGTTACATATAATTCACATAGAAAAACCTTGTTTTTTATCAAAAATCAGCAGTTCAAACATCTACAAAATACTTCATATTCATTTATCACAAATAATTATGATTTGGGCAGATCACACAGTGATCTGCCCATGCGACCAACATACACCTATTGTAGTCAGCTTTTGATGAAATAACTGCTTGCTAACAATATGTTATTACAGACTTCTGTCTCTTATTGCAGTGATGCACACATTTATTCCAATAGGAGAATTCTTAAACCATCCTTTCGAAATCGTTTTTTGCCACTGAGGATTTGGCGTTGAAAAACACTTTTCACATAAGATATAGTTTTCTCGTTTTTTCATAATTTGTTTGAACAATCTTACTGGACATATATTTTCTACTTTGGTGTTTGCCATTTACTGTCGGTCAATCTTTGATTTCCCCCTTGCGCTGTTTTAGAAAATACTGTATTATATTCATCTGGGTCTCTTGTCCACTGTTGTCTGTCTCAATTTTAAAATGGAATATCTCACAGATTTCTGCTTCTCCGCCTCCCCAGGCTAATTCATAGGCAGCAATGTGATGAAATTTTCCTTGTAGCCCTGTAGGCTCTTCTTTATTCCAAGATAATGCCATTTCAAAAATGTCTTGTTTTATGAGATCTTTAGAACTCGCCTGTCTTTTTTCTGGAGTTGCTTGTGAAATTTTATGTTTTGGGTTACGGGCGTTTCTTGTTTTCTGAAATTGTATGTCGTTGAACGGATCGAAAACCCTTCATAATCATTAAAGCACCTTTCTTGTAACATTTTTGCTGAAGTGTTCCAAATCGTCTTACCTGCACTCTCTTTGTAATCTTCACCGTTACTCTCCTCCATGTGGCATGCCCAGTCACATAAACTAGAAGCTAACTCTTCATTGGGCGTTTTTTTCACGATTTCGTATTTTATTTCCATACAAAACAGCGTGAATTGCTGCAAAATGGGTGTAGTTGAATTCACAGTATTCCGCGGCACATTATCATGGATCTCTTTTTAAATTTTTAGTGTATGCATCGAAATGTCGTAATTCAGGTGTCATATTCGGTGATGTTATCGTGGTAATGTTTGTGAAATATGTCGTACTGAGAGCGGATTTTATCACATCTGGTCATATTTGGTTTTGCTAACTGCAGATTATCTCTTTTTTTATTGCCACGATCTAGAAAGAAGGAAAACTCCTAGTTAACCTTTACTGAAGGATGACCAGCTGTGTTACAAAACCCGCCCTAAATACATCGGAAATAGGTTTGTGAATGAATTCATTTATATTTTTTTTATGTATAAAAATCGATATTTATAACTACATTAATCCTATTCACTATTAATAGATTAGCAGTAATTATAACACAATGTACCAGTTTCTTGATATATTTTTTGGGTAACCTTCCACAGTCTGAAAATCAAAATATAATCAGGGAAATATATACAAGTGTAGAAAGGGCAAACAGTTCACCCCGATAAGTTACTGATTGAAAATGATTCAGTTAGTCAGTAACTTATTATGTTGTATTTTGAATTTGTCTATCAAAAAAATACTATAAATTCAAAACCAACCTCTCTATATAGTTTGGTTGACGTTTCGGTGACTATATCTGCCCCCGTTATCAGAATCTTCTAAATCTCTTTCAATTGTTTGAATAATTTGTTTTTTCTGCTAAAAAATTTGAGTGTGACGTATTGCTCATTTGATATATGGGGTCAGTTTATTAGCATTCTGTCATATCTCACTTTTTCTCCAAGTAGAGGTAACCATGTAAACAGAATTTGTTGGGAAGCAGTTATTATTTCTTTCTATTTTCTCTTCTCTTGGTGTGGTTCTTTCATCAAGATTTTCGTCCTATTCCATTCAATCGTATGATCGCCATTGGATATGAGGATATGTTCTGCAATTTTTGATCTGGTTATTTGTCGATTTCTGATGTAACCCTGATGTTCACTTTGGTGCAGTTCTAATGGTCCTGACGTTTCACCTATATAACTATCATAACACGAACAAGGTATGTTGTAAACACAGTTTTTGGTACTTTCATCGGTGTTTTTTTGTTTTGTTTGTGTTAGTATAGATCTCAGTGTGTTTGTTGTTCTAAGTGATGTTCTCACATCGTACTCCTGTTGGTTGTGTTAATTGGTTGTTTGGTGGATTGTTTTTTCCACAAACTGATCCGGATATTAATTTTTTTTGAGAACAGATTTTATAAGGTTTATTTCTTCTTGTAGATTCTGGTTGGAATTGCAAACTAGTTGGGCTCTATTATTGAGACCTTTTGTCACACTGGCATGATGGTTTGAGGTAGATATCGGTTGGTATGTATCTTCTTTCATAAGGTGAGTGAGGGGGACACTTTCTAGAGAAATTGAATGAATTACAAATTCAATATGGAGATGGAGTAAGTTTTGATGTCGAAGGTTTGTTTACTAATGTCCCTATTGATAAAACTCTGGAAATCGTTAAAAAAAAGATTAGAAAATGACACATGACTGAAGACATGAACAAAACTGGATGTCAGTGCCATCATAGAACTACTCAAACTATGAACAGAAAAAACAAATTTTCCAATTGAAGAACGAATTTTATCAACAAGAGTTTGGTATGGCGATGGGTTCTCCTTTGTCACCCATTTCAAGTAACATATTGATGTAATACTTTGAAGAATCTATCGTTGAAACTTTCCACAATGGTCCAAAAGTATGGAGGCGATACGTGAATGATGTTTTCGCTATCTGGAATCGAAGTGGAGAAGAATTAAAAAATTTCTTTGATCATATAAACGGTCAAGAATCGACGATCAAATCTACGTTAGAATCAGAACTGCCCTTTTTAGATGTCATTATCCAAAAATCGTCATCTCGAATGGAAACACATGTACACAGAAAGGAGACACATACCAATCGATATCTACACTACAACTTAAACCATCATGCCAGTATGAAAAAAAGGCATAGTTAAATGTCTCTATAATCGAGCCCAAATAGTTTGCAATTCCAACCAGAATCTACCAGGAAGAAATGTACCCCATAAAATCTGTTCTCAAGGAAAATGCATATCCGGATCAGTTTGTGGAAAAAACAATCACTGACATTGAAAACAACAATCCCCCAAAAAACCAATCAATACAACCAACAGGAGTACTCATACCCCCTACACATTTCACAACCAACAAAATACCTCATGTCCCCGGATTATCTGAGAAGATCAAACGGATTGGACATAGGTATGATGTGAGAACATCATTTAGAACAACAAACACACTGAGATCTATACTATCACAGTAAAAAAAAAACGCCAAACATACCTTGTTCGTGTGGTGATAGTTATATAGGTGAAATGTCAAGACCATTAGAAGTGCGCCAAATTGAACATCAGAGTTACATCGGAACTCGACAAATAACCGGATCACATCCAATGGCGATCATACGATTGAATGGAATTGAACGAAAATCTTGATGCAAGAACCACATCAAGAAAGGAGATAATTGAATTATTCTTTCCAATGCTTTTCAACAAATTCTGTTGAAATGGACCATACTTGGTAACCTCTACTAAGAGAAGAAATGATATATGGTAAAATGCTAATGAACTGATCTGAACATTACCCCACATATCAAATGAGCAATACGTCACTCTCAAATTTTTAGGCAGATCTCAATTGACATCCGTCATATAAAGAAGCAAAAAAGACTCTGCAAGAGGAAAAACCAAATTATTCAAACAATTAAAGGGGATTCAGAAGATTTTGAGAATGGGGGCAGATATAGTCCCCAAAACGTCATTCGAAAACTATATAGAGAAGTGTCTTTTGAATTTTTACTATATTTTATTATAGGCAAATTCAGGATACGACAAGTTACTGACTAATTGAATCATTTTTCTATAGGATAATTTGGTGAACGCAGTAACTTATCGGGGTGAACTAATTAGTTTGTCCTTTGTACACTTGTATAGATTTCTCTAATTATATTTTCATTTTCAGACTGTGGAAAGTTACCCAAGAAACCATGTCAAGAAACGTTGTTCCTTCACAAAAAATCGCATTCATTCAATACTTACAAAGTACCAATTTCGGAAAGAAATAACTTCAAATGCCTTTTTTATTCAAACTAGAAAAACCCTGGTTTCTGGAAGAACTTTTCAGAATAGTAGAAGTGAAAAAATAGTCATTTGATACACTTTTAATCTTATATAATATCAAATTACATGGTGTTTGGCTTGGAATCAAGAATTAGTTCGAGGCAGCAATATTGAATAGGGTTTCTCAGTGAAAAGTATCATTTCCTATACAGTTTATACTCCTAGTTGAATTAAAATTAAAATTAAAATTTGATGTCCATGACTGCTCATCCCAATAACTATAATGGAAAAATACAATAGTAATGGTAATAGTAGGAAGTGACAGATGCACTACTACCTGATTAGATCAATTTTCTCCCTCTGCTATATGAGCCCCTAGCATATAATTGTGGAATTTCTCCCACTGTCAGCTGATATGATCCAAGGTTTCTCAATTTTTTTATATCCATCATCACACTCCACCAGATTCTAGAGGAGAGGTGTTTCTGGTCCCTCTCTGCAGAATCTGCATGTGCTCCAAGCCTAGCTTCCTGAGGTTCCTCCGAGCTTGCAGAGTGTCAGCTTTTTAGACTGCCGCATAACTGAGAGTCTTTGTGCCATCATGTTATTCTCAATACTTATTTCTCTTCGTTGAAATCCTCCTGAAAATATGAGTTTCTCAGGCCGCAAAGTAGCTCTGGCTCGAAAAGGGGCGTTGATACCGCTTCTCATGCCAGTGCATCGACAAATTCGTTACCTCTCTACTCCGACGTACCCTGTCACCCAGAGGAGGAGAGATTACTTCGTTGTTTCTACCTAATTCATTTATTTTATGAGGCTTCCTGGCTATCGAGCAGGATTGTGATGTCCTTGTTCCTCTAGTTCCTGTCAAGGTTGAACTGGACGCATATTTCGCTTGGAAGATGCCCAAGGGTACGCAGTATCTGGTGTGAGGTTCGAAGACGCCTATTCCAGTCTCCTCGAAGGTCTTACCATATTATGGTGTTTTCTCTCAGTATGAGGCTGGATTCTATGCTCCACTCTCTTTTATTGCTCAGCTCTGTGCAACTTCTATGAGGTTATCAACAACTGTTTCTTGCTTTCATTTCTTACAACTGCGGGGCGAGTCATCATTAGGGTCCACCAAAATTTGCTCCAAGATGATATAAAGACTTGTGGATTGCGTTTTTCTGAATATGACTATCTGGAAGTTCTGCCGAATTGCAGCCGGTGCCAATTCGAGATTACTCAGTAACGTTGGCATTTTTCCACCAAGCTCCTATAATCAGAGGAACCATCATAACAGGATCATTATTACCATTATTATCATTATTTTTAGAGTTTTTATAAATCATTTCATTCAGGTCATGGCTTTCGGATATTCGACCCATTCGCATCTGTCAGGTGGAAGATCATTGGTCCAAACATTATTAATACAAATAAATTAAATATTACCTCAAAAGTGCAAGCATGGACAAAATCAGACTTTCCTACAAATTCATTGGCGGGTTGGTCTGTTCTGCAGTTCGACCAAAGGCTGGATAAAGAACTGGAAAATGGAAATGTGCTACTGAATGAATAATTTGCCTCTCGCAGAGCTCACTTCATCGAGCTACAAGCCTCGATATTGGTGGAAGATACAATAACAGCTTTGAATAATGATAATTGCGCTCATATAATACTTCTCGAGTATGAGGCATTTGATGAGATATGGCATGAGGGTCTACTCGAAAAACCATACAACTTCCTCTTAAAAATTTTTTTCATCAAGTCGTTTCTCTGGTAACACTATTCCTGATAAAAATCCATAATTTTCGGACACAAGAGCCGGTGTCCCTCTAGGCTATTTCAACCTGCATTTGTGTATCGCTCAGATGCTTGGGACCAGGCATACATAACCAACATTTGCGTCCTAAAATGGACGCAAATGAAAATTTGAATACATGGAGACTCAGATCGGCCATCCATCAAAGTACTGTAAAGGAATTTTCCTCTTCAATAAAACTTCTGCTACCAATTACGGTTTTCCGGTTGTCTCGGGCATCACCTCCTGTTTAATGTTGGAAGGCCACTTATTCCGGGCATTCGCAGTGGAGATATGAGATTCTAGGGGACGGAATGATAACTCAGATCAGGACAGATTTCACTTGACCTTGTCTGGTTGTATGTCTGGACGTCAACTGCCTCAACTATATAACAGAATAATTACGAGCCAACAGAATTCAATCTGTTGGCTCGTAATTATGTCTGTCTGACAACTAAAAAATCCGTTGCGACTTATATCACGTGACCTCAGATTTGGCGGGAATTTAAAAAAAAGTTGTCTGTGGTTCCAAAAAATGGAACAAATTGACAAGAAATCAAAAAAATTTATAGAGAAAATGTGTTTGAAATCCAATGCATGTATCAATTTTGAAGCAGATTGAAAAAAATAAAATATACCATTTTATTTCTCTACCCCGACTAAGGAATATTATAACATTCTTGTTTTATCTGAAAACAGCTTTGATAACCTAAATCTTATGAATTAGGGTCAAAACTAATCAAATATTTGTGGAATAGACATTTTGCGGGAGATGAATCATGAAAACACGATTTAGTCTTGTCACTAGATGTAGTCATGCCCTGTATATTGATGCACATGAGCTTATTCAATATTCTCAATCCGTAAATAATATTCAAACCAACTGATATTTGTATTAAAACTCAATAATACATTATTTATCCTTGCTAAATTTAATATTGGTTAGTAAATTTGAACTTCAATGTCTATATTTTTGAATTTTATAAGGCGGCTTTGAAAAAAGATCTACTTTTGTTGTAACAATAACAAATGTCACAATAACTTGATGACAATTTTCTTGGAGTTGTTCTTTATCAGTTTTTGTATTTTTCAATCTATCAATAGAAATGCATCCAAAACTGAGTATACAAGAAAAAATAGAAATAGTATTGCTATATGGCGAAAATTATCATAGCACAAGAAGGCATCTAGGACAAAATTTGCATTTTACTACGGTGGCAAACATATTGCAAAAATTTAAGGAAACTGGATCGGTTGAAAACGAATATAAAAGTGTTCACGTTAAGCCTGTTGTAAATAAATGTTTTACTGACAGTCACTGAGACACCAAGAGTTTCGGCGAGAATTATGGCAGAAAAGGCAGAAATATCTCAAACCTCTGTTACACGAATTTTGAAGCAAAATCACTTTCACCCATATAAACCAAAATTTGTGCAAGTACTGCGAGAGAGGGATTATGAGGAATTTTATTTTTGTGAATGGTTCCAGGAAATGTTAGGAGACAATCGTGATTTCTCAAAAGATGTGCTATTTTCTCACGAAGCAACTTTCACCTCAAATGGTGTCGTCAGTTCTCAAAATTGTAGATGGTGGGCAGATCATAATCCTAATTTTATTATTGAAGCCAAGGACCAATATAGTTTCAAAAGGAATGTATGGTATGGAATTTTAAATGAGCGAATTGTAGGTCCCTTCTTTTTTGGACAAAATTTAAATGACGAACGGTGTTAGAATTTTCTACGGACCGTGTTACCTACATTTATCGACAACCTACAATTACAAGAGCGGATTCGTTTATTCTTTCAAAAAGATAGGGCTTCTATTCATTCTACGAAAGAAGTGCGGGGGTGGTTGATCAATGAGTTTAGTGAGCAGTGGATAGGTCGATATTTAGGTAATCCTTGGCCTGCTAGGTGTCTCCAGACTTAACGCCGTGTGATTTTTTTCATGGGGTTGCCTGAAAAGCCATGTTTATAAATAACGCCCATTTCGAAATGTGAAATATTTAGAAATTTGTATAAGGGAAAATGCAGCACTGATCAACAGAACATGTTGAAAAATGTTCGCCGCGAAATGTTTCCCAGAACAATTCTATGTATGGAGCGCGAAGGTGGTCACGTAGAATATTGAAAATTTGTACATTGTTTGTTTATTGAGTTTTTTTTATTTTTCCACATCTACCTAAACAATACTAAATTCAATTAGGATAAATAATGTATTATTAAGTTTCAATAACAAATATTAGATGGTGTAAATTCTATTTACGGGTTGAGAATATTGAATAAGCTCATGTGCATCAATATACAGGGCATGACTACACCTAGTGACAAGACTATAACGTGTTTTCATAATTAACTTGCCGCAAAATGTCTTTTCCACCAATATTTGATCAGTTTTGACCCAAACTTATGTGATTTAGGTTATTAAAGTGGTTTCCAGATAAAACAAGAATGTATAATGTTTCTTAGTAAGGGTAGAGGAATAAAATGGTATTTTTGTTTTTTCGTCAATCTGGTCAAAAATTGGTACATGGTGTCCTCGTTGGATTTCAAATACATTTTCTCATTAAAATGTTTCGATAACTTGTCAATTTGACCAATTTTTCGGCACCACAATCAACTTTTTCTAAAATTCCCTCCAAATCTGAGGTCACGCGATATAAGTCGCAACGGATTTTTCAGCTGTCAGACATGCAGAAACGAACCTCCATTACAGTTTTTCAGAAATTTCAATAACATTTTTTTCCCATATGTAGCCAACTTTATGACGGACACTGTATAAAAATCAATTGCTGTTCGTTAGTTAGTCTCGCTAAAACTCGAAAACGGCTTGACCAATTCAAAAATTATTTTTTTTAAATAGGAAAAACCAAAAAGAACAGCTGAAAAATCGAAAAACGCTAAACTGGCAATTTTGTATGGGAATCGCCTCTTCGGATCACTGACGTGCTATACAAAACTGTCATTTTTTCCCTGTGGTTGTGAGAAATTTATTACATTTCGAATTGTTTTTCGTTTTTTTGTAAAAACAAACGTGGATGCTGAGAAAAGTCTTGGTTGAAGTGAATTCAGGAACATATTGCGAAGGTTTGTCATTTTTTTCGATCTGTCATTCCATTTACCTATATTGACTTTGTAGATTTATACATAACCACAAATTTTAGCGTGACTCGAGAACTTAGTTTGAGGTTTTGAATATTCTAAAATTCTCAAGGTAAAATTAACAGATTTGATTGCCTGTGAAAATAATTCTGTGTAAAGTTAATTAAAATGTATATATAATAACGGGATAACGGGAAACGGGGAAAACGGGAAAACGGGAATAACGGGAGTACCGGGAGTAAGGGTAAAGCGAGATATTGGGTGAATAGAAAACAGGGTAACGGGATGACAGGAAAATGGGATAAGGGGATAACGGAAAAACGAGAAAAAGGGATAATGGGAAAACGGGAAAATGGGATAATGGGATGTTGAGAATAACAGGAGAACGGGATCACGGGAAAACGGGAAAACGGAAAGCGATCAGAGTAAAAAGCATGACCTAGATGAAGAAAAACAGGAAAAAAAAGAGTATTCATGAAAACAAAATTGGACAGGATGTCTGTCAGGTCAGGGAGCATATATATATATATATATATATATATATATATATATATATATATATATATATATATATATATATATATAAATATATATATATATATATATATACAGGATATCGGGCCACCCCTGTAACTCCTGCATTCGTGAACGGATTTCTCTGAAATTCGGTACAGTTATATAAGCAACTATCACATTACAATCCGATATGGCGGATTTCCGGTTTTTCTCCAAATGCCAGCAACTTTGTTTTTTCAAATAGAACACCCTGTATATTTTTACATATTGGACAGGATGTCTGTCGGGTCAGGAAGCATATATATATATATATATATATATACAGGATATCGGGCCACCCCTGTAACTCCTGCATTCGTGAACGGATTTATCTGAAATTCAGTACAGTTATATAAGCAACTATCACATTACAATCCAATATGGCGGACTTCCGGTTCTTCTGCAAATGCCAGCAAACTTTGTTTTTTCAAATAGAACACCCTGTATATTTTTACATATTCAATTTCAAGAGGTTAAGAGAAGTCCAAACCTTATGTCAAATGTCATTCTTTTGGAACAATTGAAATTAAAATTATTTTTCAATTTTACCTCGTGGATAAATGAGATTTGGTCAAGGCTATTCACAATGAGTCGCAGAGAAATATATTTTTTTCAGAAAAATTATTTTTAGTGTCATTTATTGATGAATTAATTCAGTCTCATCACATTCTGATCAAAAATTTTTTTTTTTCAAAAGAAACCTCTATGGGCCACCTACCTGTCTCTCTAGAACATTCATTAAGGAAAAAAATTAGATATCATTTTTGTATTTCGGTGCAGTAACAAATTGTATTCATTCAAAAATCTACAACTAGTTCATGAGTTTCCTTGCAGTTCGAATATTTTTTCAACTTAGTAAGCTGTGGAAAACAACATTTCTGAATCTTGTCAACTAATTGTGTTCCGCTGTCATATTTCATCTCAACTCTCGAAAATTAGTTAACTTCCGGGAATTAGTTTGGTAGAAATGTAAAATCAAAATTATAGGTTCACAAGGTTGATATGTTATTAATTTACGGAGAATGTCTTGGAAACATTGTCGCCGCCTGTCAGTTATACGCTGAACGATACCCACACAGAAGATACCCACAAAGAACCTTTTTCAAAAATGTGGAGAGAAGATTCCGAAAAGAACCCAACAATGGAGAAGATGATCGTAAGTGAGGAGGCAGAAATGAATGTTTTGCTTATGTCGATTTTGATCCAACCGCTTCGACGCGGGAATTGGAATACCAATGCAATGTCAGTCGAGAAAACGCTAGAAGAATTTGAAAAAAACACCATTATCGTGCTTATAAGTATAACTTACACAATTAGTTGACAAGATTCAGAAATGTTGTTTTCCACAGCTTACTTAGTTGAAAAATTATTCGAACTGCCAGAAAACTCATGAACTAGTTGTAGATTCTTGAATTTATACAATTTGTTACTGCACCGAAATACAAAAATGATATGTAATTTTTTTCCTCAATGAATGTTCTAGAGATACAAGTAGGTGGCCCATAGGGGTTTCATTTGGAGAAAATGAATTTTTGATCAAAATGTGATGTGACTGAGTTGATTAACCAGTGAGTGACACAAAAAATGATTTTTCAGAAAAAATTTAGTGTTTCTGTTATGTGCGACTCATTGTGAATAGCTTCGATCAAATCTCATATATCCACGAGGTAAAATAAAAAACAATTTTAATTCCAATTGTTGGAAAAAAATTACATTTGACATAAGGTTTGGACTTCTCTTAACCTCTTGAAATTAAATATGTGAAAATATACAGGGTGTTCCATTTGAAAAAACAAAGTTGCTGGCATTTGCAGACAAACCGGAAGTCCACCATATTGGATTGTGATGTGATCAAATCCGAAATGGTTGCTTATATAACTGTACAGAATTCCAGAAAAATCCGTTCACGTATGCAGAAGTTACAGGGGTGGCCCGATATCCTGTATCACCCGGTATATACATTCCTTCGTAGATTTTTCCGGATGTAATGTGTTGAACTGATTTCCCTACTTTCTCTTCGCGTATTGTGGTATTGGTTCTCAAATAAAAGATCGGGATATATATATATATATATATATATATATATATATATATATATATATATAATAGGGTGCTTTTTTTGGAGAACATTTTTTTCCTTCAAGTCCCGCCTGAAAATCTTTGAGCATATTGCGAACCCTTAATTCGAATTTTAACCCACTGCTAGAGAATTTTGAATTTTATCCATTAAAATAACATTAAAAAATGATTTTTTATACGTTTTTCCTTCCGCTCACCCAGAAAAATTTTTTTTTTTTGGGAATTTTGAATCATGGATTCTTGTTATAGGTATAATTTTCTACAAAAAAGCCCATTGCGTCGAGTTTGTAACTCCAACGGGTTCGACGAAAAATGTCATTTAAGCTGAATTTTCATAAAAATAGCAGTAAATCGCGCTTATTTGCTGAACTATTGAAAATAGAAAGGAAATGTGGTAGTAATAGCTGTAAAATTACTGATTTAAAACATTTTTGCCGCCATAAAATCCCAAAAAATACAATGACAAACAAATTTTTCATTCAATTTTTTAACTTGGATTTCATAAATTAGTTTTTATTGAAAAAAAAATGATTTTTTCGTTAATTTTAAGTTTAAAGTGGCTTTAACAGCTGAACTATGAGAGCTACGGTAGAATATCTCTTTCTATATTCAATAGCTTAGCAAATAAACGCGACGGTTTCTACGAAAAATGTAATTTAAGCTGAATTTTCATAAAAATAACAGTAAATTGGGTTTATTTGCCAAACAATTGAAGATAGAAAGAAAATGTATGGGAGCTCATTCCCTACAATTTTGCTTTTAGATATTTTGTCGTAGCTCTCATAGTCCAGCTGTTAAAGCCACTTAAAACTAGAATTAACGAAAAAATCAATTTTTTTCAATAAAAACTAATTTATGAAATCCAAGTTAAAAAATTTAATGAAAAATTTGTTTGTCATTGTATTTTTTGGGATTTTATGGTGGCAAAAATGTTTCAAATCAGTTATTTCACAGCTATTACTACCACTTTTTTTTTCTATCTTCAATAGTTCAGCAAATAAACGCGATTTACTGCTATTTTTATGAAAATTCAGCTTAAATGACATTTTTCGTCGAACCCGTTGGAGTTACAAACTCGATGCAATGGGCTTTTTTGTAGAAAATTATACCTATAACAAGAATCCATGAGTCAAAATTCCCAAAAAAAAATTTTCTGGGTGAACGGAAGGAAAAACGTATAAAAAATATTTTAATGTTATTTTAATGGATAAAATTAAAAATTCTCTAGCAGTGGGTTAAAATTCAAATTAAGGGTTCGCAATATGCTCAAAAATTTTGTTTTTTATAAATTACAAGATTTTCAGCCGGGACTTGAAGAAAAAAAATATTGCCCAAAAATGAAGCACCCCAATATATATATATATATATATATATATATATATATATATATATATAAATTTGTCTGCAATGCCACAAATTCCTTACTATATATATCCCAGAGTTTTTGGGATGAACAGCAGCATCATACATCTCGTATCTTTAGTGGGCAACATGAGCGAAAAAATTGCAATGTAGCCTGACAATACCTAATTCTTTGGCAATACAAATTTTTCCCCAAAGGCGGCTCTTTGAAACGGTCATCACTTTTGTGGGAGAGTCACAATGCCTGGAATTATATACAATTCTCCAGGAAGGTGGTTTTCCCCCGATGCCACCATCTTATGAATGGTTCAACAATTTTCTTAAAAATGTATTTTATATTAATTCTAATATGCCCAGTAATATGTAACAAGTGACGACGGAGAAACCAATATTGCGAGAAAGCAATGTTCGTCTTTTCTCTGTATAATATTTCATTATTTCCGTCTGAAGCTAATCGATTCAACAACCTATGATTGACTATCGACTATCGAAATTATTCATATTCATTGATATTTCAATTATAGAATTGTTCTTTAATGTAAATTGATTTTAGTCGTTCTTCCCACAGAAATAAGAGGCCAATAATAATTCAAAATGACAATAGAAGATTGGGGTGAATACAATAGTAGAAATATATTTGTCGTATTACTGGCTTTCCACTCATTCATTCTCTTTAAAGATAATGAAAAAAAATCTGGTAAATAGATTTTCTTCCATTAGCAAGGTTTTTTTCTCATCAAATAACACCTCCAAAGCTGAACATTAATAGTTGTACTTACGACGATTTTTGAATTCGCCCCACTAGGTATTTGGAATATCTCATTGAGAGTATTCAAATATCCCAAACATTCAGCAACAGACTCGTTTTAACAATTAAGAATGAGTTTATATTCACGAATGTATTTTTTTCGCGTTTTTGCCAAAAAAGTCCAAAGTCAGTTTCAGACTAAATCAATGTTAATGAGGGAAATTCTCGCCGCAAAATCGATCATCCATATTGAAATGCTGCATTAACTTCAATTTGATCAGACATTTGCATTCTACTATAGTTGAGTAGAGCAAAAAATAAGAATATTGCTTCCTAGAATTTCAAATAAAGGACTTTTCCGAATGAATGCAACATACACAACTATAGTTGATCTCTTTCCTTAAATTGTGAAGAAGCCAAATGGAAAATACTCAATGGCGCTTCCAGTCGGAAAGGTAGATTTCAGTATTCAGTTGTTGATTCTGAAATTGCCATCAATCAAGCTAACGAATCTGGTTTCATCAAAATGGGACATATTTTCATTGGAAAAGACAAACAGCATTTTAATTCTTGTATGAATCTCAAACTCTACGATCAAAAGTTGGAGAGGGATTAAAATCTCTCTCGGCGATTCTTATTTTTTTCTACTCCCGTATTATAATACACGAATTGAATATCTGCTACCGATTTATTAATATTGTCCATTTTGCCACTAGACTAGTCGAGAAGAGAGATCCTGCGGAAAATAGTAGCTGACAAAAATTGCAATTGTTATTAACAAAAGACCATAACAAAAAAAACTCAACTCAAAAACTATAAGAGATAGCGAAAACAGCATAATATATTATCAAAAAATAAAACATCTTAACGCGTATTTGTCATTACTTTAATACATTATCAGTAGCGATGCTAGTAGGCTACTGTCAACATTCTGTTACATACGAATATTTCCACGAAATGTCAAATAAGCGTTTCTTCATTTTTGAGCTTTCAGTTTGATATAACATTAATGATAATAAGTAATTAATTTTTCTTTTTTTGAAAAGAATGGAAAATTATACAAATGCGGAATTGTCCGACATGCATTTTGTCTATGTTCGAAGTAATGGAAATGGTCGGCAAGCTCGACGATTGTATGCTGAGTTGTATCCAGGACTTGGGTACCCCATCACACATAATTTGTTCGTCTTCATCATCGTTTGCATGAAAATGGTACATTTAAGAAACAAATGGCTGACTGCCGGCGCCCTCAAGAAGTACGAACTGTGCAACTAGAAGAAACAGTTAATTGTGGAGTCACCTGAAACAAGTATTCGAAAAATTGCCAACATACTGAATGAAAGCAACTCCACTGTATTTAAAATTCTTAAAGAACAGCAATTGTATTCGTTTCATTTTCAACGTGTGCAAACTACCTAGAGATTTTTTTTCGCGCCTAGTTTTTGTCATTGCATTTTTCATCAAATCGCTCAAATTTCTAATTTTTCAAATGGCGTTTTGTTTACTGACGAGGCTAATTTTGGATGACAGTGTATACGAAATTTCCATAACAATCACACACACAATCTGTGCTGAGGAAAATCCATATGGAATCTTTGAAGCTCATTTTCAGCATCAGTTTTCAGTAAATGTATGGCTTGGGGTACTTGATGATCATTTAATCGGTCCATTTTTCCTCCAACAACGACTAACAGGCGACTCTTACCTTAATTTCCTACAGGAAATTCCTCTACTGCTGAGACAACACTTCTGGTTCATGCATGATGGTGCACCAGTCCATTTCAGCATCATTGTACGTAATCACTTAGATACAGTATATCCAAATCGTTGGGTAGGTAGGGGACATTGGCCTGCTCGATCTCCGGATTCAAATTCTCTAGATTTTTGCATTTGGGGTTTTCTCAAGTCATTAGTTCATTCCAGTCCCGTCAAAAGTGTTGAAGACCTGAGGAATCGAATTATAGCCGGCTGTGAGACAATAAGAAATACACCAGGAATATTTGCGCGAATACGACATTCAATGAGGCGAAGAGTTGAATCTTGTATCACGTCTAAGGGAGGTCAGTTCGAACATTTATTGTAGCTTTGCGCCTATTTAATTATTAGTGTTATTTTCTGTTATTGTTCTGGTTTAACGTTATTGTATTAGATAGATCTTGATAACGCGTATTTTTAATTTCTTTATTACATTAAGAAGTTTGATTTTTTTGCATAAAAACGGCGCCCTATACGAAAAAAAGGCAAGAAGAATTTTTTGTCACAAATTGAACGAGAAATTCAAAAATGATTTTTTATTCGAAATATCTTAGTGGCGTACCATTTTTTTCTTCAAAAAAATTGAGCGATCAGTACCCGTATGCGCGCCATTGATGGACATGAAATCATAAATTGCATGTCAACGAACGCGCAATAACTACCTCTTGAAACTCACCAAATTTCATTTGCATATCTCGACCGGTTTCAGAGCAATAAATAAATATTCAACTTTTAATAAAAACTTCAACACCCCGTATCTCGGAAAACGAAGCATTTACGGACAAAAGTTCTTGTAACAAACCAAGACATTTATGTTGGAATATGAATTCAATTAAAATGTATTGTTGTTACGACAAGATACTAAAAAAAAAGATATTTATTGTTAATTCTGTATTTTTCACAATAAAGTTATTCAACAATTTCATTGAGTAAAAACCAATATTTACAACAGTATTTCCTTTCATATAATAGAGTTTATAATCCATTGTCATATTTGAATACCTGGGAACTTTTTTTGCAGCTGTCCAGTGTGGTTCACCAGGATTGTTATTATAACTACTTAACAAAGAAACTGTATAACAAATGTCTGGTAGGGACATGTGCAGCAAACATTAATGAACCAATGAGATCTTGATAGGGATATTGTTCCATTTCGTTTTCATCCGTCGGGCACATATTTTTTGATAGCTTTTGACTGCTATCAGGAGGGGTTGCACAAGGGTTGCATCCTTCCATGCCAAATTTGGCAATTATTTTCTTGATGTACTGAATGTTATCTACAGCTATCGTGTCCTTCGAAAAATCGCAAGTCAACTGTAAACCCAATACAAAGCGGGCTTCCCCAAGATCCTTCATCTTGAACGAACGGAAGAACAAATTATTCTTCACACTTTCCATTTTCTGTTGATCATTGAAAAACATAAGAAGATCATCCAGGAAAATAGTAACAATCAATATATGTTCACTTTGAATGTCAAAATATACGCAAGGATCAGCATCTGATTGAATCATACCAAATTTCTTCAGAGCGGTTCCAAACTCTGCTAGCTTGCTTCAACCCGTATAAAGATTCATTTAGGCGACATACCATAACATAAATATTTCTTCCTCGAGTTCTCCTTGTAAAAACGCTGTAACAGCATCAATCTCTTCGATTTTAAGTTCAAATCGGATTGACAGTGCCAACATAAATCGTATCGACGTATATCTGACAACTGGTGAATATGTCTCTTCATAGTCGATACCTTTTTTTGTGCATATCCAAGTCGGGCTTTGTAGCGACTGATTTTACCACTACTACCCGCTCGTTTAAACCCCACTTAAACAATTGATCTGATCCGGAGGAATATCAGTCATATCGTTTTCTTGAAGAGTGCCGTATTCTTCCCTCATCGCAGTTTTCCATAGCTCACAATCAATTCTTGACAAAGCTTCTCTGGAGGTTTCAGGATCATCAATTTCTGAGTTTTCTAAACTGGCAGTATAAGTCACATAATCGTTCATATTTACTGGCTTGGAAACTCTTGACGATTTTTGGGTGATTTCAGTGGGAATGTTTTCAATATTTTCTTGATTAGATACAATATTTCTCCTTCAGATTGTCCTTCGCTTAACTTTTCGTCATGCATATCAATCGAAAATGTGGCGTCGACCGTTTCACCTTTTGATTGACAATAACTTTTTGGATATCAGTTTTCAAAAAATATGTCCCTACTGATTGCAACCTTTTCAGTAAAAGGGTGATACAATCGATATGCTTTGGAATTTTTCACAGTATCCAAGAAGCATTATGAATTCGTCAGACTTGAATTCGTCAGACTTGATACAATTTTGGTATTTCTCCTGTCCAAATTTCTTTTAAGCCACTCCAGATTCATAGTCATGTGTGCTGAAGCCTCAGAATCTATGTACTTCTGAATCACTTCCACCCACAACAAACAACGTGAAGAGAATGTTTTCTTGAATCGGCTTCAACTTTTTATCAGATAATTTGCAGTTATAGTATTTCTAATCCCAATTGGACCGACATAAAAAGTTTCGAGAATGAATTCTCTTCCACACGACAGAACTTTTTTATGATTTTATCAGGAACGCTTCGAAAGTAAAAACACTGGTAGTATATGAATTTTCCATTTGCCGGGCAGTGCATATGAACACTCCTCGTAGTGCTATTAATTTTTTGCCGTTCCAATTGGGATTAGAATAACTATACGAGAAATGTGACCATACTTGTTACATTTATAACATCTTGGGCCTTTGTTCTTCGGTTGGAAATATTTTTTCTTCCGATAATCTTTTCCAAATAAAGTTATGAACTGAACGGAGCTACTATCACTTTTCACATCTTGAAGAATTTTCATTTTTATAGAATCTTCACTGACCAGAACTCTCTATTCCCATAATCGAGGGCATGTTTTCTTCTGGGAGACCTAAAAGTTTCAAAAAATTTGAGGACAAGAAACTTATAAATGCTCAAATAGATCCCCATCATGTCTCACAAAAGCATTGCTCACAATCAATTCTTGACAAAGCTACTCTGGAGGTTTCAGGATCATCAATTTCTGAATTTCCTAAACTGGCAGTATAAGTCACATAATCGTTCATATCCACTGGCTTGGAAACTCTTGACGATTTTCGGGTGATTTCAGTGGGAATGTTTTCAATATTTTTTTGATTAGATACAATATTTCTCCTTCAGATTGTCCTTCGCTTAACTTTTCGTCATGCATATCAATCGAAAATGTGTTGTCGACTGATTCACCTTGTGATTGACAATAACTTTTTGGATGTCAGTTTTCAAAAAATATATCCCTACTGATTGCAACCTTTTCAGTAAAAGGGTGATACAATCGATGTGCTTTGGAATTTTCACAGTATCCAAGAAGCATTATGAATTCGTCAGACTTGAATTCGTCAGACTTGAATTCGTCAGACTTGACACAATTTTGGTATCTTTCTATTCCAAATTTCTTTTAAGCCACTCCAGATTCATAGTCATGTGGGCTGAAGCCTCAGAGTCTATGTACTTCTGAATCACTTCTACCCACAACAAACAACGTGAAGAGAATGTTTTTTTGAATCTGCTTCAACTTCTTATCAGATAATTTGCAGTTACGAGAAATGTGACCATACTTGTTACATTTATAACATCTTGGGCCTTTGTTCTTCGGTTGGAAATATTTTTTCTTCCGATAATCTTTTCCAAATAAAGTTATGAACTGAACGGAGCTACTATCACTTTTCACATCTTGAAGAATTTTCATTTTCATAGAATCTTCACTGACCAGAACTCTCTATTCCCATAATCGGGGGCTTGTTTTCTTCTGGGAGACCTAAAAGTTTCAAAAAATTTGAGGACAAGAAACTTGTAAATGCTCAAATAGATCCCCATCATGTTTCACAGAAGCATTGCTCACAATCAATTCTTGACAAAGCTGCTCTGGAGGTTTCAGGATCATCAATTTCTGAATTTCCTAAACTGGCAGTATAAGTCACATAATCGTTCATATCCACTGGCTTGGAAACTCTTGACGATTTTCGGGTGATTTCAGTGGGAATGTTTTCAATATTTTCTTGATTAGATACAATATTTGTCCTTCAGATTGTCCTTCGCTTAACTTTTCGTCATGCATATCAATCGAAAATGTGTTGTCGACTGATTCACCTTGTGATTGACAATAACTTTTTGGATGTCAGTTTTCAAAAAATATATCCCTACTGATTGCAACCTTTTCAGTAAAAGGGTGATAAAATCGATATGCTTTGGAATTTTCACAGTATCCAAGAAGCATTATGAATTCGTCAGACTTGAATTCGTCAGACTTCAATTCGTCAGACTTGACCCAATTTTGGTATCTTTCTGTTCCAAATTTCTTTTAAGCCACTCCAGATTCATAGTCATGTGGGCTGAAGCCTCAGAGTCTATGTACTTCTGAATCACTTCTACCCACAACAAACAACGTGAAGAGAATGTTTTTTTGAATCTGCTTCAACTTCTTATCAGATAATTTGCAGTTACGAGAAATGTGACCATACTTGTTACATTTATAACATCTTGGGCCTTTGTTCTTCGGTTGGAAATATTTTTTCTTCCGATAATCTTTTCCAAATAAAGTTATGAACTGAACGGAGCTACTATCACTTTTCACATCTTGAAGAATTTTCATTTTCATAGAATCTTCACTGACCAGAACTCTCTATTCCCATAATCGGGGGCTTGTTTTCTTCTGGGAGACCTAAAAGTTTCAAAAAATTTGAGGACAAGAAACTTGTAAATGCTCAAATAGATCCCCATCATGTTTCACAGAAGCATTGCTCACAATCAATTCTTGACAAAGCTGCTCTGGAGGTTTCAGGATCATCAATTTCTGAATTTCCTAAACTGGCAGTATAAGTCACATAATCGTTCATATCCACTGGCTTGGAAACTCTTGACGATTTTCGGGTGATTTCAGTGGGAATGTTTTCAATATTTTCTTGATTAGATACAATATTTGTCCTTCAGATTGTCCTTCGCTTAACTTTTCGTCATGCATATCAATCGAAAATGTGTTGTCGACTGATTCACCTTGTGATTGACAATAACTTTTTGGATGTCAGTTTTCAAAAAATATATCCCTACTGATTGCAACCTTTTCAGTAAAAGGGTGATAAAATCGATATGCTTTGGAATTTTCACAGTATCCAAGAAGCATTATGAATTCGTCAGACTTGAATTCGTCAGACTTCAATTCGTCAGACTTGACCCAATTTTGGTATCTTTCTGTTCCAAATTTCTTTTAAGCCACTCCAGATTCATAGTCATGTGGGCTGAAGCCTCAGAGTCTATGTACTTCTGAATCACTTCTACCCACAACAAACAACGTGAAGAGAATGTTTTTTTGAATCGGCTTCAACTTCTTATCAGATAATTTGCAGTTACGAGAGATGTGACCATACTTGTTACATTTATAACATATTGGGCCTTTGTTCTTCGGCTGGAAATATTTTTCCTTCTGATAATCTTTTCCGAATAAAGTTATGGACTGAACGGAGCTACTATCACTTTTCACATCTTGAAGAATTTTCATTTTTATAGAATCTTCATTGACCAGAACTTTCTATTCTCATAATCGAGGGCTTATATTCTTCTGGGAGACCTAGAAGTTTCAAAAAATTTGAGGACAGAAACTTATAAATGCTCAAATAGATCCCCATCATGTTTCACAAAAGCATTGCTCCATCTGTTGAACGCAAGTTACCCGTGATCCTGTTTTCCATATCACCTGTTGTTCACCGATCTCTGAGAACCATTTCCTTCACGTGCCCTCAAAGAAGTAAATCTATACGAATAAGGTCTGGCGATCGCTCGAGCCAAGGAATAGTACCTCTTTCGCCTATCCAACGATTAGGGTGGGATTGATCCAAAAATGATCAAGTTCCTACCCAGACAGCACTGGATATTCCATGAATACTCATAAAATATTATTTCTGGGATATTGGAATATTCTTAAATGTGCCAGGGATATACATATCTTTTTCAGAATATTCCTAAAATGTGCTGGTAGGGAAAATTTTAGATATTCCTTGAATATTCCATGAGGAATATTCCATGAATTCCATGAATATTCCAGAAAAAATATTCCTGGAATATCCTCTGGGAATATTCCTTGTATATCCTTGTAGGACCAATATTATTCAATATCTACCTCAATAATCTCTTCTTATTGAGTACCCACTCGAAAATTATCAACTTTGCCGATGACACAGTCATATTCTGCGAAGACGATGACTGGTTCAATCTGAAACTCAAGTTAGAGTGCGACCTACGCGAAATAACGACGTGGTTTGACTATAGATTGCTATCAATAAATTTTGACAAAACGCACTTCGTACCATTCAGTAGCTATAATATATCATTGCCAGAATATGACATAGCAATATCCGACACGGCCGTCATCAAACCTGTCAAAAAAATCAAATACCTCGGCATAATCCTAGATACCATCTAAGATGGGACCAACAAGTATTACGTCTTGTAAAAAACTACGTTGCATTCTGTATAAATTTAGAAAAATAATTAACATACTCGACCATAAACAAAAAATAATTTTGTACAAAAGTTTGGTAGAATCTCACTTGAACTACGGCATAATTGGTTGGAGAGGAGTCTCTAAAACACATCTACATTCACTTGGAGTCATTCAAAGACGTTTCTCAAGATGTATTCTGCAAAAAAGGTACAACTATCCTAGCGACCTCCTCTACTCGGAAACTGAAATATTTGACCCAACAACTATTCTTCATAAACATAACCGCAGTCCAATATAAACACAAACACGAATTGATCACCTACAGTCATAATTATGGCACACGCCACAAAAAAAGTATCGTAATACCAGTCATGCACAAGTCAGTCGGTCAAAGGAACTATTGTCACTTGGGCCCTAAACTTTTCAGCTGTCTACTTGGAACACTAAAATGCGAGCCAAATCCTAGAAAATTCAAAAACAAACTTGAACTTTTCGTTCAGAATACTTCCTGTGCATAAATACACGAGAAAATCAAAAATTAAATGCTAGACTTGACTCTTTCTCATATACGATTGTCAAACACTTATTTATATCATTTTATAGATTTATTATCACTATTCGTTTCACTTCAAAATCCTTTAATACCCTAGTTTTATCTTGTGACAGTTATATACCCTGATTTTTACACCATTTTCTTGTTGTTCGTATTACCAATCTTTTAATATTGTATACCTTCCATAGTTAATTATTTATATCTCTAATGAATGTATATTATTGCACAATCTCACTATATTGTTGAACTTCTGTATTCTTACACACAAGCAGGCATACCCTGCTTCGTAAGTATTTTCTTCAATTTATTCACCATTCGCCATTCCAAGAATGCAATTACACTGTAAAATTATAAATTATAAACTTGAGTGAATAAATTATTATTAATATTATTATTATTATATTATCCAGAATATACCTATAATATTCCATGAATTTTCCAGTAAGGATAATCCTAGAATATTCCATGAACATATTCTATGAATATTCCGAGAATATTCAAAGTAATTCAGGAATATGATAGTAATATTCCCTGAATATCCTGAAGGGTTTTCATAACCATTTCCTGAAATCTCAGAAATTAAGAAAATAAAGAAAAATAAAACTGTTTCCCCATATGAGTATCCTCAAATATAAAATCTTCAATGCCACTTTTACATCAATAATATGAACTTCTACAATTATGCCTGACAATTCAAGCAATGTTGTTTCTGCTTACATTCGCCAAGAAACAAAACTTCATTTCAAAAATGATGTAGTAGTGCAATACGTAATTGTTTTCCTCAGAGTATTTGTGGATTAGAATTGCAGGTTCCACACAGAAAAAAAAACATTTGATTTCCGTAGACTGCGCACCCCTTCCCTACAATGAAATAAAACAACATGAATTTGAACAGGTCAATTTCTCTATAGTTATAATAATAATAATAACACATATTTCATTTACCCGTTTCTTCTGTCACTACAGGGATATCTCTGAAAAACAAGAATTGCAAGACCGAACTACTGCTATCTGAATCAGAGAAACTTGAATCCATTCTATCACTAATAGTTTCAACTTGATTACTTACCTGTCCTTTTGCATGCTGTGACGGAGTTTGTGTGAAAATTGTATTAAGAATATTTTCAGTTTCCTGGTGTACTTCCTTACACCAAGCACTGCTTCCTTTTCTTTTAGGCATTTTGTAGAAAATGAAATGATCAGTGATATACAAATGAAATTTTTATGGAATGAAATGATTGGTAATATAAAAGTGTACTTACCATACTGTGGGTATTATTGAGAATATTTGTTAAACAATTCCAAGCACAGTGGTTTCACATACAAATATGCAAAAGTAACCCATCCCAGTAAAAAAAGACTAAAGATGTCAAATGCCAATTTAAAATACATTCAACTTTACAGCTCTGCCATCGGGATAAGCTACGACTACCGGATGAACGACAGACGCGCACGGAATGGTTTTGATTGGTCGTGAAAGTGCACCTCGCTATTTTCCGACCAATTATAATTTGGTCAGTACAGTAGTGTATTTTTGTCAGCTTGCCTGAACAAAAATTCTGTTTGCAAATCAAATACTTTCGCACTTTTTCTCATACTTTTCTCATATTTTGAACTCGAAAATGGTTATTGGTGTTCATTCCATAGAAATATTGATCATACCATGAATATTCATACATGATTATACCATGAATATTCACACAGGAATATTCTATGATTATTCATACAAGAATATTCTCACGAGAATATTCGTGGTACATTCTCCCGGGAATATTCCAGGAATATGCGTATTTGAATATTCCTGGAAAATGCTAGAGGCATGTGAATATTCTAGGAATATTCCATGTATATTCGGAATATACTCTTCTCTTTTCGGATATTTAGAGAATATTCAAGGAATATTCCGTGCTGTCTGGGTATGGTTATGCACTACAGCACCATCGTGTTGGTACCACATGTTCCTTCTGGTGTTCAAATCCACTTCTTCTAACATTCTGTGAAGATATTCGCGAAGAAAATGTAAATACCTTTCAACATTAAGCAGATTGTAGGAATAGTAGAGCCCAATAATGTGATTTCCAATAATTCCTCAGCATTCGTCAACCAGTGAGGGTTTCAGATTGTATAATACCTAACGCATATTATGTCTATTGACCGACCCGTTGTTACCATACAATTCTTGATGCAGGTTCAGATGATATGTTCCAAAATTATTATTTTCTCACTACTTTGCGAAATATCCGTTTTCGCTGCTATTTCCCTAGTGCTCAAGTGAGGATTTTCCTATAGTATCAATAAAACTTGGAACTCATTTCCCTCATCGATCCGATCACCAACAATTTCCTTTTTGGTAAAAGCAACACTACCAGTGAGTTCAAACCAATTACTAAACTCCTAGAATGAATACACTCGTGGAGTTCTTGCTTCTGCATATTTTTTATGGTAGATTCTGCTTGCTAATGAAGGATTTCTGTCATCTTCGCCAACAGAATAGACCATATTCACATTCTTCAAGAGTGAAATTCATTATTAACAATTAGACGTGTACAATTATTGAAAGTACACAGATGTGTCAAATTTTTCGACAGCGGCCTACTCGATTGCACAAACCCTATATCGACATAAAGTTTTAGAAGAATATAAGATTTGAAAAAATCGAGTTATTGCCATTTGTGCTTTGTCATTTTCAAAACATCGTAGTAGGCGATGGAACATCCTATAAATGTATGTAATTTGTTTTCACTACCATTGAGTTTTTACACCAAATCCATTATCAATTATCTGGGAGAGTTGAGTGGGAAACAAATAAGTGAATAAGACTAATTGGATTTGGTGAATAATTGAGCCCTCATTCTGATTTCGTATTTCGTGATCTATGTTGATAAATATTCTGGCTAATAAAAAACACTTCATAGGATCGATAACCAAAAATATTTGATAGTGTACACTATGAATATAGAAAGGAGAAATGTAACAGTAATATTAATGTGTACTTTTCAGTAGATAAATAAGACATTGAAGGCCAAATTGAAATCCGATTTTTTTTTTGCCTGGTTTGAACCATGGAAATAGGAAATACAAACATATAACACAATCAAGTAATATTTCCTTGATTTTTTTTCAAACCAAATCATCTTATGGGTCAGATTTGCTTGCCTGAACTCAGAAATCATAAAGTTCAATAAAGAAGTTTGTTTCTCGTACGGGGATGAATTGAATATTTCTCATATATATATATATATATATATATATATATATATATATATATATATATATATATTTCTCATATATATATATATATATATATAATATAATATATAATATAATAAATATATATAAAGAAACTTCATTGGAGCATCCCTTGTTAAGATACAGCCCTTAAAGGGGTACATAAAATTTGTATAACAATTTTTTCACAAGCACTGAAAAGTTACAATATTGAAATTAACCTGACGTTTTGTACTACCAAAAGACACTTAGCCAGTAATTTATTTGGTTTACCCCATGGTTGTAAGGGGTGAAAAACGCAACCCCTAAAATTTATTTCCAATGTAACTTTTTGTCTTATTATTTGTTTACCATTTAAAAATTTATTTCCGATAGCCTGTTTCATTCTAAACAAAAAATGTCTCTTGGGTTTTTTGCCCAAAATAAACCAGTAAGCAGCAAAACATTATTTTACGAACAACTACAGAGATACATCGTCATAAATGCGAAAATACGAAACTAATCTATCTAGTAGGTCGCTATTAGCGATAGTGACAATTAAATTGGTATGACGCTGTCAGTTTGGGAATTTTCGAAATTGAATTAATACTAATTGTGTGTTGTTGTTCTGTTCTTAATTTGTTACTTTAATAATTCACTTGTTAATAAAATGGCATACACAAATGAGGAAATGGCTGATATGCATTACGTTTACGGTCTGTCGCAGGGGAATGGGTTAGAAGCTTCTAGAAGATATGCTGAAATGTATCCTCAACTGCAGCATCCTTCACATAGAATATTTGCTCGACTTCATCAACGATTACGAGAATATGGTTCATTCGACAAAGAACGCAGGATTGTGGTCGCCATCGAGAAATACGAACACCACAGCTTGAGGAAGCAGTACTTAATTTGATTGAAGAACAACCTACTACCAGTACTAGAAATATTGCTTTCCAGCTAAATGTTGATCATATGACGGTATTTCGAATTTTAAAGGAACAACTCTTATACCCTTACCATCTGCAACGAGTACAGGCACTGTTACCGCGAGACTTTCCGAACCGTCTTGAATTTTGCAATTGGATGCTGGAAATGATTAGGAGAAATTGTGACTTTCTGAAGACGATAGAATTCACAGACGAATGTAGTTTTTCTCGGGACAAGATTATTAATTTTCATAATTACCACATATGGGCTGATGAAAACCCTCACGCTATTGTCGAAACTAGCCATCAAGAACAGTTTTCTCTTAACGTGTGGCTCGGAGTTATTGGGGATGATTTAATTGGGCCTCATTTTCTACCTCCTCGATTAAATGGTGAGGCATACGTTCAATTTTTAAGAGAAGTGCATCCAGTACTGCTGGAGGAAGTTCCTTTGGGCGTCAGAAGGGATATGTTTTTTATGCATGATGGGGCTCCCGCCCATTTTAGTCAAGTAGCACGTCAGCATTTAACTGAAACATATGCAAATCAGTGGATAGGTCGAGGAGGACCACATAAATGGCCCGCTCGATCCCCGGATCTCAATCCTCTCGATTTCTCTATTTGGGGCCATTCACAGCATTTGGTATATCGTACTCCTGTTCGCGATGTAGAGGACTTAAGAAACCGCATCATCGATGCGTGCAGGGTAATCAGAGAGACTCCAGGAATATTTGAGCGAATACGTGGCTCAATGCGCCGACGTCTAGACGCATGCGTAATGTTTGAAGGTAGACATATTGAACATTCACTATGATTTCTACATGTTGTGTGTTTTGTTATTAATAACTTAGTTTTGTTTATTACCCTTTAATCGTTTAATGCAGGTACTAACTACAAAATAACAATAAATCCAGTTCTCATTTATGACGATGTATCTCTGTAGTTGTTCGTAAAATAATGTTTTGCTGCTTACTGGTTTATTTTGGGCAAAAAACCCAAGAGACATTTTTTGTTTAGAATGAAACAGGCTATCGGAAATGGTAAACAAATAATAAGACAAAAAGTTACATTGGAAATAAATTTTAGGGGTTGCGTTTTTCACCCCTTACAACCATGGGGTAAACCAAATAAATTACTGGCTAAGTGTCTTTTTGGTAGTACAAAACGTCAGGTTAATTTCAATATTGTAACTTTTTCAGTGCTTGTGAAAAAAATTGTTATACAAATTTTATGTACCCCCTTTAAGGGGCTGTATCTTAACAAGGGATGCTCCAATGAAGTTTCTTTATATGAAAGATCCTATCTTTTTTTCGATGAGGAATCACCTCCTTAAATGTTTTACACTTATTCAGTTACACCCTGTATATATATATATATATATAACATAACAATGAAAGGATAGTTTATTTTTCAATTCCTAATATAGGAATTCTATCATCAAATATAATTAAATTATTCAAGAATGAAAGTAACATAAAAATCTCACAAAAAAATATCAAGACTATTGGAAATTCAAATACGAGGTTGAAAGATCCCACACCAGATTAGAAGAAATCAAATGTTGTCTACAGCATACCATGTAACAACTGTAATTTGAACTATATTGGTACAAGTTCAAGAACTTTAAATAATCGTATTATCTCTCACAGAAGTGATATAAGACTCAACAAGAAGTCATGTGCATTAATTAGCTCAACATGCTATTGAAACAGGCCATAAAATATAATTCGAGGAAGCACAAGTTTTACATTCAGAAAAAAAGTTCTCTAAAAGATTATTTCTTGAAATGATTGAAATTAATGAATCCAATAAAAATATAAACAAAAAACCAGATATCGAAAATCTTAGCAAAATCTACAGTTATCTTCTACAAATGGATTAGAACTGATGATTCTCAAAGAATATAATATAAACATTAACACACCCACTACATATTTTATATTTTTCTGACAATTAATCATAGGTTGTCATTTCAAATCCTTCAATGTCACTCGAAGCGTCAAAGATATAACACCATTCCGAATTTTTTTTACATATTTTACGTTTTTTTTTTAAGTTAATGTTCATGTATCATCCACTCAGATTACTGTAGGTACTTCCTTCATTTTAAGTATTTTTTTCACAATAATGTCATTTACATATTTTAGGACCCTGAAGAAGTTTCAAAATTGAAACGAAAGCTCGGTCCATCGTATTAAAGAGTTTTTCATAGTTCAACACTTGTGCTGACTGAAGATCCCCGTTATTCCCCACTGTTCATACCAATTTTCAGTCGTTATTTCTGAATTTATCGATCTACCATGGGGTTTTATGAAGACATTCGAATCACGTAGGGTCCCGAAGTCTCTCAAAAAATGAAGGAATGGTGCAACATGAACAAGAAACTGGCTGCTTACAGAAATAAAAGAATATTCTTACTAGAATGTAGACGTAATGGTGTTATACCTTCACACATTTTGAATAATATCAAAGATTTGAACATCCCAATTGATACAAATAATGGTAAGAGTTTACACGAAATTCATACATTCAATGAAAAATTAACCAAGAAAATGTTAAATTTAGAAATCAAAATAACACATAATGACCTCAAATCATCAGAAATATACTTTTCGAAACTTTCTAACTTCCTCATAACAAAACTATCTAATGATATCTGGATAAATTATAAGAAAGACAAACGATTTCCTACAATAAAATATTCAAAGATATAAAAATTGAAAATATCAACAAGATAAATAGATTAAAATTTTCTTTCCAGAATGATATCAAAACAAAGAGCACTTGGCTCAAAAATGTGACTGATATAATTATACCAAATGATATTGAACATTTTCTTGCTTTGGGATTCAAATTCAGTTTACCGCCTACTACAAGAGACGTATCGATTTCAAAACTTTTGTCTGATATCGACTCACTAATAAGTGGATTCAATAATGAGAAAAAATATATTTTCAGAGCAAAAATAACAAATATGGTTACTAACTTTTTTCAAAAACCTCAAAAAAATGAAACAACACTCAATTCTCTTTATAAAAAAACCAAAGAATTTTTCAAAAACCATCCTAATCTTATTTTAACAAAATCAGATAAAGGTAATGTAACAGTCATTTTAGAAAAAACTGAATATATAAAAAAATCTCATGATATCCTTGATGACGAAAACTCTTACACCAAATTAAATAGAGATCCTACCTCAACCATTGAACAAAAAGCAAATAAATTTATTTCAGAATTAAAAAAATCAAAAATGATTACTGAAGAAGAAGCAAAAAAATGTATGATATACAGTTCTGTATCACCAAAATACTATGGTTTCCCAAAATTCATAAACCAATCATGAAACTCAGACCTATCATTTCATCTATTGATGCACCCAATAGCAAAATATCTAAATTATTCACAGACATCCTTACAGATGCATATGACTTTGAAAATAAGTTTTATGTTAAAGATTATTTCGAGTTTTCTAAATTCATCAACGAAAAACAACTTCCACAAAGCTATGTCTTGATAAGCCTAGATGTTGTTTCCTTATTCAGTAACATACCGATAGAATTAGTGTTGAAAAGTATAACTAAAAGATGGAGTAAAATAGAAGAACACTGTAATATTTCACAAACAAAAGTTTTAGAAATCATTCAATTCAATTCAAATCTAGTTTCTTTTCGTTCGAAGGAAATTGCTACAAACAAATTCTTGGAACACCTATGGGAGCTTCCATCTCACCAATCATTGCTTCGTATGTAATGGATGACCTTTTCGAAGAAATATTACCACAATTGACCTTTGAAGTTCCATTTTTTTTAAAATTTGTAGATGATATTATTTGTGCAATACCATTGGATAAATCCGATGAAATTTTAAGAAAAGTAAATAACTACAATAAAAATTTACAATTCACAATTGAATTAGAAAAAAATAAAAGTATTCCATTTTTAGATACTAGAATAATTCGTAGAGAAAACAATTCACTAATCACAGATTGGTATATAAAACCAACAAACTCTGAAAGATACATAAACTATCATTCCTTCCACTCAAAAGAATGAAAATAAATTTTATTCTTTGCATGAGAAAAGAATCGAGATGTTGGTTCATCCTTCATTGAAAAACAAAAATTTTAAAATTCTCAGAAATATTTTACTAGATAATTCTTACCCCAAAAAACTTCTTAATAGAATTCTTTTCAATACCAACTCTGATAGACAAATTAATAATGATGACACAAATAATCAAAATTCAGAAAATAACAATGAAAGGATAATTTATTTTTCAATTCCTAATATAGGAATTCTATCATCAAATATAATTAAATTATTCAAGAATGAAAGTAACATAAAAATCTCACAAAAAAATATCAAGACTATTGGAAATTTAAATACGAGGTTGAAAGATCCCACACCAGATTTGAAGAAATCAAATGTTGTCTACAGCATACCATGTAACAACTGTGATTTGAACTATATTGGTACAAGTTCAAGAACTTCAAATAATCGTATTATCTCTCACAGAAGTGATATAAGACTCAACAAGAACTCATGTGCATTAGCTCAACATGCTATTGAAACAGGCCATAAAATATCATTCGAGGAAGCACAAGTTTTACATTCAGAAAAAAAAATTATCTAAAAGATTATTTCTTGAAATGATTAAATTAATAAATCCAATCAAAATATAAACAAAAAAACAGATATCGAAAATCTTAGCAAAATCTACAGTTATCTTCTACAAATGGATTAAAACTGATGATTCTCAAAGAATATAATATAAACATTAACACACCCACTACATATTTTATATTTTTCTGACAATTAATCGTAGGTTGTCATTTCAAATCCTTCAATGTCACTCGAAGCGTCAAAGATATAACACCATTCCGACAAATTTTTCCATATTTTACGTTTTTTTTTTTTAAGTTAATGTTCATTTATCATCCACTCAGATTACTGTAAGTACTTCCTTCATTTTAAGTATTTTTTCACAATAATGTCATTTACATATTTTAGGACCCTGAAGAAGTTTCAAAACTGAAACGAAAGCTCGGTCCATCGTATTAGAAAGTTTTTCATAGTTCAACACTTGTGCTGACTGAAGATCCCCGTTATTCCCCACTGTTTATATATATATATATATATATATATATATATATATATATATATATATATATATAATATATATTCTTATAGGGATTCTTGGGAAAATATTTTGCCATAGGTGGTAAATATTTGCCACCGTTGTGTTTCGATGAAAAGTTGTCACAATCAAGTTTAAAAAACTGTAACCCGACTACGGAAAAAATAAAATAAACTAAAAAGTAAGGAACAAGTTAGGGGTTGATTGCTATCATCGTCTTATTGAGTAGACAAATCGTTTGATTTGATATGTTAGATATTCCTGTGTATTCAGTTCTATTGAAGTATTCTGGCGTTTTCACATTAATAACGTTATAATTCAATTCAAATGCCATGGTCGTGCGTATTCTTTATTCTTGATTGACGGCATCTCCATTGTTTTTATTTGATTATCAAATTATGATGTTTGCTTTTTGTAGTTGACAACGCACAACCTCGGCATTTGAATTGAATTATAACGTTATTATTGGAAACTTCATCATTCAAGTTGGAAAAGCCTTGATTGATACATTTCATTGTTCTTGCAAAGCAGGAAATAGTGGGGAATGCAAGCACATGTCAGCTGTGTTGATATCATTGTACAAGGTAACAATAATTAAATTGCCCAATCGTGATTCTTTTTTCAAATAGTTTTTGTTTCGGGGAAAATTTGGAAGAGCTGGAACTAATTTCTCAAACTGGCGTAAAGTGTGTTTGGGATACCCAGAAACATTCTGCAAGAGAGAAATATAAAGCTGTGCGCCTGAAAGAAATGGAAGGCTGAACAACATTAGTTGTATTTCCCCATATTCGGCACAGTTTGGAAATATTTGACGTTAATTGGCAGAATGAAGTCAGATCCTCGAATAATCGCAAATTATGGCTCATCCAAAAGTACGGGAAATATTTGTAAACAAACTTTGTCCGTGATTCTCGAGTTTTTAAGAAGGCCGGTAGGGGGCGTATCGCTTATTTTCTATCGCGAATTCAAGATACATCAGAAGACCTGCAGTACGATTTCATCAAGTAATAAAATATCTAACTGTTATATTAATATAAACTGAATATGAAATAGTGAAATGTTTATTATGATTGTGACATCAAAAAATATATTGACAGTACAGTAACATACATCAAATCTCCCCATAATCATTTGTTTTTATCTATAGTGTTACACAAAACAACCATAACATAACATCTCCCCTCTAAAAAATATATATTTATACATATTGAAACAAATTGACCAAAATCGGAGCAATCATGTGAAAATACAACATGACTTGTCACACAAAATCATTCAGATAAGCTGGCTTGACTATTGGTCTACCAAATTTTGTCCTGGGACAATAATTGTCATCCGTCCTTCGCAAGCTATAATCTTCCTGTATTTTCGAATCATTGCATAAGCCTCTTTGACTCAACAACTCATTTTTTTTAACAAATTCACCAACAACTTCATTTTCAGTTCTTTCGTTACACTCATTCTCCTCACTTACTTCTTTGTTTTCAAGACTAACCCTTTCTTCCAACGAGCTCTCTGGAATATGATCAAAATTATAAATATCATGTTTGCAACTTTGATGTTTATCAATTTTTCGCAAAAATTTTCTATTCCTCAACTTTACTCGATTAGATTTACACAATTTAATTTGATAAGATCTGGGTCTCTTTTCATCCACTTTCAACACCACTCCAGGTTCCCAAGATTTATTGTCATTCAAAACCATAACCTCATTCACTTTCAGATCTTCTAAGTCCTTTGCATGTTTGTCATAATTAGTTTTTTGTTGAATTTGTTTATTTTTTAACACCCTGGTATGATTCTCCTGTACTATGCTTGGGAATAATAATTTTTCCTCCACGGGTAAATGCCCTTTTAGTCTACGACTATAAAGTAGTTGAGCAGGAGATGGTTCATTAGCTGACAATGGTGTATTGCGATATTCAAGTAAAGTTAAATACATATCTTTGTTATCTAAAAATGATTTCTTCATCAAATTCTTTATGATTTGAACATGTCTTTCTATGAATTAATTAGATTGACTGTATCCTGGTGAAGATGTCTTATGGATAATTTCCCACTCTTTCATAAAGTTAATGAACTGAAAACTAGAAAATTGTGGTCCATTATCACTGTAAATCAGGTCTGGTTTGCCATGTCGCGAAAATATTTCCTTCAACTTAGTAATAACTCCAGAACTCGACAAATCATGCAACAAAATAACTTCAGGAAACTTGGAATAAACATCGACCAACAAAATATAATGTTTTGCTCGAAAATAAAATAAATCTATGGCAACAATTTCCCATGGTCTACTAGGAACTTCCCTATTTATCAAAGTTTCTCTCTGATTTTTTCTACTGAAAGTAGCACACGTTAAGCAGTTTGATACTAAATATTCAATTTATTTCTGCATCAATGGCCAAAACATCACTTCATTAGCCCTCGCCACCGTCTTATTTATTCCCATATGATTATAATGAATTCGGTTCAACATTTCTCTCCTTAAAACCTTAGGAATAATTATCTGAGTACCTTTGTATAAAATTCCATTAATTTCTGTCAGCTCATCTCGACAATACCAAAATGGTCTCACCAATATATGTGTTTTACATTTTTCATTAGGCCATCCTTCCTTTATTTGTTTTAATACCATTTGCAATTCAATATCTTTCTTAGTTTCATTTCTTACTATTTCTAATTTAGAAGAACTAATACTATTATCACAATTGGTTAAGTCAATATGTGCCTCAATTTCCAAATCTTCCAGCTTGAACTCGTCATCATCAAAACTAGCTCTACTTAAGGTATCTGCAAAAAACAACTGTTTGCCTGGTTTATATTTTACTACGAAATCATAATTCTGTAAATTAATTCTGAATCTTTGTAGACGCAAAGGACATTTATTCAATGGTTTCTTGAAGATTATTTCTAATGGTTTATGATCACTCTCAACAATAAATTGTTTTCCATAAAGATACTGATGAAAACGATGACACCCAAAATAGATAGCAAACATCTCTTTTTCTATTTGGGCATAATTCTGTTGGATTTCTGTAAGTGATTTCGAGGCATATGCTATCGGAGCTCCATTTTGCATAATGACTGCACCCATACCGTCTTTTGAACTATCTACTGACAAAACAATTGGAAGTTTCTCATCATAAAATTGTAATAAAGGAGGTTCTGTCAACTTTTTTTTTTAAATATTCGAATTCTTTCAAATGAATTTCCGTCCAAAGCCAATTTACATTATTTTTTGTTAATTCACGTAAATTACTGGTGAGTTGAGAAAAATTTGGAATGAATTTTGATACATATGTCACCATTCCTAAAAATCTGCTCAACTCTTTAACATTAGTTGGCGCTGGAATTCGTTGAATTGCTCCAATTTTTTTATTGTCAGGTTTTATTCCGTCTTTTGAAATAATATGACCAATGTATTTCACTTCAGTAGCAAACAAATTACATTTCTCTTGGTTGAACCTAACCCCATATTGGATTGCTCTGTATAATAATTTATTCAATATTTTTTCATGTTCTTCCTTAGTTTTGGTAAAAACCATTATATCATCTATATAAATTTTAACATTTGGTATGCCCTCAAATATCTCACTGTATATACGATGAAAAATTTCTGGAGAAACTGACAAACCAAATGGCAATCTCAAAAATCGATATCTGCCAAAAGGAGTAGCAAACGTCGTTAAGTTTGATGCCTCATTACTCAGTGATATTTGCCAAAATCCCTTGAATGCATCTAGAACAGAAAAAAAACATGAACCATTCATCTCATGAACGAGTTCATCAAATATAGGTAACTCATAGTGTTCCCTAAGAATAGCTTGATTCAATTTCTGTGGATCAAGGCAAATGCGTATTTGATTATTCACTTTCTTAACAATAGTAATAGGATTCACAAATTCAGTTGGCTCGGTCACCTTCACGATAATTTCATCTTTACGCATTTTTTTTTAACTCATCTTTCAATTTACCCATAAATTGAAATGGAACCTTTCTACATGGTACAACACTTGCTTCATAATTCGATTTCAGTTTGAGATTAATTGGTTCAGATACAATTTTTCCTATTCCTGAAAATACGACTTTGAATTTAGTTAATATTTCTTCTTTTGTTTGCATTCGAATTTCATTGATAGTTGCTCTATTTATCAAACCTAACTCTCGACAGATTTGAGACCCAAAATTGGACGGGCACCTTTGGTCGTTTCAACAATGACAAAGTCCATAACAAATATGTTTTTATGAAATTCTATTGATAATTCAACAATACCAAAAGTTTTGATTTGTGTACCTGAATAATTCGTTATTTTTGATTTGCATGGCCTTAAAATCTGAGAAATACGCAACTCTTGAAATACATATAAAGGTATAGCATTAACTTGAGCACCAGTGTCTACTTTGAAAACGATGTTTTTGTTGCCATTCAAAATTCTCAGTCGAACACACCATTCATACTCATTGAAACAATCATCAACAGAACCAAGTAAATACTCATCATGTTCATCGATATCCTCACCAGATTGCTCCGACATGGTATCAACTAAATGACATATTTCATGTTTTGTTTCATATCTACAAACTTTCCCAAAATGACCAAATCTGTTGCAACGATTACATCTTCTTCCCTCTGCAGGACATCTCTTGTGTGATGGACTGTAACCACATTTAGGACAACTTGTGACGATCCTACTTGGTGTATGTCTCTGCATTATGGATGGATGAGCCCCGCTGGTTGATGGTTGACTTTTGTTCCATCCACATGGATAAGCCCCGCTGGTTAATGGTTGACTTTTGTTCCATCCACATCTCCTGTTTTGAAAATTTGTGTTTCTCTGATGTCGCTGTACTTTCTTCATGTACCTCGAATCTTCACTCTTCTGTATTTCACACATTTCTTTGTCGTATTCGTTTCCATTATATAATTTTTTAATATGTTTATCAGATTCCTCAGCTGCTTTGCATATTTCTATCGCCTTATTCAATTCCAAATTTTGTTCACGGAGTAGTCTATCTTTTATTCTTTTGTCACTGATTCCACATACAATCCTATCCTTGATTAAACTAGATTGCAGTGGCCCAAAGTTACATGAAGCTGCAATTGTTCTCAAATCCTTCAAAAATAAATCAAAGTATTCTCCCTCTGATTGACATCTAGTATTGAATTTGTGTCGTTCAATACTAACATTCGTTTTTTGAACGAAATACTTCTCGAATTCCTGTAGAATTTTATCTTCATCTTGTTTTTCATCTTCTGTCAAACTCAATGTTTCTAATATCTCACGAGCTCCATTTCCAATTATATGCAATAAAATTACCGCTTCTACTTTATCTTCTTTCGCACTGCAACCAGATGCTACTATATACAGTTTATAAGCTGCTTTGAACTCCTTCCAATTCAAAGCCAAGTCACCATCAAGTGACATTTCCTCGGGTTGTTTGAGAAATTCCATTATTTTTGATTTTTTTATTACTGGGGCGGGTTCTTACTTGACTCAGAACTTCGACTGCGCCATGTTATATTAATTTAAACTGAATATGAAATAGTGAAATGTTTATTATGATTGTGACATCAAAAACTATATTGACAGTACAGTAACATACATCAAATCTCCCCATAATCATTTGTTTTCATCTATAGAGTGTTACACAAAACAACCATAACATAACACTAACCAGAAAACCAATATCTCTTACACTTGAAAGAATATGAATAACGTTGGCAACTAGTTACATCACATCTTGGCTCGGTTTCCGCAGTGTTCAAACTTATACATTTCTTTGGGATTTTTTTTTTAACTACTACTACTAGTAAATTGAAAAAATCCAACCATTTTCACATCGTTCTGGGAATTTTTTCCAGAAATTGGTGATTTCGCCTATTGTATATGAGTAGATTTGAAACTTTCGTACATTGATCTTGATGTCATTACAAACCCAATAAGCCTTCAGACGTACTTTAAATTAGCGGTTTTGAACTTGTGAACCAGTCCAAAAGATGAAGTGTTGTTCGCCATTAGTCCTTGTAGAGTCTTGTATATCCTACAGTGTTGACACACAGAACCAGTTATTAACATCAACATTAACATTATTCTACATTTTCATTTTATCAAGGTCTTTTTTCAACTCTAGATTATGCTGTAATTTGTATACAGACTCTGTCGCAATAGCATTGTCATGTCATTTACCGGTAATCTTAGTTTTAGGAACGATAAAAAATAGCAACTTACACAAAATGATTAATATTCAACTAGTTTTCTCAAATGACACCTTGTAACATTTGGTATCCCTTGTGTATTCTGAGGAAATATGACTGTCGGACATGTCAGTATTAGTACTGAAAATGGCGCCACAGAATGGCAGTCAATATGGACCCCAAAATACAACCTATTATAACAATTCAGATTTTCGACTTGAATGGCAAAAAACTAATTCAAGTGCATACTTTCGAAAAAAAATATTGTTCAATTTCAGTATGTATATTAAGCTGCAATTCTTGTTAACTGTAAATCATTGGTCCTTCGAGCCAGATTCTATAATTCAAATTGCTTGAAACTCGAATTTATTTTATTCTGCAATTAATGACAAGTCTTAACATACTTAAATTTGTGACTGACTTTAACATTTAATTTTCTGGAAATGTCACTTCTATTTTATTTTTTTCGCTTCCTAGGTAGTTATTCCAGTTCGAGTAGTTCGGGCGCCGGTGGCAGGATGATGCACAAAAGATCTCATTCGGACACTCCCACCCGTCTTGCTTCCGAAGCCCTGTCGGCGGAAAGCAGTAGCGATACGTCGATGAGTAACTTGCCGTTGAGGAAGACCGTTACCCCAGGTGCGTTTTTCAATAAGACAATTTCACCCCACTAACGTTCCATACAATTTTTAACCAAATTAAAATACACATATGTGATATAGTGCTACACCAAAACGTAGAGAATCATCCATTGAAGATCCCAGTATGAGTTATAAGTAGTCGACAGTGAAGAAATCTGTTGCTTGGCAAGGAACTATTGCAATTTCATTTCTACCTTCATATGTACCTCTATCAGCTTTATCGTGTCAAAATTTTGCAATCCTAGTTTTTTTTTGGCGCACCCATCATGCTTTGGACCTAATCTTTGACTTTATTTAGATAGAGGGTCTTGTTCTCGAGTGGTCACAAATGCTTAGAGAGTTGATGAAGCAAGTGACGTCATACGTATTTCAAGGCGAAGTTGTTTTCGATGTTTTGCCAAAATTTAACTTATCGATCAGTAAAGATGTGATACGAGGCATGTTTATACGCAGGTTTGGTCACTTCCTCGGACTCGGGTCACAGCAACATCAGCCAGATGAGTCCGCCAAGGCTGTCGCCCCCCATACCAGGTACGTAACTATGTGCTCGCATTCTCTACTCGCTTTTTTCCTTTCCTACTTCTTAGGTCATTCCCCAGTAGCATGATTATGATGGCGGATTTGTTGGAATGATAATTGAAAATCGTGGTGGTTGAGGGAAAGATGTAGTTTATGGAAACCAGATCTGAGAAAAAAAAGATAAAAAAATTTGTGTGTGAATATGATCGAAAAGGACACAAATCGGGCTATTGCACTGAAAATTTAAATAGAAAAAAATCCTCCGACAGGTCGAGTTTTATTTTTGGGAGGGCATTTGATTTTCTGCTCTTTTCTGTGCCTTCCAGGGGCAGGAAAACCCAGGATAAACCGTGCAATACCATTGTTTTATCCATCTTCACTGATGTAACATTATTCCTATATTTGTCGATACACTAGATCCTTCATAACAACATTTTTCTTTTATTATAAGAATTTTCTATTTTTGTTTATCATTTCCAAGGACATTTTGTTCAAAGACTCTTTATTATGTTCTGTTTACCGTGGTATGGAGACGAAAATATAATTATGATTGCAATCAATACTGCCAAGAATATGTGAAAGAGAAAAATAAACCCTGAAGAAGTCCCTGGCCAGGGACGAAACGTTGCAATTATTGAACTCAAATATCAGATATACTTTATCCAGAATCCAATATCTCAAGGAAAGTCCGCAAAAGGTTCGATTTCACGACAAAATCACATTTGCCATCTTCAGTCGAGTTCGAATCAACAAGACATCACCTGAATATGGCGAATGTGATTTTTTCGAAACTTCGTAAAATTGGACAGTTCGAAGATCAATACCACATTATACACTGTGGTTGTATTTTTTCACGAAAAGCCAAATGCTATTATTATTATTTAACCTGACATGTCATGTATACTGAAGTCTATATTGAGATGTACTTCTTGTAATTACTGCTTCGTTATTATATTCTATTCTTTTTGGTAGGTGAGTACACTGCGTCCTATGAGGTCTATTGTCTCCCCTTCTGCTGGCCAGCCCTTTAGAATGTCTCAACGACTAGAGCAGTTCCTCCAGTCCTATGGCTTTTAAAAAGTTCAGGATGTCGGATGGCTTCAAGTTAGGTAGATCTCCCTCTTCTATTTGATATTCTCCAAGGTATCGTGCACTCGGATTTTGCAGGATAATGCATTCTGAGAGAATGTGGATAGAGGTTTTGTCCTCTTCCCCGCAAAACCTGCTTTCTTCTCCCTATGCTAATTCGAGTTTCTTAAGGTGCCCTCTCAACCGGCAATGCCCTGTAAGAATTCCCGTTAGTATTCTGAGCTCATTTTCACTCTTGCTGGTGCAGTCTTCTGGTTGTAGTTTCCCAGTAGTGTCTTGGCCTGCCTCATTCCTTGTGATTCTATCAAGTATTGGGATTTTTTGTGATGTACTTCTTCCTCAAGTTGTCAGTATTGTACTTATTCCGCAGAAGGTTTCAGGTCCCAGAAATGGTGTATCACCCCATTTTTTGCAAGTACGTCTGCCATTTCATTACCCTCCACTCCAGTGTGCCCCAAAACCCATAGGAGGGTAACAATGTTGTTCTTGCCCAGTTCATTTGGTTTCTATTACTCCGTTCAGTTGTTACTGCTTCGTTACCTTTGAACCTTTCAGGGTTCTTTCAATCCCTATTCCAGACTTGCCAAACGAAGTCGTGAATTTAACACAATTAATTGAACTGTTGACAGAAGGGGAGACTTTGACTGACGATGCGAGCCCATACTGTTCGACTTGTGGAATGAAAAGGGAATTCTAAAAGATGATTCGTATACAAACGTTTCCAAAAATTTTTGTTATACTCCGACTGATGGCAGTGAATTGGATGATGTGATTGATTTTCCCATACAACATTTGAATTTGCACCAATATTCTGCTCAGGATGGAATGAATACTCTTTATAATATCTACGCCATAGCGGCAGCATTGTCAATGGAAAATATACGGCCTATTATTCTAATTGTTGGCACCTCTTCGATGACTCCCGTGTATTTTCCAAGATTGATTCTCTCATCTCCCAGGGAGCATGTGTCCTTCCCTGTGAGAAAGTTGATGATCTGAATTCTGATGGTGTTGTGCGTTTTTCTGGGTTTTTCTCCAACTGAAACAGCAAATGCGCCATCACTTCGGGTCCCGGGCTTCAATCAAGATTTCCATCTTGAGATTATTTTATATTCAAAACTTCGCTTTTGAATTTTGAAATTAATTTTTATATCTATGTATTATTTTTGAATATATTTTACTGATACCCAATATTGAGCAAGATAATTTTGTATCCAAAGGTATAGTGCAAACAAAAATTGATTTATTGAAAAGTGCCAACAATATTCAACAAGAATATTTTACATAGCAGATGAAAATTGTAAATCCTAAAGTGCTAATGGAATAAAGTCAGACCACGCGGTCGATTTGACTTATTTCCAAACATATTTTAGACAGACCAAATAAATTTTTGAGACAAATGGCCCACTAGAGTAATAAAACTCTATGCGCCTCGCCGAACTCCTCTTCCTAATCGTTTACGGGTTAAATAAAAAACGTGAAACCGATTTAGGGCTGCAACACCCTTATTCTCAACAACAGACAATGATTGCATTTCAATATTTTATTGTCAAGACAGAGTTACCCTCGAACGAAGAAAAGTATTTTGGAAGGCCACTTACTGTTTTTATCAACTCTCAGCTCATTTCAATCAGAATATGAATGAACATTATAATTCAACCACGTGCACCAATTTTGTATCATTTTCAGGAATGTCAATATAAACTTGAATTAGCTTAACTTACAATGCATTTGAAGTGCAGTTACTTTTTCATACTTCGAACAACTGGTATCCAGTCGAAGTTTTACATTTTTAACCTAATAGGATCATATGGACCATATGATCTGCCATTATAAAATAATAAATTGCATTTATGTACGTGACTTTCAGCTTACACACCGCTGGCTATATATTAGTAACAGCCTGTCCATTTTGTTCATACCTTATTTAAATAGTCACTAAAAAAATGTATTTGTTTTTTTTTAAACCTTTCATGGATGTCACCATTTTCTTTTTCAGTTTACCCCATGTTGATTTTGTTATTCAATTCCAGGAATTTATGGAATGCATTTGTATCCACTATTCTATTGTTATCCAATCAACATTTTTTAAATAATGAACTTTTTGGATTTGAAGGATTTAAAAAAAAATCAAGACAAGCTTCTATACGGATGCACTAAAAAGGAAAAGAGCATTTCTTCAATTCTTTGACCCAGGTTATTATGTAAGTACCAGATTCAAAATTTTGCCGAGCAAGAATACCTATTTTATATTCACGGCCAGCTTTTAGATCTGCTACTCACAGAATAACCTAGGTCAAACAATTAAGGAAATTATTTTTTCTTTTTAGTGCATTTGTATATGAGCTTATCTTGATTTTTCCATCATTCTTATTCGATTCTTTTCAGTCATTCATAAAATCCATCATTCTACTGAAATCTGACAAAAATTCATAATCTCCGACCCCAAAACAACACCAATACCAATTTTGAAAACACATCGCCATCTTAGAGCAGCCACTTCGAAATCACGAATTTTGTCAAAACCATAATGATCCCAATTGTCCGACATACCAATTTTGAATGAAATCGGGCTATCATCACAAAACTCGTCGCCATCTTGAATTCGTAGATTTTGACTGGAAAATCATAATCTCCTACCCCAAAAGCCCCCATATACAAATTGTTATTGGAATCGAGTTATAACCATAAACTTGTCGCCATATTGGAGCCGCCATCTCGAATTTTTGAATTTTGACAAAAAAATTGTGATCTGTCACCGAAAACACCCACATACCAATTTTGAATGGAATCAAACCATAATCACAAAACTCGTCCGGCATATTGGAGCCGCCATCTCGTTTTTCTCCTAAATACATACAAATGTGAAGTTAAATGAAAGCTTGTAAAATTATTTAAATATTTTTTTCAATATACCACGTTTATAAAACGGAGTAAAAAGTATAAAATGATTTATCCTAGCCCCATACCGATTTGAATCCCCATACAGATTCCTAACCCCATAGAGATTGTCCTGAAAATTTGTGATTGTGAATTTTTTAATGGCTATGAAAATAGTACAATGGAGAAATGTAGCTGCTGTGAATATATATAAGTAAATGAAAATTGGGGCATTGCAGACAAATTATTAAATTAAAGAAAAAACCATCCCCGAGCAGGGATCGAACCTGAGACCTTTGAAACTCTAGTCAATCCATACTCTAACCATCTGAGCTATCGAGGACACATTTTTGTTTCTTTAATTTAACAATTTTATTGCACTGCAAATGATATGAAGTGTTGTGTGAGTTTTCTCAACCATACCTACTCCTGACTATTATCTATTGCATGCGCCCCACGTTTTTCTTTTTGAATCTCCCTCTAGCTCGAGAAATTAGTTTAAAATCTATTGCAAGATTTGTACGACACAGAAGGAGAGCTAATATAAACGTGGTAAAAAATTTCAGTGAAATATTTACCTTTTTGAGAATATATTCATGAAAAATTGAATGAAAAAAAAGTTTGAAAGAATACGGTCTTTCTATCTCAACTTCTGGAATTTACTGGAAAAAAAAATATCTAGGTTTTGAAAATGGATCTTTTATACAGGGTGTTTTCTAACTACGGTACGAAACTTCAGGGGGTGTTTTGTTAGGTCATTTGACAAAAAAAAGTTCCTATGAACATATGTTCGGAGTTGCTTCGTTTCTGAGATACAGGCCGTTGAAGTATAAAAAAAGGTATTTATAAAATATCCTGAATATCCTGAAACCGATGTGGTTGAAATGTGGTACAGCTATTTGAAGTAATAAGGCAATTATTTGGCCCTAAGTAGGTCTAGTGGCGTCTCAGTGGGACCACAGCCAACAATACTGAGAAAAAAAATTATTTTCTCCTTTTCAGTGCATTTGAATATAAGCGTGGGTTCTAAAAAGTTTTTTATAAGCGTGGTAAAAATACAACTTTTTGGCCTCCTGTGTTTTTTTTCATATTCAGCTTAGTTTTCGATAACAAAAAAAATGAAGGCACTCTACAATCATGATTACCTGCTATGGAGACCACCTGACAGTGATAGTATTGTCATATCAGTAAAAGTCAGAGTTGACAATTAGCAGTGAGAAAGAATCCGGATAGATATTTTAACAGAGTAATTCCATGTGCTAAAACATTTAGAACGCTACATGCAAGATTATGTGAAACTGGAAGTTTCAATAAAAATGTAAGTGGTCGAAGACCAGAAACTGTAACAACGCCTGAACTAGAATAAGCTATACTTGATGCGATAGAAAAAGATCTTTCAAATAGTACCAGGAAGATTGCACTGCAGCTTGAAGTAAGCCCAAAAACAGTTTGGAAAGTTCTAAAAAGAAACCTCCTATACCCATATCACATACAGCGGGTCCAAGCTCTACTGCCTAGGGATTTTCACCCAAGATTAATGTTTTGCAGGTGGTTGATTCATACGATGGCACACAATAATAATTTTTTACCAAATATTTTATTTACCGACGAGGCAAATTTTTCACGAGAATCTATTATGAACTTTCACAATAACCATTTCTGGGCCGACCAAAATCCCCACATTATTAGAGAAAGTCATTTTCAGCAACGATTTTCGCTAAACGTTTGGGTAGGAATTATTGGTGACTACCTAATTGGACCCTTTTTTTACCAGCAAGATTATCAGGTCCATCCTACACGGCTTTTTTGCGAAATCATCTACCCATTTTGTTATAGAAGAAGTACCCGTACTTGTAAGTGGCAACATGTGGTTTATGCACGACGGCGCTCCAGCTCATTTTAGTGTTCTTGCTCGTCAGCATCTCGACATCACCTACCCTAATCGCTGGATTGGACGTGCAGGGCCTCAACATTGGCCCGCTCCCAGTCCTTATATGAATCCTCTAGATTTCTATTTATGGGGTCATCTGAAGGCTCTCGTTTATAAAACCCCTATACTGGATGTGAATGACTTGAGGAATCGAATAAGTGACAATTGCAATGTCATAAGGAATACTCCAGGTATTTTTGAACGTGTCAGACAATCAATGACACATCGATTGCAGTCGTATTTCATCAGACGGTGGACATTTTGCTCATTTACTTTAAGGTCGTAATTGTTTATTTTTTACTTTAGGTTTGTATTTTATGTTGTCCATGGATAATTTGTAGAATAAGTTAAAGTATTCTTTTCTCGAAAACGAAGTTCGATATGAATAAAACACAAGGGACCAAAGAGTTGTATTTTCAGTTGTTCAATCTGAAAAAATAAAATACTACAGAAAAAAGTACTTTTTTTTTCTCAGTATTGTTGGCTGTGGTGCCCACTGAGACGCCCCTGGACCTACTTGGGGCCAAATAATTGCCTTATTACTTCAAATAGCTGTACCACATTTCAACCACATCGGTTTCAGGATATTTTATAAATACCTTTTTTTCAATACTTCAACGCCCTGTATCTCAGAAACGAAGCAACTCCGGACATATGTTCATAGGAACTTTTTTTTTTCAAATGACCTAACGAATCACCCCCTGGAGTTTCGTACCGTAGTTAGGAAACACCCTGTATAGCTCATATATTCTTGAGAATATACCCATGAATTAGTGCCTTATCGAGTTGACATCTGTATAAAAATAAGGTATGATGTATGTTGAAATATCAGATATATGATTATTAGTTGATATTCAATGAAGTGGGACAGAGGGGCTGAGTGTTGACATTTCAACTTTGAAACCATATTGTTTTGAGAAACAGCTTCCGATTCAAATTAATGTGAGAGATATCTCTTTCAACCTTTTTGGATCACCCAGAATACCTCACAATTATCAATAGCACGATCATCCAACTTGCCAATACGGACTCCCTTTGTATTCAGCTGTCATTTGCAAACACAAACTACGAAAATAACAAATATAAGTAAAACAGATTGTGGAACAAGATACATATGGAGGTTGTCTGAACACACGTCATAGATTTGTATGTGCTCAGTCGAAAACAAATTAGGTATTTGCCTTACACCCAGGTGTCTCATTTGTTATTGATTAGGTATCGCTAGCACCAACACGAGCGTAGTTTAATTATAACCTGATAGGCATAAATCACCGACATGGATGCTGTCCGATGGCAACAACTTTGCGATGCTTTCATATGGATTTTTTTCTACACCTATCAAATTAACTTCACTTATAACTGCGTTTGTTTGAAAACTAGCAAAAGTTTGTTTTTTATAATTAGTTGAGTTGGGATTATGATTTCTTATTTTAATAATTATATATATATATATATATATATATATATATATATATATATATATATATATATATATTATATATATATATATATATATATATATATATATATATATATATATATATATATATATATATATATATATATATATATTTATATATACATATACTATAGTGCCGCTGGACCGTACCATAGTATCGCGCACTCGGTGTGTCATCGTCGCCAGAATAGCTCGCAGATGGTAGATTTTTTCCTACTTACTTGACACTTATCGTCATATTTTGGACAACTCACACAATATCTTTATAAATTTGTTTCCTATGTGTTATTCTGATGTATAAGCTATATTATTGTAAAGTTTCATTAAAATCCATCCAGTAGTATTTACGTGAAAGAATAACGAACATACTTACAAACTTTCGCATTTATAATATTAGTAGGATATATATATATATATATATATATATATATATATATATATAATGTAAATACACAGAGTAAAAAAAAAAAAAAAAAAAAAAATTGGGAAAAACATTCAGGTGAGGATGTCCATCATATAAATTCAAATTCATTTTTATTTAAATCAAGATACTCATTGACACTATAAAGACAATGTTTCAATAGAAAAGTCTTGTTTTGCACCTTGAATTGAAAGAAACCTAGACTCCTCATCCTAGAAGGTAATCTGTTGTACAAATCAAGGTTCAGAGAGTTATTTTGTGACATTTGAAGCCTGAACCGAGGAGTAGAAATCAGATCAGCATGGCGAGTGGTGTAACCATGGACATCGGATTGAGTCGAGTATTTATGTTTAGTTTCATGAATTTCAAGTAAACATGAGTAAATAAATAGAGTAGGAAGTGGCATTATTTGATAACTGATGAAGAGAGGACGGCAATGTTCACGATAGTGAGCTCCCGCCATTACTCTGATCACTCTCTTTTGAAGAATGAATGCCTTAAGAGAGTGGCACGATTCACCCCATAGAAGAATACCATAGGACAGATGACTATGGAACTAACCAAATAACGTGATTTGAGTACGTTGATACTGACGATATTTTCCAAACGTCGAATCAGAAAGGTAATACTAGACAGTTTCTTCGCTAATGCTGCGATATGAGGGCCCCAGTTGAGTCTATCGTCAAGTTGCATGCCGAGTAATTTCTCACAGCATTATATTATTAGATAACGTGGACAGATTGCCAACATTATTACTCTGACAAATAAATGTTGTATCATCTGCAAAAATAACGCTTCTCATTGGAAGAATGGAGAAACGTAAATCATTTATATGGATTAAAAACAGAAGGGGACCCAGAACCGAGCCTTGAGGAACACCGTGATTTACTGTCTTACTATTTGATAGAACACCATTTAGTCTGACACATTGAGATCGTTCACTGAGGTAAGATTCGAAAAAATTGAGAGCTATGCCCCTCAAGCCATAGCAGTGTAGTTTTTCCAATAGAATGTCATGTGAGACACAGTTGAAGGCCTTGGAAAGATCACACAACTCAAGTTATTATGCGAAACAAGGGAGAACTCATCATTGGTATTGTTCATAGAGTAAAGTCCATCAACAACCTGGATCAACGTGTAAAAATAGTCAAAGAATTTGTCATAGCTAACTTCCCTGCCACCCCACTCTTGCACTATGCCTTAGAAGTAGAAAACATTACAACCACCAAGGAACACAATCTCTACCTCAATGTAGACGGAGTCATTGCTCGCTGTTTTGTAGATATGTTGAAAAATTGCGGCAGTTTCACCAGCGAAGAAGCTCTAAAATATATAAATATTGGCGCTATCAATTCATTGTTTGTTTTGGGTAGGTCGATAGGATTCATTGTACATTACATTAGGTTGGAGCAGGGCTTGTATAGGCACCCATATGTAGGTGGAAGATGGTCTCATCGCCCGGTGAAATACCACCATATCGACTTTGTGTGCTGTGAAATGGACCATTCCATGTTTCAGTGTTCGGTCGATACTTTCCGGTCTCCCTCTTTCCTTTTCCCCAATTCCTTCTTTATTTTCAGGTAATAGTAATAATGATGAACAATAGTAATAATGATGAAGTCTCCTAGAGTAAAACACTCCGGAAGTAAAATACCTCTCCATTCGGATTTCCGGGCGAGAGGTACTCGAGGGGACTCAACATTAAAAATTAATTTTTGCAACATCCGCGGACTCAACAAGAACATCAATGACGTCCACCATCACCTACAGACGGAAAAACCGGATATTCTGGCTCTAACAGAAACACAAGTAAACTCGTCCACCAACAAGGTCCATATGCTTTGTCCTGGTTACGAACTCCATTCTCGATTCAGGTTCAAAGGTGGAGTTTGCCTTTACGCCAAGGCTAACCTTTCATGCCAGCGTGAAGAGAGTTTGGAACCGAAAGACTTTGATGTGATGTGGTTCAAGCTATCTGATACCAAACTGACTAAGTTCCTCTGCTGCCTTTATCTATCACCTAATGAACCTTCATATAACGACCTCTTTGAGTTTTTATCACTCAAACTGGACTACATTCAGGAGAACCATCCAACAGCTGAAACCATAATCATGGGAGATTTTAATGTACATAACGCTGCCTGGCTCAAATTCTCTAACAAAACAGATGATACAGGTCGTCAAGCCGAGGCCTTCGCCATCACTCATGGTCTAGAACAACTGGTCGAGCTACCAACCCGCATCCCTGATGTCAACAACCAGTCTGCCAATACACTAGATCTTTTCCTCACCACCAATCCTGACCCGTATAGAATAGAAGTTTGTGCCCCACTTGGAAACTCTGACCACACCCTCATCTCCACAACATGCTCTTTCCATTTACCATCGAGCTGCACAATACCACCCCGTCTCATGTGGCATTACAATTCGGCTGACTGGGAAGGTCTTCGTATGTTTTTCTCAGCGTTTCCATGGAAGAGAGTTTGTTTCTCTTCAGTAGATCCAACACGATGTGCTGAGACAATTTCTGAAATCATCATGTTGGGAATGCAAACTTACATACCGAATACCGAAAGAAGAACATCATCCGATAAGACCTGGTTTAACAGAAACTGCTCTAGAGCTGTGGCTTCCAAACAGGCAGCATACCATCGATGGCTAAAAAATCCGGGCCCTGAGACCAGAGCAGCATATGTCGAGGCTAGAGGCATATGTAAAGAGACAATAGAATGCTCAGAAGATGCCCACAATGCCAAAATAAGATCAAAACTTGCTGAATGTCCTAACGGATCCCGTTCATTTTGGTCTTTCGCCAAAGCTGTGGAAAGAAATTTCACTTCCAGCTCATTTCCTCCCCTAACCAAAGAAGATGGAACACTAGCAACGACTGCCCAGGAAAAAGCCAATATCTTTGCGCACCTATTTGCTGGAAATTCCACTCTGGATTCATCGGGAAAACAACCCCGAACATTACACCTATTGACAGTCACATGCCCGAGATCACCTTTCGCACGTCTATCAGAAAGATTTTGCTGGGTCTCAACACCAACAAAGCCTGTGGATCTGACGGAATCCCGCCGATTGTTCTCAAGAAATGTGCCACCGAACTAACACCTGTTCTTTGCAAGTTGTTCAACCACTCTTACAATTTGGGGTATTTCCGTCCAATTGGAAAATTGCAAGAGTACAGCCAGTCCCTAAAAAAGGCAAAAAGGCCCTACCTAGCAACTACAGACCTATCGCACTGCTATCTATTATTTCAAAGGTCATGGAAAAAGCCATCAACATCGAGCTCATGAAATATCTGGAAGACTCAGGAATTGTCAACGATAGGCAATATGGCTTCGCCATCAGAGATCAACTGGTGACCTGCTCGCTTACGTCTCACATATATGGCAGCTATCTATTGAAAAGCATGGAGAAACTTTAGCTGTGGCATTAGATATCTCCAAGGCGTTCGATCGAGTTTGGCACCAGGGACTCCTCGCCAAGCTTCCGTCTTATGGCTTGCCCCTCAGCTGTGTTCTCTGCTTGCTAGTTTTTCTCAAACAGGTCTCTCCATGTAGTGGTCGATGGAGTTTCATCTGACACTCTACTCATAAATGCTGGTGTTCCGCAAGGATCCATTCTCGCACCAACACTATTTCTACTTCACATCAACGACCTGTTGAAAGCAACTTCATGTCCAGTACACAGCTTTGCCGATGATAGTACCCTCCATACCGCTTTCTTCCAGGGCCCCTATATCAGCCCGTGAAACCAGAAATGAACGAGGAAGAAATGTTAATAATATAAATATGGACTTGGCAACAATTTTCGAATGGGGATCTAATAACTTGGTAGAATTCAATGCAAACAAAACACAAGCATGTCTTTTCTCTAGAAAAGCCGATCTCACTGTGCCTAACATAACTTTGTCAGGAGTAACCATACCACTGAAGCCATCCATATCGATGCTTGGTATTACTATCAGCAATAACCTTTCCTGGGAAAATCACGTGAGGTCCATTGCCAAAAGTGCATCCCAAAACTTGGTTTTCTGTTTCGTGCCAAGAGCTATTTCACCCCAGTCAGCTGCTTATGATCTATAAGGCACAGATCCGACCTGTCCTGGAATACTGTTCCCATATTTGGAGTGCGGCACCTAAACATATCCTGAGGCTATTGGATTCTGTCCAAAAAAGGGCAATTCGTCTCGTCGGTGATGCCTCGCTTACAAACTCGCTCACTTGTCTGGAACACCGTAGAAAAGTTGGCGATTTGTCTCTATTTTATAGATATTTTCATGGGCGATGCTCTTCTGAAATATCAACAATCGTTCCTGCTTTGGCAGTCTCTTCGAGATTAACCTGTCAAGTTCAGTCATCACACCCCTTCGTGGTCACTTTGGAAACCTGCAGAACATCACTTTCCAAAGACTCGTTCATCCAACGAACAGCGAGGCTTTGGAACTCATTGCCTAGGGAGGTGTTCCCCGAGGCATACAACCTTCAGAAATTTAAGAAGAACACCAACTCCTACCTTCTTTCCCTAGGTTCCCACGATGTTCTCTGAACATTACAGGATATCCCTTTTCGTGGGAACCAGAACATAAAAAAAAAACCCATGGGAGGATATTTCATACGTATTAGCAGAACAATACAATAATGATAACTAGATGTGATAGATTCAGCATTTTCACAAATTTGGGTATACACAAGGCTGAAACAACGAATAGGTACACTAAAAACATATTTGAAAGCTTTAATAGATTTGGTTTTTGAAAAAATAGACTCTTTCAACTTCTGCACCAATTTATATGAACTTTATGGATAGAGTAAATTTGTAAATATAAGAATTGGGATTTGTGTTATTTTATGCATTTTGGTATGATTTTCCATACCTCCTTCCATTTTGTAAATTGGGGTGTTATCTGTATGATTGTATGAGATAGAAATTCTTCTTGAATTTATTCTGGATATTTATATTTATGTACGTTTTTATTTGTTCGTTCTCTTCTATTCTTGGTGAATATTTTCTGCACTATTATGAGTGGAAAGTAGTATATCCTTTCTGGTTTCTGGGTAGATTTTCTCTCCATGAAGATACTTTCCAAGCATAAATCGGAAATCAATAATACTCTAGTTGCGTGAATTATTTCGGTTGATAAAAAAATTCTCACACAAAATTTGATAAATTTCGAAAAATTTTGTTCTGCAAATTTCTTTTTCATTATATTGTAGAATGTTGATTCGCAACCATACACTAAGTGGGGACTAGAGGATATCCTTCATTATCAGATAACCTGAAATTTTATATTGTAGAAGGTAGCATTGATTTAGATGAACATATCTCTACTGGAACGCCTAGTCTAGGCCAGCCGATATGACTAGAAAATTCGTAATGTGCACTGGTTCTAACGATTTTTGCAAATATACAATTTTCCAAATATACAATTTTCCAAAACAATATGTTTGATAATATTATAATACAAGACATGAGTAGGCTCAAAGTCGTTTCCACAGTTTATTGGTAGATATCTTTCAGTTCAGACATGTTTCGAGACTACTTAGTCCCATCTTCAGTAATATACATAGGAATTATCTGAAAATTATATGATTTATAGATTTTGTTTTGAGTGACAGACATATTCAGTAATGGCCGACGAGAAGGTTAAACTCACACGAGGAACACGAAAATTAATAGAGACGTAATGTTGGGTTGCGATCCCAACCAGGGGAAAAGTTGTTACCATCTTTTCAAGGGGATGGATGGATGGAAACAGAACATGATCATGATGTTTCTAATCACAGTTGAAATGAATGTCATCTTGAGACGTTCGAAAAATGACAGTTACAATGGCCGAGCAAAAGAATGAAATTCAAAAAGTGACCTCTATTGGTAGAACATAAAACAAGTGTGCAGTATTTGCAATAAGAGACAGACATCTGTAACATTCTTGATAGCCAGCCATAATTTCATTAAAAATGAAAAATGTCTTATTCCTCCAAACAGCTGACTACAAAAACCTATACAATAGGTGTATGTTGGTCGCATGTCCATCAAATTGACCTACCCTGTACTGATGAGGGGCATATACCCAGAAACCGGTCTACAGGTGATCAGCCTGAATGGTGGTTAATATTGATCCATTTCGCAATAAACATTCGCAAGGTACCCTGTAGGACTTTGCACATTTATCCATCGGATGTCATTCAACGTCCGTCGAGGCATAGCCAGGGAAGTAGTTGTTTTCTGATGGATATGCGACCAACATACACTTATTGTATAGGTTTTTTTAGTCATCTGTCTTGAGGAATAAGATATTCTTCATTTTTAATGAAAGTGTGTAGTGGTTGAAGGACAATGTAAATGCAAAGGCTTGGAGAGACATATATGAGAGTAGTTCTCAACTATTTTGATTGAAAGGTAAGGAAAAGACACCATGTTTAGTCTGAGTTGAAATTGGAAAACAAACATCAGATGAGATTTACTTCTGATATAAATATTATGGAATAATAATATTTGAAATATTTAGTGAGTTCAGGATAACGAGTTAAGAAATTGTAGGCAATCAAAGTTGATTTGTTTATTCAAAGAAAGGATGTTAGGATCTTTTTTGTTGTTGTTGATTTCAAAAATTTCAAGTATATTCATAAGGGGACCTTTATTTTCAAGGTGGAGAAATTTTATGTCTTTTTCTATGTCAAAAGTGTGATTAACATTAATTACAAGGTTTGCAAATGGAAATCTAATACTTTCTTTCTATACTCGGCCTGATCAAGTATGAACAAACAATTTCCTATATCTGCTTTAGTGATTATTAATTTATTCGCTTTAACTTTTTCAGTAATTTGGTTTAAGATGGTTCTTTGTTTTTTGTTGAAATAGATGTTGGTAGGGTTGTACGAGAAATTCATGTTTAGAGATCTAGCTATTTCACTTCTTATCAAGTCCTTGTTGATATTGGCCCAGAACCTGCACTCGGAGCGACAAAATCAGCCATCCGAGGCTGCGTACGGGACTGGGTCAAACGAAAACGAAGGGAGCGCTGGAAGAAAGCTCCTCTAATGCATCTCGGGAAAACATATATTAAAGAATCATCGAAACGAAGAACTACTCAAGATGAGTAGGAACCAAGTCAGAACAATAACGGGCCTTCTCAGTGATCATAGCCCAATGAGAGGACACCTGAACAAAATGGGGCTGTACAATGGAGAACTTTCTGCAGACAATGTGGCAAAGGGACAGAAACGGCCAAACAAATATGACAGAATGCGAGGCACTAGACCTGTACAGAAGAACCTGTACGGACTGATACAGGGGACTAGAGTTACGGAAGTCACAAAAAGTCCAAGAGGCTGGGGTACAGCTGACGACGAGACCAGCATCCGAGGAAAAAAAAGCCTTATTGGGGACTTTCTTAATTTCGATTACTTTTCCACATTCTAGGGCCGGAAGTTTGTATTCTTTCTTGTCGCTTTTGAAAATATTATATTTTAAGCCTTGGTTCAGGAAAATGATTTCATTTGCTGAGAAAACAGTGGTAGATCTATTAGAGACTCTAGGATGAAATGAGTGGTCCGAAAAGGTTTTTGTACAATTTGGAATATAAGAGTTCGTTTGTAAAGATTGAATTTTGAATAATTTTTTGACTAATCTTTGGTGCTTTTTCTTATTTTGATATTTAACTATATCTAAAAGACTGTTTTGGAGAACATCCGTTTCTAAATTGTTTAAGTCATCAGACAATTTGATGTGAAGCCCATTAAGTTGGATGTTGACTGTGTTTAGTTTCACGTAATGAGATTTAATCTCTTACTTCATTCAAGTAATTCATGCATGTGATAAAGCCTTCTCGGCTCCAACAGAAGTGGCTTCGGTCTGTAAAGACACGTAATTTGGTACGAGGTTCCTTCTTAGACATTCGTTATTGAAGCATATGTCCAAGGAGATAGTTTTTTGGGTAGGAGTAGTTCCTTGTGAAGGCGCACAAGTTTTGCTCGATTAGCATGTTGAAGTTTCAGAAAAAAGTCGATGTCTCAAAGTGGAGTAGATGATGAAAGAAATGAGTAGGCTCGAAGTCATATCCACAGTTTCTCCACCTTGCAAATAAAGGTCCCCTTGTGAATATACTTGTAATTTTCGGAATTAACAACAACAAAAAAGATCCCAACATCCTTTCTTTTGATGAACAAATCAACTTTGATTGCCAACAATTTTTTGACTCGTTATCATTAGAATGAACCCAGTAAATATTCAAAATTTTATTACTTTATAATATATATCTCCCAAGTAAATCTCATCTGATGTTTGTTTTCCAATTTCAACTCAACAGACTAAACATTGTGTCTTTTCCTAACCTTCAAATCGAAATAGTTGAGAACTACTCTCATAGATGTCTCTCCAAGCCTTTGCATTCACATCATTGTATATAGAGTCTATATACAATGTTTACATCGATCTTTAACCACTACACAATTGTTTTATGTCCCACCAATAGAGGTCCCTTCTTGAATTCCAATCTTTTGCACTGTCATTGTTAGCTGTCATTCTTCAAAAGTTTCAGCTTGTAATCATCCCAAGATGACATTCATCTTTACTATGGTTGAAAACATCATGAGCATGTGGTGTTTCCATTCCTTTGAAGGATGTTAACAACTTTTCCCCTGGTTGGGATTGCAACCCCACATTCTGTTAATATTGAGTTAGTCTCGATTAATTTTCGTGTTCCACATGTGAGTATAACCTCCTCACCGGCAAAACTATAAGAACTTGGTTTCCGAAACAATGTATTGAATAGGTTGTAATCGTATCTACATGGGCGTACTATGACTATAAATTGGTATGGAGTTTGATCAAGTTTCAAGGAAGTCGGGCATGGAGTTTCCCCAGATTGTCACATTACTATATTTTCAGATGATTCCTATATCACAGTTGATGGCAGACATATTCAAGAACTGATAACTAATGTGAATGACACTATTGATGGTTCCAGTTCTTGGTGTCAATTATATAAATATATGAATATATATATATATATATATATATATATATATATATATATATGTATATATGAAATACTGAAATTATAGATGCGACATCTATTATTTGCGGAGGGAAGCTCAAACTAGAGCCGTGGAATCCGAAGTTTCCTGCAACATTGATAGATATCCAACGGATTTTTTGGTATAGGCCAGTCAATGACGCCACTACAAAAATGAATAATTCAATAAATGCTCCTTTTTTTATTGCCTCCACAAATTATGATGTTTGCGTCATCTGCAGACATAATATTGCAAGCACGTTGATTGAATAACTTTAACAAAGCTAATAAACAGTATTGGACCCAGTATGGACACTTGGGGTACCCCTATATTTAGAGTTATTTCCTCTGATATTATATTTTCTGCCGGTACTATTTAAATAATAGTAGTTTATTCATTTCATTATTTTACAACAAAAATACAGCAATAATACCTATAGTTAACCCATATATAACGAATAACAATATTGTTTATAATATATACTTATATACACATATAAACATATACATAGGGTATGAATAAACCAGGATGATTTCCTCACGAAGTGAAACTTGTTGTGAGGAGGGAAATTTTAAAGAATATATGTGTTTTGACTATGGTATTGAATAAAATGGATCAGAAATGCCCCACGAAGGAAAACTTGTTTCATGAATAGCAATGGTTCAGCTTTTCGAAAAGGAGATAATGGTTATACTGTGTTAATTACTTAAAAAAGTCTGACAGAACTCTCTCTAGAATTCAGAGTATCTAAACAGGCGAGCATAATATTGTTATGGTGGAATTTGTTGTTTGTCGAAAGCAGTTTTGAAAAGAGTCAATCAAATTTGGGATTCACTGAAAGTTGTTAATCTGAATGCCATATCAATTATTTTGGCAATTTAATTTTTGTTTACATATTTATGTCATCTCTGTTTGTGAATTGGAATTGATTAAGTAATCAAATAATAAGAAATGAAATGAAAAAAGATATCCAGAAATGCCCAAACCCTTTTGAAGGCAAGGTCGGTGAAACAAAAATAGCATATGAGCGAAATGTGTCATAGATACATCATTGAAAAGTTCTTCAAAAATGTTTTTCAGTCAGTGGTACCCAATTTTGGCTATTCAGTTAATAAGTTTAGCCGTTCCATCTAATATGGTTCAGAGTAACTCACCTGGTTAGTTGAATATCAAGGCCAATTTGGTATGCGTCTTGTACAGTAGCCATTGGAAAACTTTTAACCAACAGACAACTATCGAATCATGTTTCCTGCAGTGCCAAGCAAATGTGACTATAAGTATTCCTTGAAGTATTCCAAAAACGAATTTTTCGATGCACAATAAATGCTCAAAATGATATTCTTTATTCTCCAAACAATATTCAATTCTTGTCCTACATTCACGAAAGTTTCGCTCGTTATATTTCAGCATTCTCGACTAAGGTGATCCTTGCGTTTTTCAATTGAAGCTGGTTGAGCCTTATGAACGACAGATTTCAGATGATTCCATTAGAAAAAATTTTAGGGTATCAAATCTGGAGATTTTGGAAGCCACTCGATTCCAATCCAACGATTGTTATAATGGTCATCCAACCATTGTCTTATAGGGTGCGGTGGAGCGCCGTCTTGTTGGTAACGAAGCTGATCTTCATTTTAGGCAAGTTTGCCGTCTGAATCAATTTGATTATTCAGCTAGTCCACAATCGAAGGCTCTATCGTAGTTTTCAAAATATTGAGATACAATTTTCCATTTAGACTGGCATCAATCGAAGGGTCTGATAACTCATCACACAATCTGTAGAATTTTAAAAGAACCCCAATTGTATGCTTACCATATTCAATGAGTCCAGGCACCTTTGCCACGAGATTTTTCCCATCGAGTAGACTTCAGTCTTCAAATGATTACCCAAAATGCTCAATTTCAAAAAACGTAATATCCATTGACGAATCCAACTTTTCAAGGCAAGGGATTACAAATTTCCGTAACAATCATCTATAGGCCGTAGATAACCCACATGCAATTCAAGAAGGTCGGTATCAATATGAATTTTCACTTAACGTGTGGGTCGGAACTATTGGCGAAAATATTATTGGACCGTATTTTCTACCGTTAAGGCTAACTGGTGCAACCCATACAAATTTTCTCCGGGAGCAGCTTTCCATTTTACTTGGAAATGTTCCACTAGCTATTCGACCACGAATGTGGTTTATGCACGATGGTGCGCCTGTCCATTTCAGCATAACTGCTCGTCAGTACTTGGACGACGTGTATCCAAATCGTTGGATAGGCAGAGCAGGACCTCAAACTTGGCCTCCCAGATATCCAGACTTAAACCACTTGGACTTTTGTATCTGGGGTCACCTGAAGTCCTTGGTTCATACGACCCCCATTGAATGTGTGATAGATTTGAGGAAATGCATCATACAGCCTGCGAGACATTCCAAAACACACTAGGAATATTTTAACATTTGCGCCAGTCTATGAGACGAAGACTTGATTGCTGTCTAATGGTTGGAAATGGTCATTTCGAGCAGTTTTCATAACTCCGTTCCGTTTGATCTTGTTGCCTTTTTCTTTGTTGTAATACGCATAATTTTGTTTTGTTTGTATTTTTAATTTGATATTCTACTTGGTACTGGTACATGCCTACATTGAAAGTTGAAACAAGCGGAATAATTTTAAAATACCACAATTGAAGTCACAAGTTGTGCAAACAAAACGTGACAGCCACCTACTAGATTTTTCGATTTTTTTATTAGGAAACTATTGCTTTTACGGACACAACACATTTGTAAAAAAAGTTTTGCAATACATCCTACTTCTCAACACATATTTTTAAATTGAGAAATTTTGTTTCTTAAAAAAGTTCTGGTGAGAAATGGAATAGGGGTTGCATGTTTCACCCCTTTAAAAGATCACAACAAAGTTGAAAAAATATTCATAGGTAGCCTTTTCATTGGTAGAACATGCCCACAAAATGCAATTTCTTCAACTCTTCAGCAATTTGAAGAAAAAAAAATTTTTTCTCATTTTTGGAAGCGTGTAACTTTTTAAGAGAGAGCCAATGAGGTTTTGTTTACATGAAAGACCCTCTTTAATTTTCGACAAGGAATCACCGCCTGAAAACTTTCGCACTTATTTGGTAACACCCTGTATATTACATCCAAGAATTATTCTCATTGCTTTATACTGCAGTCGGTAAATCTGTTCGGCTGAACACGAAATCAGTATTGACATACATATGTGGTAAATAATTGGTATTACACACAATTTTTCTGCACCAGAACGAAAGGTTTCTGCACACTTTCTTGAAATACCCAACTTTTTGCATTTTTTTTACTTGACCGGCCCTCTCGAGTGGTCAAGTAATGTAATCGTGCGAAAAAAAAAACTCGATATATTGACGGATATATCCGCTTTGGGGTCTCCCGAGACGATTGAGACCATTTCCAGAATGAAGTCTATCTATATGTCTGTGTGTCTGTAATCTTCCCCGATGAATGCTGAACCGTTTGACCAATCGAGCTGAAATTTGGTATAAAGATACAGTTTCTGCCCTGAATGCAACCCTTAGTTTTTGACTGTCATCTGTCAAACGGAACGAAACTTGAGAAACTATATCCAGCACAGTCCAAATTATTTCTTCGACTGACATCTGTCAACAATTAAATAATGTCATATTTCAAATTTGCCATTCAATCATTCATAATCTATTCGATGGATTAGAACTAAATTTAGCAGGGAGCAACACAACAAAAGAATCAAATTAAGTCTGCAGTTGGAGCTTTCCACCGTTTCCCAGTCTAGGGCTTCAAATGTTTAATTTTCCTCATGGGCGCTACCATCCGCGTTTGGTGCAGGACCGCTCAATTGACTGGGGTCAAATATCTCCCTTGGTTAATTGACCGGTAAATTGACTGTTGAATTGACTGATCAAATTGACTTCGTACAGTCCTAAAAATGTTTTATCAATGTTTTATTTCAAAAAAATCCCATTTTCCCGAGGCCCGTGCCGGTCTAGTTCTGGGGTGTCACACAGCTGATTTTTTTATATACAGGGTATCCCTGGACTCCCTCTTTTTCTCTCGGGAATGTATACATGGGGTCAAAATATCACCAGTACTCCATATAACTTTTGTTCCTAAAAGCCTTCGTTACCAAGTTACGGGCCCTCAAAGTTACAAAATGAAAAATGTTTCTCTTTGATAACTTTCAAAGTGAATATTCAAAATCATCTAAATTTTGGTGATTGACTAAACAAATGAATTCCTTCGATGAGCTTTCATGCAGGAGTCAGTTGTTTTGCTACAAAGTCAGGAACGGACTACCCCCGATGGTCCACACCCCAAAACTTTAAAATGACAGATAATTTTTCGATAGTTTTCAACAAAATAAGATTACGTAGACAATTTTCTGAATAGAAGTACTCGTGTGGAAAGTCGATCGGAGCAACGATTCCTAATAAAAATGCAGTGCTACTCGACGACATCAAACCCGATCGTCCACCATTATTTGAAATGAAAAATTTTCACGGTAGAAATACTAACGCTAACGTTAATTCAACAACATTTATAACAGGGATAATACAAAATATGCTTAAATGAAGTCGCAAACAGAAAGAACGGTACCCAGTTGAAAGTTTCATTCACAATGTAGATATTTTTTCAAATGAAATATCAAGTTATGTAGATTCGCGGTGTTTTTGAACTAACAAGCTACTCCACTATGAAATATCGAATTCAGTCCATATTTTGTATGTACGCGTGGAATAAGCACGTTTTGTGTTGTGTTATCTGAATCTCATGAAACTCAACATTTGGATGTTGCAAATTCGTATTCACAGCTTAAATGTTGGAGTTTCCCCGATAAGTATAATTTCATGGGAGAAAATCTTCAATCCAAAGATATATTTAGCTGAAAAAACGCACATTGGAAGACATAACTAATAAAAATCAAACGAATAAACTACAAAAACGGCTGCACATGAATAGGTGAAAAATATCCGGTGAATAAATTTATGTTTCATTTCTTCCACAGATGTTGACAAAAACACCTTGTAGAAAGAAATAAAATTAGTGTGGATAAAAAATGACAACTGGAATGCGATTTTGTTTTGTTGAGTGGTGCGTTGTCATTGTATTGTCAATATTCTAATAGGACAGTTTGAAGTATTTTGATATGGCCGAACAGTTTACATTCAACGAATATGCAGATATGCATGCATTGTATGGACGAGCATTTGGTAATGCTGCAGAAGCCCGTCGTCTGTATACCAAGCATTTTCCCAATCGAACGTTTCCGGCAAGAGAAACGTTCGAGCGTGTCGATCGCAGCTTGAGGAAGACAGGTATGTCTAATGGATAATTAATTGGAGCCTGTTGTTTTATTTCGATATTGTTGTAGGTTCAGTTTTGCCAAAACGAGGTGATGAGAGCGCTCCTAGGGCTGTGCGTACCGTTGTATTGGGGGAAAATATTTTGGAAGCTGTCGTTGATGATCCTTCAATGAGCATCAGAAACCTATCAGACCAGTTCTATACATCCAAGTCGACTATTCATAGAATAATTAGGAAACAACTGCTCCACCCATATCACATCCAGAAGGTATATGCCATGACACCTGAAGATTTTCCAGCACGACTGGAATATGCCCATTGGTTCCTGGATGAGCAGAGAGAGGATATGACTTTTATTACTCGAGTTTGATTCACTGATAAAGCAGGTTTCAGTAGAGATGGAGTAATCCACTCTCATAATCTCCACATATGGGCCGAATAAAATCCCCATGAGATATTGCAAACCAAACACAAACGGAAATTCAACGAGAATGTTTGGGCTGGTATCATAGGAAACCATCTTATAGGACCATTCGTTCTACATGTCCGATTGAATCGAGAACGTTATTTGGAGTTCATTCAGAACGATTTGATTGGACTTTTGGAACATGTTCCATTGCAAACCCGAAGAGATATGTGGTTTACGCATGATGGCGCTCCTCCTCATTTTAGTTTGATTGTGCGGGACCATCTGAACCAGATTTTCCCCCATATATGGATTGGTAGAGGTGGGCCATATTCATGGCCACCGCGGTCTCCGGATTTAAATCCATTGGATTTCTTCCTGCGGGGGCATCTAGGAAGCCTCGTTTACGCTACACCTATTCACACCAGAGATGCCTTGTTGAATAGAATTACATTACATTGTGATGCCATACGAAACGACCCTGGCATGCTATTTCAAGTGCAGAGAGGGTGTTTGCGTCGACTAAAAAAATTTATTGAGAGAGACGGGGGTCATATCGAGCAGTTTTTGTAGCGAATTTTGCATTTTTGTTTACTCTTGAGGCTTGCGATTGATTTACACCATGAGTTTTGTAAGGTAAACGTGTTTGCATGATGAAAATTCGTTATGAAAATTGTACCTATCATTTCTATTTTCATTGCAAATCAATATTTTCTAATAATGGTAGACATCTCAGGTTGGATGTCGTCGAACAAAAATTAATTTTTATCAAAAATCGTGCTCCGATCGATTTTCCACACGAGTACTTTTATTCAGGAAATTGTCCAGGTAACTTTGTTTTGTTAAAACATATTGACAAATCCCAGTAATTCCAAAGTTTTGGGGTGTAGACCATCGAGGGTAGTCCGCTCCTGACTCTGTAGCATAACAACTGACTCCTGCATGAAAGCTCATCGAAGAAATTTATTTGTTTAGTCAATCACCAAAATTTAGATAATTTTGAATATTCACTTTGAAAGTTATCAAAGAAAAACATTTTTCATTTTGTAACTTAGAGGGCTTTTAGGAACAAAAGTTATATGAAGTACTGCTGATATTTTGAACCCATCTATACATTCCCGAGAGGAAAAGAGGAAGTCCAGGGACACCTTGTAGAAAGTCAATATGTTTGGAAAAGATCAGTTGAGGATCAAAGTAGATGCCCAGCTGTTTCATTTCGTTCACATAATTGATTATAGTATCATCCATTTTAATAACAAAATTACATTGACGAAATTTTACAGCATTGGTCCTGTTACCTGAACCCATACACTTAGTTTATTTGCTATAAACCATTCACTTAAAATACCCAATTCCTCATTCATTTCTTGAACTAATATCTAAAAAAAAACGAGTGTGCTTTAGACCACACGACTGGAGTAAAACTTCTTTAGCTCCATCTCTATGTATGTTTATATATGTATATATGTATAATATATACATGTATATACATATACATATATTAATTTCCTAATAACCTTTAATTTCATCATTTTAGTTTGGTAAATTTACTAAATTATTATTAGAGTCATGAATGATTATAAAAATAAAATAAAAATTAATTTACCTAACTCCAATAATTTGTCTTGGTTTTTGTACATGATCTATAGTGGGATTTTCATCATCAACTTCCATTTGATTATCGTCATGTTCAATCACGATGTCTACAATTAATGAATATTTTATTATTTACGTATTAGTTAAATTTTATGTTATCCTATTTTAAGTGAATTGTAGAAACGTGAGGTCGGAATACGGAAGAGTAACAAGGAGAAAGAGAGAGACAAGAAAAGGACAGAGAATCAAACGCGCCCCAATGTCGAGAGTAGAATGCCGCGTATTAGTAGAGGGAGAAAATAGACAAGGAAAAAGGAACGCTGCATATGACGCTACGACGCCAGCAACTAGTATGAGATACGCACTCACCTTTGTCGAGACCGTTCGCCTCGCCCGATCACACTTTTCGTAACGCTCTCGTCACGCATTCACCAGCTTACTCCCCAAGTCAAGCGTGCGTCGAGACCGTTCGCCTCGCCCGATCACACTTTCCGTAACGCTCTCGTCACGTATTCACCAGCTCACTCCCCAAGTCAAGCGTGCGTAAAGAAGTTTTACTTAAAAAACAAATACAGAAATCAACGTGTTATCTGCGAAGAGATTCACAGCCGATTTTTTTAGGTGAAGATGTACATCGCTGATTTATAATTGAGGAACACCATTATAGTATTTGATTCTATCGAACATTTTTCGTTAACCTTCGTTTTCTGATAACTACCATTAAGATAATTTTCCACCCTTCAATACAACTCCTGTTATTTTGTAATTCTCACATTTCTCCCATATCTTCAGTCTTTACTGGAACAGGTATGAGTACTACATTTCAATAGTGATGGCAATACTCCTGTTTCTGAAGAGATATTAACTAGATATAATAGATACCCAACGACTGAAAATATATCCTTCAATAATGAAACTGTAAGGACATCATCGCCAGTGGCTTTATTCTTTAAACTATTCACTATCTTATGCAATTCTCTAAGTGAAATGATTGGAAAAGAATCAATGTTACCGTCCAAATCAAATTTAATTTTAGGAAAACTGGCATTACTAGGAATACTTTGAAAAATGTCTTCTATACTTTTAAAATAAAACTCATTTAATTCTTCACCAATATTATTTTTACTGTTATCTAATGAGTTATAGTCTGTTTCTTATTATCACTGTTTACCAATGGTTTCAACAAATTCCACATTTTTCTACTATCATTACATTAGTCAATAATTTTTTAAAAAAACGATTTTTTTTGTTCTCATTATGCTTACCACTTCATTTATCTTCTGCCTGAATCTCAAAGTCTAATAAGTTTTATGTAAGAAAAGATTTGTAATATATGTATATATTCCTTCTTGCACATTTCTCACTTCCTCATCTATCCACCATTGCTTTTATAACATTGTTTTTCCCCGCCATTTCAGAGCTTGAACACGTTTCAAAGTCGTATAATTGATAACCGAAATGAAGTTTCATGAATCAACTTTTTTCATGTTCTCCACGAAACCCGTGTTTGAATAGAAATAATTTGGCATTGATCCAATTGAACCGCCGCACCGACATCAACAACGTGTTTCCATTTCCTGATTCTTTTTTCATTGGACATCACAATTGATGCAAAATTAAGGTGATTATCACGTTCGCGAAATAAATCATGTTTGAAACGAGCTTCAAATTGTAACGGGGTCTCTCCCCCTGCTATCAGACCTTGACGCCTATCTTCTGTTCTCGGTCTTACCGCGGGCGCCACCTTTTGGTTTATAGTGGAAAAGGCCACTTTTGCTCCGGGCAGTCTCAGTGAAGAAAGACCCTCCAGGGGTCAATATAGTCGTGACACTGTGACAGGGCTAGCAAGGCAGGCTTTAAATGCCTCTCACTGGGTTTCAAACCTGGGTGGCGACTGCGCACTAGATGTTTAAATTCTACTCAAGATAGTAAATGAAAGAATACTAAAACCAGGATAAACAGGTATATTGAATAACAATGGAAATACAGTCAGGGCGGCTGCTGTCAGCCTCAAGTTATTACAACAAATAAACGACCGGCAAGGCGGGGAAAACTTAGCAACCAAACAGGTTTGTGGTGGGGGAGGAGGTATCGTACGGAACCGTATGCAGAAATCACCAGCGCAGCATTGAAATGAATATGTGCCTCTTACGGCTATGGTTCGATCATGCGCACATCGCATCTGTGGTACTTACCAACATTTCCTGATGTCTTTTACCTGATACAACATATTTACCCAAACTCCGATCTCACTCCTTCGGCAAGGCTCGGGACGGTCGTGCACTGCTTCGGTCTTTGGCTCACACTCTGGATACTAGTCGGATGCGTGACTGCTTCTGGTGGGCTCGGCAAGCTACTGAATCATTGAAATATTTCAAAACGGAACCACAGCCGGCTTCTCCCTCTTTTGCGAATGCCTCTCGACCGAATTATATGCGCGCGCCGCTTTGTGGACTCTGTCGATTGCGATCCGAATTATACTTTCACAGAATAATTACCTAGCTCGTAAAATCCCTCGTGCTGTGACATCAGCGTGCGCCTCTGTCTCGACTCAACTGTTCTCTCTCGCTACTGGCGGATGACTGAATGTGCTCGGCTCACAGCTTGTGAAATTCTCCGAGGTGGCAATTCACGTGATGAATAGAATAGAATAGAATAGAATAGAATATTTTTATTTGACTACTACAACATGTTTGTAGCAAGTCATGTTTGGCTTACGTCTAAAAATCACATAAAAATGTAGAAAATGTACAAAAAGTGTTAAAACTAACAAGCAAATAACATCGATCACAAATATAAAAACTTTGAAAATCAAAGAGAAGTAGTGATGTGACGTCAGTCGGATGACGTCAGCTTGCAGCGTGTGCCTTCGGCTCGACTGGACTGCTGTCTGTCGCTTCTATCGGATGACTGAAAACTGAAATCTCTCGTCGGCGTTTGAACATAGCCCAGCTTGCTCGATGAAAATGTTTGCTCGAGAGTTGCTAGCCGGCGCAGGACATACTCGTGCGTGTTTTATATACACGCGCCGCGGTATTAGCGTTATCTACGGAAGGTGTTTGGTCTATTTATTAGGGTAGGCGTAATCCACGGATTTATCACGAACACGAATGGTGTTTCTAGACCTATTATTACTGTCAAGATGAATTCAAATCCTTACAGGGAGCTTTTGTTCGATAAATATAGCGGGAAAATAGTAACTCCGTTACAAAATATAAGAGGATGGAGGAATAAAATCCATCCATCTCAATTCTCATGTTACCAAGTTGTGTATGAAGAGTAGAAATAGTTTTAAATTTTTTGGAACGAAGTTTCTTTACGCGGCTTGCGGTAGGTGATGACTGGTGGAAAATGTAACGTAAGAAGGAAGCGTTATGCTCCCACCATACGATTTCCTCTCTTTCTATCTCTGTCTCTTTCTATTATATACGAGTATGTGTGACAACTTCACTTCGTCCTGTCAGAATTAAATGTCAACGGATTCAATTCCTTTAGAGGGAAATAAAAAATGCACAATTGATGGATTAAGGGATTTTAAGCTCACTACCTACAGTGATTTCATATTGGAATTCATATATCTTCAGCTTGTTAAATAAGCCAAGTAAGGTAGTGAATGATATCATTCTTATATTCTCAGACCATCAAGTCATGTTGTGGACTAGCGGTTATGTAACCAGACTTTTACTCCAAGTTAAGCAACGTCGGGTGTGGATCGTACTTGGATGGGTGACCGCTTGGAAATACCGCGTGATGTCGCTCGTCGTTGCCTTTTTACAATTTTTTTCAATGATCATAGATCCGTTGCCTTTTTATCATTTTTTTAATGATCATGGATCAATTTTTTATGTATTCAATATTTCTATAATCAATGAGAACCATTTTTAAACATACCTTTTTTCACACTGTCACGCGGAAGGCTAGGATTCGATTCCTAGCAGTAGATCTTTTTTTGTCAAAAACAGTTCCAGCGACAATAATAGTTTATTTCATAGTAAAAAAATATATATATTTCAAGTTTTTGAGTGAGTTCAAGAGCAGTGAATTATAGGCTTGTCTTGGTTCGCAGTAGGGACGGTCCTAGAACCGTTCGAAGTAGTCACACAGTCGTTTATTGAGAACGGACCCGAGCAAAATCTTTCACGCTTCGTTTGTCCTACTCTTTAGAACCGATTCAGAATCGTCGTGGCTTCGAACCAAAACAAACCTATCAGTATGAATGAACGAATCTGTAGAACGATTCCTTCGATTTTGGATCGAGAAGAGTTGTAACTTTCCACGTTGAAAATTTGAATATAACATTAATTCTGGTAGTTTTATTTAGTTTTGAATGTGATTCGGGAAATATTCTCTTCAAATATCATTCGTGCCAGAGGATTCCATTGCAAAATTTAAAAAAAAAATCCCTCAAGCATTTTGCCTCTAGGAAATTTTAATCGTGCAACTTGCAGCCTATTATAAAAGATTAAACCACTCAAGCTCCGCTTCCGTGGTTTGATCAGATAATAAGACCCCAAATCGCACTCATTAAAATTTCAAAAAAAAATGCTTTCTCGGAAATTCCAAAAATATTTGAGTCATAAAACCCCTAGCACTTATGATATTGTCCTCGATATTTAGCGAGAGATGTTTTGAACTGCTGGATAGTGTTGCATTTTTTTATTTCATTTGGAAGTTTATTGTAGCACGATAGTCAAAATGAGGTTGGATTATTGATCGGTATACGGTCATGTTTGATTGGAACGTAAGGTTTCTGCTAATTCTTGTGAGAAATAATTTTTTTTTGGAGATTTCATTACATATTTACTGAAAGTGTTTTTTTAAATTCATCCACAATATCCACAATAAAACCAAGATATTTGCAGATTTCCACAATTTCAATGGTTTCATCATATATTCTAATATCAATTGAATTTAAATCAATAAGGTTGTATTTATGCGTAGTTGTCAGTATCATTGCTTTTGTTTCTGTTACATTCAATTTTAGTTTATTAATATTTATAAATTTTGACATATTTTGTAATATAGCATTAATTTTGCTAACAGCGTTTTCAATATCCACGTCACTTACATCAAGTAGCGTATCATCAGCGAAAAGGTTGATGAATTCGCAGTTTTCAATAAGATTGATATTATTCAAGTACATTATGAATGATGGAGGACCGAGTACACTCCCCTGTGGGACACCTATACTAATGGGTCTATTACTTGATAGTATATTATTTACTTCAGTACACTGAGATCTATCCGATGAATAATATGCCATAGTATTTTAACTATGCGAGCAGAATTGATAAATCGATTGTTTTGAACGCCCTTTCAAAGTCCAGAAATATAGCCACTACAAATATATTATCATCAATTAATAGTTTCCACTTGGACAAGGTAAGCTGTAGTGCAGTTTCACATGATTGTCTTGACCTGAAACCTGATTGGCAATCAGTCAGCAATTTGTTGCCTTCAATATATGAACAAACTTGATTGTAAACAGCAAGTTCTAAAATTTTTTCAGTGGCGGTAAGGTGTTTATTGGACGAAAGTTTATAACTTGTATAACTGATCTTGGGCACAGGGACTATTATACTGACCTTGAGTTCTTCGTGGAATTGGCCGTTTTTTAAAGAAGTATTAACAAAGTCGAGTATGATGTGACACAATACTGTAAAAATGCTCTTGAGAACTTTGTTATTGATAATATCGGCGTTGCATTTATTGTCAAGATTGCATATAATTGATTTCAGTTCTCTCATGGTAAGCGGTTTGAATTCCGAGATTTCACATTCCATTGAATTGAGATCTCTTGCTAACCAAGGTGGTGAATCAGGGATAGATTTTCTTATATCGAATTTTTCCGCCGACCTCGTTCCTGTGATCAACGTGGAATTTTCGATATACATTTCCTTCAACTAGGAGGAAACGATATTTGGATTTGAAAATACATAAATTTGACAGCGCAAAGGTAATATGATTTGGAATAATATTTGAATTAGTGTATGTTTGGTAGCCTTTACCACAATGATACATTAATGGATTGAATCGACCATTTATAGGCTATTAATGGTCGATTTCGGCATATGTTTGGTTGCATACATAACAAGCATGCATTATAAGAGAAATTGAAGATCAATAGGGGTCATTACCGATCGATCCCGTGTAGATTAAACAGACTCGTTATCACGAGGTCGCAGGAAAATATGATAAATCGTATAAAAAAGAGGGCGCAGCGCGTTCTTCTATCGGCTGCTCACGGCATTTGTTACGGTAAAAATCTGACTGACTATGTTTTTTCAATATTAATAATATTCTCCATTTTTTTATCAAATTTTATATTTTAGAAAGCACTTTCACGATGAATATATTTTTTACGAGTTAAATGCGCTGCTGTCGCGCCTTGTTGCCCGATTTTTAAGAACGACCATGGTAAAACATGATTAGTGTACTGCTTGCGAACCAATTTTCAGATTTCAAAAAGTAGTTGTGACGTATACAGTTTTTTCACAAAGTTAAAGACGCCCCCGTGCCCAACGCTAACGAAACTGGCAGACGGACGAAAGAACCCCAAGACGTTAGATACATCAACAAATAAACATATTTTTCCTTGGAAATTTTCATGATGGGCCCTTATTTAGCCAGAATATAAAAAATGTATTATCTACCAAAACTTCACCTCCTTGCGATTCCCAAAACCACTGTTATTCGTTATACACCGCCCCTTCCACTTCGACTTCCTCAGATCCATTGTGGCTCGATCCTAATTGGATAAGAGTTCACCTTCAAGTCCCGCGCTTCTGACGAAGTCGATGGTGACGCTCTGTGATACATTTTCCAGCTCTTTGTGCTCCAGCTGCCCGTAATCCATACAATAAAATATTGTTCGTTCCAGACCCTTGCTCTCCGCAAGTCCGATTCTTTGAAAATGCTTTCGCAGTCTACAGTGACCTGTCACTAGACCAGTTATAATCCTCATATTTTTCCTATTCAGTTCTAACAGGGCTGCTGTTCTTCTCTTCGAAGAATTTGGTATGAATGCCTTCGAGTGGACTGTTTCATACCAGTACCCAGGTTTTTTCCGCTCGGTACAGTCTGACAACACTTCTTTGGTTATGCTCTTTGATATTCCGAAGAAGGGCTCCGGTCCTATGAACTCCTTCCTAGTGCCGTCTTTTGCCAGAAGGTCGGCTTTCTCATTTCTTCCAAAGCCTTCATGTCCAGGAACCCATAGCAGAAGTATTCTGTTTTCCCTGCCTACGCTTTGAAGGGCTTTCACGGAGTTCCATCTTATCTGGATTCTATCCGACTTGATGCCAGTGCTTTCAGTGCTGCTTGGCTGTCCGACATAATTTTGATCGATTGATATTTAATGTTTCCGTGCAGAATTTCTTGCAGGCAGAGTTCTATTGCATGGAATATTGTGGCGTATTCTCCCAGATTACACTAAGGTTAAATTATTATTGTACTCCATATACTCCGGCCCCAACTCCGCCTTCAGTTTTGGAGCCGTCTGTGTACCATTGTAGAATGGTCCTTATGAGTTCTTGTTCTTTCGTCTCCCATCTCTCTGCCCGGGAGGAGAATCTCATAGGTTTATCGGAGTTATATAGGGGGATCATTGTGTCTGATGGCATTGCTACAATCGGATGGGATTTTTTTCGTTCTGGATCTTGCGACTACTTCCATTCCTATTACTCGTTGACTTCGATAGGTTTCAGCAAACACTTACTCTTGCCTCCTCCTCTGAGCAGATGCGCAAATGAGGGACGTTGAGGAGGACCTCCATTGCTGCAGTCAGGGTGGTGAACATTGCCCTGTTATGATCAGACACGCTTGCTCTGAGTTTGTTGAGCTCTTCTCGTGCACCCTTCTGTGCACATTTGCTCCACCAGATGACGCCCGTAGGTGACCATAGGTGTCACCACTGTGAGGTAAAGCCAGTACATTTGTTTGGGTTGCATTCCCATGTTTTCCCACAGATTTTGTTTAGCAACTGGAAAAAGCGTTAGAAGCAAAAAACTGAAAAAAAATTCATTACATGCTTATCTATTGGAAAGATCGAAGGTTGTAAATGCAGGTACATTATGGTCTGAATTTTCAATATTGAAAAGCACTTTTGAAGTCAAGAAAAATATTAATTTTGATAATTTTCATAAAGTTTGAGCATTTTTCAAACGGTATTCTGTAAATTACCTGCCCAAGAAGTCCAAAACTTTGACTCAAGAACAATGCATTAAGTTTTCTAAGGAACCAGATGATTCTGAATATCTTATGATGAAGGAATGAATAAATTAAGATAAACTAATTTCGTTTTTTTATCATTGTTGAATTGTAGATTTCTCTTATGATAGGGATATACGGAGCTTGACGCCGAAATGAATTGTTAAATATGAAGCTTGACCACATAGATAATAAAGGAAATATATTGATTGTTACAGTTCCGGAAACAAAGCATAATATTACAAGAACGTTCACAATCACAGACAAAACAGTTGATGGATTGAATCTACTCACAATATACAACAAATATAATTTCCCTTAGACCTACCCACACTCCTTATATTCGCCTATTCATATTACAAGAACTTAGATATTAAATCCTGTTCAGTACAACCGATCGGAAAAAATGCATTCGGCAAAATTCCAGGAAAAATAGCCACTTTTTTTAAACTGCCTGAACCTGGTACATACACGCTTCAGCAGCCCCTGGCTATCAGCTGCCCTCGCTTCGCTCGCTCGAGCAGCTAATAGCCGTGGGCTGCTAATGCCCATTTTCTGCCCTTGTGACCCAATATAATATTATATGATGATATAATAAAACATCTTATATCATTTATCTTATACATCCTATTTTCAATACAGGTAACATCTACGATCATCACGATATTCTGATGCATAGAGACAATAAGGAAAAACCACCAGTAATGTATCGAATGGCGGAGCCAACAACAAGACGTCCATCACTAATTCTCAGATGGGGAAAATGATATATAACCAACGACCAAGGCATGATGCAACCAGAAACCATGAGTCACATATCCTCTAAGTAGTACCTTTCCAGGGAAACTACATATATTTTTCTCCCTCAACACCTTTATAACCCTGTAGAAATAAAAATAATTGCAGAAACCCCCAGACAATAGAGAATTCTTTCTGTGAACTTGAAAACTTCAAACGTGCATATTTTCCAAATAGAATATTGACGAAGTTCAAAATTTTATCAGCTGCTATCAACCACAAAATGAGCTGGTTTGCAGAAAAATCAACATTTTCTGTAACTCCTCCATCGTTTTCAGTTTGTCGAAAATTAATGAGCTTAATTTTGAAAATGTCTGTTTTTCCAAAAAAAAATACGAGTTGAAATCCAACACATTAGGTACATATTGGTGATATGTTTTTATTGCACCATTGCAGAATGCGCATACGACACTTTTTCTGCAGCCACATGCTCCACCTTTTTTCAATTGCATGAAATTACATTCAATTGGGTATCTGGGGAAGGTTTCTCTGACATTATTATTGGAGTGAGCCCATTGGTACCATCCCCAGTCGGATGTTTTTTTTAATCCACACCATTTTTGGACTTGGTGATAGGTTCTCAATACATGGTACTGTGCAGCGTCCTCTGTTAGTGGTAAAGATGTTATGTGGAATTTGCTTTTTACCCGACAAAAAAAAAAGGAGAAGGTTCTCTAGTCGACACGTATATCTTTTTTATGTATGATCACGCATAACAGTCCACAGAGTAGTTCGATTTCGATGTTTTTTTTTATTGAATAGGGTATACTTCAAAGTTGGCTCATTCGAATTTTAGAACGAAAATTCACCCTTAGGGGTAGGAAAATAGGGTATATTTATCGTTCATCCACTGAATTTTTACCCGTTAACCGATTCTACCACTCAGATTCTGTTCGAACCTTGCATACTTATAGGTAGTTCTGATGTCACTACAACATAATGGATACCTGGAGTCAATTAAGTAGATAGTTACCAGTTGATTTTGGCAACGAAAGAGTGAAAAATAAAACATTTTGAACAAAAAATTAAACAGACGAAAAAACCAAAAAAAAAAACCTTCTTAGTCTTAATGATAACTGAGTCCCTCAACTAATGTGAGTATCTAATTTTGAGTCGCTGCCGAACAAACAATTACCGAAAATCGTAATATAACTTTGAAGAAGTAACTATTACGTCGCCGTGCATCCCGCTGCCATCATTTTACGTTTTACCTAATTCAATTGCTAGTTTGTTTGGCGCCGACTCAATATTAGTTACTCACATTAGTTTAGGAGCTCAATTATCATTGAGACTAAGAAGGTTCATTTAATTTTTTGTTTTTCAGTTGATTTTTTCATCGGTTTAATTTTTTGTTATCATTGTCTATTTTGCAAACCGTTGGTAGCGGATTTTTTCCAAGGTTTCCTTATCCATGTTGCCACCATACAAAGCAACGAGAGAGTGGGTTCCAGCGACTGCGGTGTCTTCTGGTTTGGCATTCTGATCTCTGAAGATACCCAGGGGCACGACAAGCCATGCAGCCGCCTGTGGGCAAAATAATTTTACACCCCTCACCCCTTTTTTAGTAAAAATTTATACATGGGTAGGTACACATAAATAAAATCAAAATACGTGCTAATACCTATATTTTATTTCGGTACTGATTCATCAGATGAGGTGGTACATACAAAATTGAAATAATCGCTATCACTTATCTAATTTTGAAATGAAATATGTGTTAATTTATATACCGTATAATGTAAAATCTATAATTTTAAATCATCATGACCATTTGATGTTTGCAAATAAAGAAAATGGGTATTTCCGGGAGCTAAAATACAAAAAAGTGTACTGATTTTAATCAGCATGATACCTGACTACTCAGTGCCATAACATTTAGAAGATCTTGACAAGTCTTGGACATAAGGATTAACGAAGAATGTAAAGAAAGCAAAACAATGACAAAACTGACAAAACAATAAAAATGCTACATAACAGAAAAAAAAAGAACAAAATAACTTAATGGAAGCACTCTTTTCTTGCCTCATTTTCGGCAAAATCTTTAATCAACTCGTCCAAAGGAATACAATCCATGAGGTCACTTTCTATGGACATAATTGCCAAATTACTGAGTCTCTCTTGTGCCATAGTTGATCGTAAAAAAGTTTTTATTAATTTTAATTTTGGAAGAGACCTTAGTAGTAGGGCTATGCCGATTCGGGGCCACCCTCCGCTCATCGAGTCCAAAGGAATACAATCCATGTGGTACTTTCTATGACATAGTTGCGGTGTTC
>JAFIRS010002009.1:147500-263290 GCA_018342105.1 Gonioctena quinquepunctata | reverse complement strand
CGATTTGAGCCGCTCCAAGAAAGTCTGAGAAACTACCTTTCGAAATTTTCTAGGGTAACGACCTTTATTTAAGAGACAACGGATTGCGGCGAAGGCAGTAGTTTCCGAATAAATGATGGTCAAATTTATTCAAGGTGAAGTTCGATAGTGACGTGCGCGGTATTCCTACAGTGAACTGTGATTGTCAGAGAGTATTATTGTTTTGTGTGTTGTGGAGTGTAAATAAATGGACAATAATTGATTCAGTATTTCAACAGGCACAAACCCCAGAAATCAGATAGTGCAAGCCTTTCATTCATTAGGTTTGCAATTGTATCATTTCATATTTGTATGAGGTATGACCAGACCTCTCCCATAAAACCCATTCTCATGAATACTATCAAATAACTGAGGGTCTAACAGTTAACCACGATCCCAAAGTTGCCCAAGTAGAAAAATGGATTTGCCAAGCCAAAAACCCTGCTGCCAAACTTTGAACCAATAAATATACTGATCTTTGGCCCACTCACAATACAACCCACATTTCTTAAAATATCAAGTGTACAACATTAAGCAGGAAGGAACCAATTCACAAAAATTCATGATTTGAGTTCACCACCTTGAAGTTTTTATGAGTATAAGGAAATAATGTATTATTGGAGAGTTGGTGATTTCACCAACTTTGAATAAGTAAGACGGTTATAATTACAGTTTGAAACTCTATAACAAATAATTAAATTAGTAGATTTCTCTCACTTTCATTTATTGTCCTTATCTACTTCCATTATGGCGCAATCTTCTTTCGGAGAATTCGTCCTCATCCGGCATCTAACCGGCATAGACAAGGAGGTTCTATATATCTTAGGATGCAGCTTTGTCTTGCTCTAAGCAATACTGCATCCCGTGTTGAATTGGTCAATGTACATCGGAAACGGCGGGGACATTTACAACATAGAATGTATCATTCACACAGTGTTCTGGGTAGGCCTTGTTACTTACTAACTCCATATGCCACATAGGAGCAGCACTTTTAATTTGAACGCAACAGCAAATCGTCAAAGGACAGCCCGGCTACAAGATTTATAATTTAAATTCTCACTATTTAAATTAAAAATCTCTGCCCTGGCTGAGGATCGAACCCGGGACATCTCGGTCTCGAGTCGAACGCTAACCCACTGCTTTATATCCCCCTATAATTAGTAGATTTGGGAATTCAAATCAACTTGGCAACATTGTAAATTGTACACCAGTATAGTTCTATTTTTACCGATAGAGGGAGTAAGGCTCATTTCCATTGGTAAATAATATTTTGTCTCTTTGGGTGAAAAAATGTTGTACATTAGTATAGTTCCAAAATAGCAACCAGAGGGAGTATCTCTTATTTGGAAATCCCAATAAAAATTATTGAATTTTGACTTTGGTATATGTCAGCTCAAATGGAAGTTTTCATGGAATTTTTTCTTATTTTCTTGCTCCACATTGAATTTTTAAATAAAAACCCGTATTTCTTGTAAGTTTTCACATACTCTTGACATTCTTTCATCAAAGCAATAAGTTATCAAAACTATTTCATTACAAACTGAATCTTCATTTAATAACAAAAACACTGAAAACTATTTCTATTGAAAATTACAACATAAAAATATGTCATTATACCTACCCAAAACTATTTTTATTTTGTATCTAAAAACATTTATCAAAGCAATTATCTACCACACTATACGTGCTTTCCCCAAGTCAAATGTAGAATGTGAATTTTGGCAAGTAACAATAAAAAATAGTCGATGAAATCTTTTTTAAAATTTTTTTTTTCCATTTTCTATTATTAATTAATCAATACTATCAATTGATACTCTAGCATTCCATGTAAACAACATGGAGAAAAATTATTATTACGGCTCTGAATTATAATCATAATGATTGCTACATATATATCATTTCAATGATGGTTCGTTTGTAAAAATTACAATATTCCATATTTAAAATAAAGTTGAGGATGCCTCAAAGCTCACAATAATCAATTTACATTGTAAGATAGTCCAATAAATGTTACAATGACAAAGTGCAATCAGTTTATTGAACAAAATTTGATTTTTCTAGAAATGTGGATTCAAAAAAAGGTAGATCCACTTTTCTGATGTAACATAGTTAAGATATTAAAAACAAACTTGTATGATTTTACCGGCATTCTTTTACGAGATCCACAACAGTAGACCTGAATTCGATCGTATATCATTTAGTTCATATGGTAAAGTTTAGTAAAATAAGGAGCAACTGAATGGAAAATAGTACCGTATCCAAATTATATATTAACAACAGCAAAACTGCCCCAAAATCTCAATAATCACTTTTTAAAAATATTCAAAAATATGAATATTTTTTTCGATTTTGCAACAGAATGAAAAATGGTCAAATGCATCATGGATACAGGGTGCAGAGTTCTAATTTATAAACAAGACTGCAAAAAAGTAGTATATTGTTTTCAAGGTTCATATAAGTGGTTTCTAATTCTCTCTCAGAAATCAAACAACCGAATATGTTTATGATTTTACAAAAGAGGAGCTATATTGTTTTCAAGGTTTATATAAGTGGTTTTTAATTCTCTCTCAGAAATCAAGCAACCGAATATGTTCACGATTTCACAACAGAAGAGTTAGAAATATTTTTATACAGATATGTATTTCCAGTAATTTCTCACTAAAGTGAGCATTATATCACAACTTAGCGGCATCTAGAGATGGCTACACGGGTAGCTAAAGTAATTCTTTGTTAGCAAAATGAAGATTGTTGGTATTGTAAGGTAGCTTACCAAAATGTTCAGTAAGGTTCATTACTATGCAGTTTTGTACTTTGTACATTACAGCGATGAACATGTTAATGATTTCATAAGGTTCCATATTTTTACTTTTGAGAGGCTCTTTTTTTTCGTCGGTTAAAAATAGATTCAATCACATGCATATATGGTCAATTACCAAAGTCGAGCAACAGCTCTTTCAGCAAATACTTTGAAACAATAGATAATAACTACACTGGTCTTCAATTTACACACAATAATCAATTTTCACCTGTTTCATGAAATTTTCGAATTTATCTTCATTTTATAACAAAAAAATGAGAAAAACAAATCCCATTACCTTTTCTATTTGCACGTGCATTCCATAACATATACTCCCTATATGTAATTTTTTTGTCATGTTTGTAAGACACTCGTATTCAGAACCAAGATATGCAATAAAAATTTATTTGTAGGTATTGGACTTTCTCTACTACTAAATACAACAATCACTCAACCTACACAAATAAGTTTTCTACAATTTCTTCTAATTGCTTTTGAGAGTTCGCCGTGACACGTTTATACTAACAAAAAATGCACCCAACTGAGGCACGTGTTGCCAAGTTCCCCACCAACACTACAAAAGTGCTCGAATGCAAAAATGCATTTTATGAGTATATGTATCCAAACCCAAAACAGTTTCGAAATATTTGTCACTTGTATAGCTTTCCTTTAATGCCTAAACAATTCTTTCAGTTACAAAGGGATTTTTTATCCGAATGATATACAAAATTCTTTTGTAATTGATAGAACTTGTTTGGGATTTACATATTGAAAATTGTTTAAGAGATATTTTTTTCACCATATTTTGTTAGATTTGAATTCATTAGAACTCCTAGAAGGATGGATTGATTTTTTCAACATGTCAAACACCTCCTTCAAAAGAATTGTAGAAATATTATATACTATTTTTTGTTGTTTAGTAGAATTAAGTAGTTAATAGGGTAATTTGTGATTATAATGTATGTATACTTTTGTTGAAATGACAATATCCGAAATAAATGGCGAAGAATAATGAACAACTTAATATCGAAGTCGGTGAGTAAAAATGTATGAATAAGTTCTAAAACTTATATTTGGTTCATTCAGAGTAGACAGATTTAATATTTCAGTTGAGAGTCGATATAATGCCAGTCATTGAAATCATATGCATTCAGCTGGGAGTAAAGATATGGAATATTGGGCCAATCCTGATTTTGTTGAAGCATTTCGCAAATGCAACAAAACATAATAAATACAGTACAACAATCAAAGTTTGGGAGATAGCCCTACGAAGTTACAAAAATTGTGCTTTTGGAATATCACTTTAATAATAAGAGACTCTAATAGAGTGCTATAACTTTGTCTTTCTTCACCAACACACTAACTGCACAGTCTACATAACATTGAATACTTCGAAAACATCACTTATTTTTTTTATCCCTAGAATAACGTTTGTAATTACAATGTTGCCATATTTATTGATATTGATTAGAGTTTGTAAAACGTAAGTGACCGCAAAAATAATTTTTTGTGTTCAAAAACATGCGCAAGTGTGGGCAAAAGAAATTTTTTTTCTATTCTTCTATGCGATGTAATGTAGTTATAATCCAATAGAAACAAAATTTTACCAAAATCTAACAAAAATTACAAAACAGCTGATATTCAGGATTTAGGTAGTTAAATGTATGAAGTATCCATTAAGCAATGCTTTACTTACCATGGCACGGCCCTAAAAATAAAAAATAGAAAAATTCAAAAATTCTCCGAATTTTCATATTTTGAGCTACAACTCCAGAAGTATTGGAGATATGAAAAAATGTCTTGCAAAAAGTTTTAGCTCGTTACTTTTTCTACAAAAATGTTTTCTATCAATTATGCGATAAATCATGTCGTTGTAAGGAATCCTTGGGGATTTGTGCTGTTCAACCGGATGACATGTAATTCGGCGGTATTTTCCTTGATAAAGAGTAACCTTACATTTTGTTGTACAACGCCCCTCATAGAAAAATAATCAGCTGGTTTATACGTACATTGAAATATGGACTTTCGAATGGCATTCGAATTTTTTGAATACATATTGTACTTTTTGAATTATTTTAAATTCCTGGAAATATGTACAGAATCCGACTTTTATCAAGAAAAATACCCCCAAATCACATGTCAAAATAATTTCTTCCAACAAAACCGAACCTCAAACAGCACAAAGCCCACAAGGAATTAACGTGGGGAATAATTCCTTACGAATTAATTATTCGAAATGTGTACTTACTCAGAGATATTTAATCGAAAATCCTTGAACACTCTTTGTATTATGATTGGATTTTGTATGAACTTTGAAAGTCTCATATGGAAGTTGGGAGTTTTTTCTACAGTTCATGTGCTTTGCTTTTTTTTAAGCATTTTTTAGTAGCAAGGAACAGCGACTGACTAGTCCGGTTATATAAAAATTAAGGTGATTTTTCGTTCCCGCGCAACTACAAGAGGAAAATTGCGTTTATCTCCCTAACAACATGATTAATCGCAAAATTTATAGGAAACATTTTTGTAGAAAAAATAACGAGCTACAACTTTAAAACATTTTTTCATATCTCCAATACTTCAGAATTGTATTTCAAAATATGAAAATTCGAAGAATTTTTGTTTTTATTTCATTTTTAGGGTTGTGGCATGATAAAGAATTGCTTAATGGATACTTCATACATTTAACTACCTGAATCCAGAATTTCAGCTGTTTTGAAATTTTTGATAGGTTAATATCTCTATTGATTGGATTATTAGGTTGTTTTGCCTTCTAGTGATTGAATTGCGACCAATAGTGATAGCTATGTTAGCGTTAGTTAAGTTGATTTACTACCATAGGCAATAAATTTTAACCTACATGAATTGCACATGCTCACTTCGCTAGCATTACGTTCATGTACATAATATAATTTTTTTATGATCCCTCCTTTTTTTTAGTTCTGATCAATAAATATCAGGTTGAAGTGGCAACATTGTAAGAACAGCGTTTGAGGTTTATATTGAAAGGTTAGGTCGACCATTCTAGCTTGGCCTCTGAGATGCGTCAAAGAAAGAGTCAATGTGCAACAGAGACAGAGAACAGAAAGTTTCTTGAATGTATACATTCAAGGAACTTTCCGTTCTCTGTCTGTTGCACAGTGACTCTTTCACTCTTTATTTGACGCATCTCAGAGGCCAAGCTAGAATAGTCGACCTGATATTTTTTCAGCAATCCCCTGTTATCCGAAGAGAATAGCAAGAGCATTTTGTACCGCAAAAATTTCGCTTGCTATGTTGTTTTCATCATGTTTTGAGCTTATGCGAAAATTCAATCAAAATCAGATTGATTTACTACCATAGACAGTGAATTTCTACCTTGCTTCTGCATGAATTGCACAGCTTTACGTCATGTACATAATATAAAAAAATTATAATCCCTCCTTTTTTTTAAATTGTGATCAATTAATATCAGGTTGAAGTGGCAACATTGTAAGTAGAACGTTTGAGGTTTAAGTTAAAAGGTTAGGTCGACCATTCTAGCTTTGCCACTGACATGCGTCGATGAAAGAGTCACTGTGCATTAGAGACAGAGAACAGAAAGTTCCTTGAATGTATAGTCTGTGTACTATACATTCAAGGAACTCTCCGTTCTCTGATGCACAGTAACTCTTTCTTCGGCGCATCTTAGAGGCCAAGCTAGAATAGTCGACCTGTAACATTTCTTAACTGTCCTCTGTTATCCGAAAAATGCAAGAACTGCACACGCTCACTTCGCTAGCATTACGTTCATGTACATAATATAATTTTTTTATAATCCCTCCTTTTAAAAATATTCTGATCTAATATTCAGGTTGAAGTGGCAACTTTGTAAGTACGTTTGAGGAACTTTCCATTCTCGGTCTCTGTTGCACAGTGGCTCTTTCACTCTTTCTTCGACGCATCTCAGAGGCCAAGCTAGAATGGTCAACCTAACCTTAGAACATAGACCTCGAACGTTGTACTTACAATGTTGCCACTTCAACCTGATATTTAATGATCAGAATTTAAAAAAGAGGGGGATCATAATTTTTATATTATGTACATGAACGTATCGCAGCTTGGCCTCTGAGATGCGTCGAAGAAAGAGTGAAAGGGTCACTGGGCATCAGAGACAGCCAATAGAAAGTTCCTTGAATGTATAGCCAGTGTACTACTATACATTCAAGGAACTTTCCGTTCTCTGTCTCTGTTGCAAAGTGGCTCTTTCACTCTTTCTTCAACGCATCTCAGAGGCCAAGCTAGAATGGTCGACCTGTCATATTTTTTAAACCATCCTTTGTTATCCCAAGAAAATAGCAAGGGCATTTTGTAGTGCAAAAATTTCGCTTGCTGTGTTGCTTTCATCATGTTTTGCGCATATGCGAAAATTTAATCAAAATCAGCCACATCTCGAATATCCCATGAGCTAAACACAGGCACAGGAAGAAAATCTGGAACAATTATTTCATATTTCCATGTCACCTTCATTATTCCGCGATTCAACTTGTAAATGTAAAACATTAATGAATTGGCTTTGACCCTGAAGTATACTAGTATACGCGCGTTAACAAAACATAAAAACGAGCCGGTTTTATATGTAATGTATCAGAGTTATAAGGAAAACGAATTAAAACCATTATGTAAAAGCACTACATACCTAATTCGATTATCCAAAAATCAGGGTACTACGACCTACAACAAAAAGTCATGAAATAATACCGATTATAGCTAGATGGCAAACATAAAGAAACCGTGGTCAATACTCACCAAACAACGAATGCTGCGAAATGTAATCAAACTATTTTTGTTGTCATTTGAACCTTTAACATTAATAATATGCAATATTTCCCAAAAATCACATTTATCATAAACTGTGAAAACTAGGTGCCATTTTGATAACTAGTTTGGTTTCCACCCCACCATTTTGTTCCAGTTCAATCGATATCAAAATTGACTGCTTTCTTTTCGAGAGTTAACAGTCAGCCGAAATGAAGCTGAATAATTGGTGGATTTTGACACGCCACATATCAACCAATAACAATTTTTGACTTTGAAACCTATTTACTATACAGTTCAGATTTGAAAAGAAAGCATCATAGTATCATAAGGCATTTTCGGAAACCTCCTCGGGTTGACACGATCCCCAACCTGCACGTTCGTTTTCCTAATCCGAGTTAACTACGCACGTTCGCAAACTTTGGTGTTGCTTACTCAATCACTGATTCAGGTTTGTCTAGCATAACCCTATTCAAAAGCAGGGTCGTCAGAATCGCTACAGACACCGCATGCGCATTACAAAAAGTTTTAAAATTATTTAAATTTATGAGGAAAAGAAAATTGCAACATTCCAAATAATAACGGCGTTAGCTTTTGATTATGTTTTTTATGAAGACGATGAGATGTGTGTGTTATCTTCCAGTAAGATGAAGAAACAATACGTTTCTAAACAAAGACGAGTTTGCATTCAGAATTATGAAGAAGTAATTTTTCGTTATTCCATGGAAGGTAAAATAAGACTGATATCACCTTCGCAAATTCTTCACTCAAAATTTTATTTCATAGATTTCCAGAGTCTTTTTCATTAGAAAGAACTGTTAGAAAAGTTGAAGTTAGGTTATGTTATGTCTTGTGAGTGTGTGAACCACAGAACTATAACATAGAGGAGAATGGAAATGTCATATTCTAAAAGCACTTATGATAGTATATGACACATACGTGTTCTGAGTTTGCGCAATGAGAGTCTGATCAGGGCCGGACTCCATTTTTTTGTCTAGTGAAAATTATCCTTGGAAAACTTTTTAACGAAAAATGAAATCGACGAAAAAAGAAACTGAAAAGCTAAATAGTAAATATATATGAAAAATATAATCAAAAAGATTCATTTGGCATATTTTGCAATCATATCATTGAAAGTATCAGTAAAAGATGTTTTTGTGAATAAATGTGGAAAAATGAATTGAGTTCTGACAAGAAAGCGTTCTTAAAAAATGGAAGAAACTGAGAAACATGGACAGTTACTCATTTTTCTACCTCTACTCAATATTAACAATTGAAAATATTACTTTTTCTCCCGCAAAACGACTGTCACGAGGCTGTTAAATCTTCAATAATAAATATGAATGTGTCAAATCAATTGAAATAAACTGAATTCAAAGGAGAAATAAAAAAAGGAAGGAAAAAAATAATTTTCAGGAGAGAAGTGTCATCTTCTCTATTGATATTTTTTTTTAGATAATCCTTTTTTTTATTCAATTAAGAATTAATATACAAAAGTCTACAATAAAAAATCTTAACCTATACCACATACTTCAGACTATAAAGAATAACAATTTCAGCAGATGTATACATGCATATATCCACATATATATCCATACACACATGTACATAGAAAATGTAAATAAAAACAATTCAGATATTCAAGGACAAGCTCAATTAAAACTATTTAAAACTAGCGAACATATCACAATAAACCTGTTCCCGAAACAATGAAAATTCTAGACAAATATATGACATGTATATACCAATATAGTCATTATTTTGAACATATATATTTTAAATTTAATGGCTTTTAACATATCGCATCACCTCCGCTTTGAACGAGGAGTAACTATCTTTATTTTTTATGGAGTTTGGCAGAAAGTTAAATGATTGGAGACATTTAGAGAAGGGATTATTAAAAGCAATGTTCGTTCTCACCTGGGGTAGATAAATTTGGTTTTGACTTCTAGTTTCATACGAATGTTTCTCATTAACTATATTCATGTATTGCATTTCTGTTGATTTTTTGTTATTTTATAAATAAATTTACATTGTTCTATTTGTAGAATTTTTTTCAGCGGCAAAATTTCAGTTTGATGGTAGATTAACTCTGTATTAGTTCTGAAATCATAGCCAAATAAAGTTTTTACTACCTTATTTTGTAGAATTTGGATTTTTTTGAATAATGTTTGAGAACATACCCCCCCCAGTTTGTTATCAGATAACGGAATATAGAAAGAAAATAAGCGTTATATATCATAATTTTATTTGGTACATTTAAGTAGCTCTGGCATCTATAAAGTGCTCCAATCATTGGTACAATTTTTTTTGTCATGTGCTCTGCGTGTTTGTGCCAATTTAAGTTGTCATCAATTATATATATATATATATATATATAAACAGCTATTATGTATTGACCATTACAAGTAATCAATTCAGTATAACATAATAGTGGCCTCAATCCTAACGATCTTCACTATAAATTCACTTATGTAATTTGAAGTGATACTTCTAATAGAGTTTTTGAATGTTAGGTATATTAAATCATCTGGAAAGTGGCGAGTTGTAATCATAGTTTGTTTAATGATTTATTATTGAGAATAATGAAGGGTTTCTGGTTTGGTATGGAATAACATTGTAATTTATTTAATTGAAAAGATATGGCAGTATAGTTCTATCATGATTAAAAAAAATAAGAATTAGATCTGAATAGAAATAACGTGTAGTCATATCAGTTAAATTCAAGGTATATGAAATGTTATGTTGATGAAATTGTAGATATGGACCCATTTTAAAAAACATGTATTTCAGAAATTTCATTTCGATTTTTTTTTATATCATATTTATGATAATGGCATATAATAGGTGAAGTTTAACTAAAGAACAGTACAAAACTTTGAGAGTATTGTGTGAGAACTTTCCCATTTCTCATTAGAAACCCCAATATTTTACTACTTATTTTGACTGAAACATTTTGTATTTGACTTTTCACTGACGGAGAAAACAATTTGAGATTATCAGCAAACAATAGAAATCCAGTATTTTTGAGAAGTTTACCTATGACCTAGGTTGAATAATAATGTTCCATCAAGCCTGTGGTACACCAGATGTCAAAGGAATTTTATGGGAAATATAATAAAAAATTCTAAAATATTGATTCCGACGAGTTAAAAATAAAGTTCCATATATCTCTAACGAATCCTAGAGCTAGCAATTTTTTTAATGGCATTGAATGATTTACTCTATCGAATGCCCTGGAGAAATCTGTATGGCGTCAATCTGAATTCCTTTCTCCAAGGCATCTAACAAATATTGTTGTTTTATGACAGTAAATTTGATAAAGTGGACTTTCCCTAAGCAAAACCACGATGTTTCAGGAAATATTATATTTCTAAGTCCAATAGAGTTGACAAGTAATTAATTTATCCATCAATTTTGGTATGTAGATTGAATGCACGCCTCTATAATTGTAATATATTCTTTATTGTCTTATTTGAATATATATGTTATTTAGTTATTCTTTTAGAAATCAGTAAAGACGCTCGTAACTGAGAGATGAAGAGATAATGAGTTATTTGCTGTTAAGCTACAAATAAAGTTTTTTAACAATACTGGTGGTAAGCCTTCAGAGCAGCTAATACAAATGTCAAATTCTGAATACATCATCTAATCCAATATTGATTTTATTTATATTATATTATTGATTTCATTTTACAAGTGATGGAATCCTACACCTATTATGAGTATAAATCTTTTCCATTTCAACTAGTTTGGTTAACAAGATACATTGTGGGAAATGCGATGATTTACATATATGATGGCATATCCATTACCATTTAAATGTTTATAACTAACTACATAAGTACACAACACTTTATATTCATTGCTTATTATTATTACAATGAACTGCTATTATTACAAAACTTCAATTTTAAAAACCATATCTGTCACATACAAGCAATTTTTCCATGACCAAACACGTTTATTTACATATTTATTTATTTCAACTCCATTCCAACTTTTGAAATCCTCGTATTTGAATTCATCAATATTCCATAAGCATGAAATATAATGAAAAAATAATTTTTGAATAATAATAACCCGTTGAAAAGGGAAACATTCTCAATTGAATATTGATAGAAAGATTTTTCTCTAGAGATAGTGACTAAAGTTTATCTTTCAGTCGAGATGATTCCACATCTGATTTTATGAACATCCTGTTTATATTTTCAACAAATCAATAATAACCCATTCAAAATAGATTTCCATTAAAAAATAATACATAAAAATGTATATTAATAACTATGTTTTTCATTGAATATAGAAATATAAATTTTTATTTACGGTAAACCATTGCACACGTTTGACAAAAAAATAAATATATAAACGAGATGGCATAAAATGCAGAAATGTACAAAAAAAACACTAATAAAATATATGATTTGTATAAAGTACATAAACAACATGACTCCTAAAATGTAATGAAAATTTTTATAATCTAAATATACATATATGAATAAACTTACTACAATATGTGCATAATAATACTATGGTGGCTAATTATTTCTTATTGGTGGTTGAACAATATCAGTTTACTCATTTTTTTTCTCAATGGCTGTCCTTTGATTTTATAACTTTGAGATTTTGCAACATTAAACAATCTTATTTTCAAATAAGATAATGTGAGTGTTTTGATTAGTCTTGATATATGATTTTCCTCTAAAGTTAAATATTGTAAACTATGATTTTCAATATCTTTGAACAAACTTTTATTGAATAATAGTTTTGAATTAATGGCCATGACAAAAGTTTGCAAAAAATTAGCCTCCTCTGGTAATTCATTATTCGTTACCAAAAACACTCTTCTCAACATCATTTCTACTTCCTTACACACTGTAATTGTATTTTCTGAGGGAATAGTTAAAGTACCCCATTGTTTTCGATTACAAGTAGTTTCAAACTACTGTGTTCCAATTACTATTACAAATGGACTCTGAGACATGTAGGACATTTAATTAATTTTCAGTCATATTGACAGCGTAACCAGCCACATAAGACACAACATTTTCAGAAATATCTGAAAGAGGTAAGTGAATAGGCATGATGTAATCATGATCATGTATGACAGTGTCATTATCTTCCAACATATATTTTTTTCATAATCTGAATATCACTTGTTTGCAATGGAATCTCTGTTCTATTATTTTTTCGTTGTGTTGAAGAGAATATTGGTGTCATCTTGTGCCAGTACAGTTACCACTCAGGTTTTAATATCATGATGCAGAAGCAAACGTCGATATGAGTGGAAAAACTGTAAAGCAGATGGATTATTATTCCAACCATTAGAGCCCTGAAATGGAATATTGTAATTGATGATCTTTGTCTATAACAGGACGAATAAATGCCATTAAAGGCTGAAGTTAAAATTACCTCATTGAACAGAAAAATAGTTCCAAGTGATCGGTACTGAACTTGTATGTTAGCACATACTTCAATATGGCTTCATTTTCCACAAATGTTTTGTAGATTTCTAGAACTGCTAAGGTGGATATAATGAAGCCTTTGAATCCAGTTCTTTGAGGGCTATTGATGAGTCTCACATTGTTTAGGGTTTTTAATTTGCTGAGATAATACACAGCATTCTCCATAAAAGGCTTCCACAAGGCCTTATTCCTTTTGGCTAGGGCATTTTCATATGTACAGTTGTTGGATTTCGTGAATTCAATAAATCAAAAAGTGCATCAATGAGGCAATGAATTTAATTGTTGGCCCAGCATCTCTGAATCGGATATCTTTCATATCTACCATGAGAAATTCAATTGCACTTGCTACACTCTCACTGATGGTTTGTACAGCCAAGTTGACCTGAAATAATTTTATAATTACAATTTTGATATCTTTCATTCCATTACAGATATGAAAAAATGCATGTGTGATAATTACGATTTACAATATTATTTATTACAATAAACAATTTGAAAATTCCTTTTGCATGAAAACTGAAACTACCTATGTTCCAGTTTTTTTTTTTTTATTATAGTTTCATCTACTGGAATAAAAACATAATTTTCATAAAAATCAATCATTTTGTGTATTGAATATTAAGAAAACGCCTCAAATTTACCTTCATTTTTTGCTGTCTCCAATTCATATGTGCAGTTTTCAATTTTGTCCCAAAGCGTAAACCTTCTTGTTCCTGTATATAATGGAGCATTGTTACATAATTAAAATCCACAATCTGTTCATCTGGATCAATAAATCTGCCTAATGTTGCCCAATTATTTCGAATCAATTTGATCATATGACATACATCCAATATAATATATATTTTACTTTGATCTACAGGATGTAGAAAATATGATTGCACTTCATCTATGTTAGCAACCTTAGCACCAAGAGCTCCCATCATAGAGAAATTTACATTTGGTCCATCACAAGACACTGATGTGATAATGACTCCACATGCATGCAATTTAATTAAAGCTTCTTTCACTATGTTTGCCCGTTCTTCAGCATTCAGTCCATCTATGAAGAAATAAGCTATGGGTAATTTCCAATGTCCGTTAACAGCCACTACCATCAACACAAATGCCTCAGCTGCATATTGTCTCCTATCATCTTCCATGGCATTTGTACCGACATTGACCCCTTTTCCTTTTTTCAAACCATATTCATCTGCCACTTTAGTTTTCAAGGAATCAAATGCTGGCTGTGAGAATCCAGGTTCACATGATATATTCGAAAACCAACCTCTAATCACTCGCTGTGAAGGAAGTGCTAAGTTGAATGTTTTCCGGACATATTCATAAGCTTTGCTGGAGTAAAAATGTAGAGTCATAGCAAAGCTTCTTATAACTTCATCATATTTTTGCCTAACAGTCTTTCCTCTCCTAGAATTGGCCAGCATTCTTTTCATTATTGCCAGAGGTAAGCCAGAAAAAGTTTTTTCTAGCAAATCACATGCATTAGGACTCAATAAATATTTTCTCCTAATGTCATTTACCACTTCCTTTAGATGAGAAACCTTGTTTCTGAGTCTTCTGTTTTTCTCTTTTTCCAATTGATGTTTATACCTCAACTGGTGATACTCGGTTCTTTCATTCATGTATCTGGTTTTGAACATATCTGGAGATGATCTGAAGAATATAATTTTTGTATGAATTGTTGGGGGAAGTGATGATGAAAGAGCTTTTTGTCCAACAAACCAAAAATATTTTTTCAATTATAATAGTGGAAAAAATCCTTCATAGATATTTCTTCTCCACTTAGAAACTGCTATTATTTTGCAGATTTGTAAAAAAAAAATATTTAATTGATTACTAGCAAAAAGTTCTTGCATAAATCCATGTAAATACTTACGCATATGTATGAAACGTCCTAACCAACTTTCTGTTTCTTTTTTGAACCCCTTTCAATCCAGCACTATCAGATGAACTCCTATAATTTGACAAAAAGAAATATTATACCTACAATTTTATAACTATAAGTGCCTGCACACACTGATGATTTTTGTCAAGGTGACGATTAATGCATTGTCACTGTCAAGTGACTGAAGATTTCTTGACTGCACACACAGTGAAAGTCACTCAATTTATTTGTTATTTGTCAAGATGGATCTCGTGGAATTAGTTGTCCGTGCACTTGTTATTGGAAACAGGAAAAGTTACAATTGTAAAGAATATTGGCTTAATCATATTGGGTTGGGAATATTGGGTTAGAGTGATAGACTGATAAGTGGGAAGTTCTACTCCACGTTTGCAAAGTTACGTGCTTATCCAGACAATTTTTTTCGCTACTTTCGAGTGAGTATCAGGTTTTGAGGAATTATTACGTTTACTAAAACCTACCATATCTTACAAAAATATAAGAATGAGATTATTCATCCCTGCTGAACAAAGACGTTATCCAAGTACAGCTCGACTAGCTGCGTGAGGTGACATTTTGTTACCAATGTGCGCACTGCAATTTCAACCTACGGATGTGGTGATAGTTGTGTCACTAGCTTTAGCTAGACCCACGACAATAAGTCACCTAGCTGTTAAATATTCAATGTGCACCACGTAAGGGTCCCTAGCCACGGTGAAAGTGATGAAACAGTCAAGGTGATAAAATAACCAGTGCGTGCAGGCTCTAAGTATGCAGAATTATAGATCTTCAAATTTCAATCAAAACACAAAGTTTACCTAAGACTTCAAATACTTCAAGAGATATGTTTTGTGGTTATTTAATTGATATTTTTGAATAAGGTTCCACTGGAAATATTCATGTGAATAATCAGATTCCCATTCATATACTTTATCAAAAAAATCTCAAAATTCTTTGTAAATTTCATTTCCTACACCTTGTTTTAATTATTTTTTGAGTGGAATATAAGGCGACAACTCAATACTTTGATATCCTATTCCACTAGTAAGAACAATTCCCCTATCCTTCACAAGTGAAAAATGATCATAGGTTCATGATGACTGAATAAGTGAACTTACGTTATCAAAGGTTTAGGGTGTGATCCTGAATCACTGGATGAAAGGTTTCCATCGATTCTTTGAAGGGAAGCATCTGTGGGAACAGGGTCTCTAAAAAATTATGAAAAACTATAAACAATCTGTACCATGGGATATATTTTTATTTTAGTACCTCGATATTGGTCCGGGTGAAGACATTTTTGATTGTGAACAGCTTCGGAACTGCATCAGTTTTCAACACAGCCCTTTTTCTTTTCACCACAAAGTCAGATTCCGGAAAATGTTTAGAACAAATAACATTTGAGGGACTAATGTTCTCTTCTGGATTCCTACCAATGGCTTTCAACCAAGAAGAATATCTAACCTTTCCCAAACTGAAATAAAAGTAGACAGTTGACAAATATTTAGATACTATTGATTTTTTTAGTGAATATTGGGTTTGCTTGAATGAAACTATACTAAATGGGACATATCGGATATCTTATACTGGTATATCATCTAAAGTGGCGTCATAAAAAACCTAGTACGATTCTGTAAAAATAAAAATCTTACCGGTGAAAGGAGATTCCTTCCATATTTCCATTACTTGGACAAGACCAACAAGACAACTAATAGGCATTTTGAATAAAGTTCACAATGAAGCCCAAAAACACCGAATAGCACACAAAACAAGCCAAAAACAAGATAAAAACTATGGTATTTGAAATATGTTATTCAAGATGTCAAGTCAAATGACAACTGGCAGTAGCTTATGCGCAAACTCAGATCCCGCTTATTTAAAACGCAGTCATAAGTGAAATAAAGTGACAGATATATATTACTTTTCCATTCTCCTCTATGTTATAGTTCTGTGGTGTGAACTATAGTATTGGGGTAAGTGATCAGAGTGATCCGTTACGTGATCTATTGGGATCGAGTTGGTGAACCAGAGTAAGTTTCCGAAAAAGCCTATAGAGTCGTTTTAGTCATTTTTTAGGTGCAACGAACTTGATTGATCTGTTAAAGGAACCAAGTTTTTGCATAAAAATCATATATTATATTCCTAACTATATACGATTTTATTTCTATCAGTTTTCCAAGGAGAGTGGAAAATGAACTCGAGGTCAACTCCGAGCTACATAATAGGGAACACGCATGTGCCCCTTTTTTTAGAATATTTTTGATTTGCACATAAAGATTACCTCATAGAAAACTCAACATCAAACTTAAAAATTGAAAAAATGATTAATGTTTTTTTTCAAAATTGAAAACGCCAATTTTTTCACCACTTTAAAAAACATACTCCTAGCGCCTCTCATGGACGTATCCGTTAGTTCACACAGTTAATTTTTTTATCGGTAGCTGTCAACTATAAATTCATCTGTCTTCGTTTATATGTTGTACTGTGTACTGATATTTTTATCATTATAGTACTTTCAATTGTTAGTGAAACATCACATTAAAAGTGAATTTATGTTTGGGTTGAAAAAAATAGTATTGACTATTGAAAGCCATCACTAAACTATGTAAAACCCTCATTACACTATGCCTTTTTCGTGCCTATTTTTGTGCCTATTTTTGTGCTTATTTTCCTGGGCTATTTGTTGGCTAAATTTCCCCAAATAACTGGCACTATTACACCGTACCTTTTTGATGATTGTTTCAGGTACTAATTTCAGAGCTGCAAACCTGAGTAAAATTGACATTTACTTTAAATAATTAAGTAATTTATTATATCTGGACTACATGTTTCAACTTTTTCATTACCTGGTACAAGATTTTTTCTTCTTTTCTGTCATACTTAACAAAATATGTGATTAATTTCATTTATTTGTTGGTTATGTCAAATCTAATAGATAATTACTGTGTTGGCAAACCTGACATTTCCACAAACGTCCTTGAAATCCACTCGATTCAGGGGGAAAAAATAGAACCAGTCCTATTTTTTTTCATACCTGAAACAATCAACAAAATAGTCTCGCGCGCATGCGTCTTTGTTTGAAACTTCAGCCACCGGCAGTCACGCAGACAAATAGGCACGAAAAAGACATAGGGTTTAAACGGCTAGATGCAGGTTGCTATGCTGTACGTGTTGTCTCTAATGAACTAGATATTGCTAATGCTAAAAAAGTTTACTTTCCTTTGATTGAGACCTATCTACGCTATGGCATCTGCTTTTGGGGATTGTGTTGACAGTACATTCTCGACATGGCCGCTTCATTTTAAAAAAAAGAGCTTCAAAAGATATTTATGCAAAGCCAAATATCGCGATTCCTGTCGTCCATTATTTCATGAACACAGGATTCTAACACTGTCAAGTCTTCTCATTCTAGAGACAGTATACCTGATACACAAAAAATATAAGGATAAAATAAAAAAGACCTCAATATAGTTGTGAGAGCCTGTTACACTCTAGACTCTATCAAGACTCATTCACCTAATCTGAAAAATATATATTACCAAAGGAAACTGTGATTAAGTACTATATAATTTTTTTATATCATTAGGTGTAACTGATGTTATTTGTTGAGTGTTCGGTTTTTTACATACATACACATTTACTGACTTAACTCTATTGTATACCATTGTAAATTATTATTTCAAACCATTCTTTGTCAATGAGAATATTATTTCTCCATACAATAAAGTACTATTTCTTCTTTTATCAATATTCCTGAAACAACCACAACTGTCGGTAGTGTCAAATCGAGTCCACTCGTGTAAGATGCCTAAAAACCCTAGTGTATTCACAACAAATGAAAAACGTTAAATTTTGCTTAAAACTTCATTAGTAGATGGCGCGGTTAAGGAATGTTAGTTGTTTGTGACACGCAAAATATCAAACTTCAAACCTATGAAATTTTCTTTTTCTGTCAACATGACTTCATGCAAAAAATTGTGAATTGATCGTTTACAAAGATTATAGTTCTACGAACAAGATCCCGCCATAGAATTGTAATTATAATTTACTGACTAGAACGCGCTTAGTCTACTGCGCACCCGAATTTTGTGGCACCCTTATGCGATAGCCAAGGAGGACACCAAACAATGAAGAAAAGTATGACTTCATAAGCATATTACACGCGTGCGACGAAGATAATCAACTGAACGTATGACGGTAGTGTTTATATCATCTATTTGTAAACATAACGGCGTTGTCGGTTGGCACTTATAAGCGTTGCCAAATCATTCCAATTTTCTTTAATTTCTTTGTGTTCGGTTTGGATGTGGCTTATTTGTACTTTGTTGTATTTTTTGTTATAGTGATCATAGTGGATAAATTAAAAACTGTTATATATAATGAAGTGTTACATTAGTTTGTAGTAGTAGGTAATGATATGTGGCCATGCTTATTTAGACATATCGCCTTTTCAGTGTGTCTATAAAGTAACACATACATTAATTAGTAGCTAAATAAACAATATCATTAAAAATTCCCGAAACAGGTCGATTTTTTATTTCAATTTACTGTTTTAAAAAATAATAATCCAATATACAGGGTGATCTACCTTCGAGTGATGACGTCATGAGCGGTTTTATTAAATGAACACCCTAATTTTTTTTATTTATGAGTTAACTTGCTGAGCTGAGTCCAAAAATATATCACAAGCTGCGTCAAATTGGTAGAGGGTGAGCAACAATACAAAAGGTGTTTTCAAAATTTTATTAGAAAGTTATACGATACTGTATTTTTACAAAAAACGAAATGAAGAATAAACGTATTAAGAATTATTATATGAAATTACGTAGTTATGCAGCTACTGGATACACTACCAAAGTTGCATCAAAATGTTGCGGTGCGCCATCTGCGGTCTAAATTATTGGCTATTTGAATATCAGGAAAAAGCTAGGTCAAATCAGGAATTAATGTATTTTATAAGAAATCCAGATGCCGACAAAATTACGTCTCGTCTTGTTGATTATTTTCATTAACTCTAGGTCTACCTTGGTTTGGTGTACGTGTCCTAATTCTATGTATTTTCGCTCTATTCTGCTTACAGTAGATTGTGAAATAGGTTCACTATCTGGGTGCATTTCATGGAATAATCTGCATACCTCTTGTTGAGTCCGCATCATATCGCCAACACCAATCATAATTAAAATGTCAATCCTTTCCCCTTCAGATGAAGGCATTTTCAAAAAACAGTTTTAATATGATACATTTTGAAGCGTCAACAATACAGAATTAATCAAATGGCAAAAAATATTCTCAAACAATAAAAATATACGGTATAGTTGAGAGGCAAAGATCACTAATATAAAACTTTTAACAGAATTAACCGACGAAAAACGGAACTGAAAAGCAAAAAATAAAATAGCCCTCCCTATTAGTCATGATAACTAAGCTCCTAAACTTATGTAAGTAACTAATTTTGAGTCGGCGCCAAACAAACAAGCTAGGTAAAGCGTAAAATGATGGCATCGAGATGCACGGTGACATTCTGATAATTTTTTTGAAGTAATTTAATGATCTTCGTTGATTATTCGTTTGGCGCCGTCTCGAAATTAGTTACTTACATTAGTTTAGGAGCTTAGTTATCAAGACTAAGGAGGTTTATTTTATTTTGTGATTTTCATTCCGTTTTTCGTCGGTTAAATTTTTTGTTAAAAAGTTTTTATTTTTCAATTTTTTGTGGCTGCAATATACTAATTACTACCTACTTAACTTTTGATTAATTCCAAAATAATTACTTACCCACCTTACTTCAACTAATAACAGTTAAATAATACGATTATCTACTTCAACTATTTATTGTTATATAATATAAATTATTTTTGAAAGCTCTCGTTAGTTAATTTCATCACTTTATATATAATTCCATCCTTCCATAGAATGTTATTATTGTGACGGATATAGGAGAACAAAAATAATGACAATAGCGATCTGTCAATGTCAACTACATATGTGCCAATGTTCACAAGTGAAAAATCAATCATCCCCTATTTTTAACCCATAGGGGTGGATTAATTCACTCTGAACCCAAATATGATCAACTATGAGGTATACCCTAGGTAATAAAAAAAATCATGCAAATCGGAAAACCCAGTACAAAGTTATGCCTGATAGAATCGGTTAACGGATCAAAACTCAGAGGGTGAACGATAAATATTTTCCATTTTGCTATCCTTCGGAGTGGACTTTTTTTCAAATTGAAATGGGACCAACTTCGGAGTATGCCCTATCCAATGAAAAAAGAATCATCGGAATCGGACTACTCTGTAAAAAGTTATGCGTGGTCATACATAAAAAAAACAAAAAAACGCGTTGACTAGAGAACCTCCTCCTTTTTGGTTTCGTCGGTTGAAAAATGGATAAATACAATGTTAAAAATATACCTCAGAGGGCAGTGTCCAGTGAGAGTCCCGTTACCAATTTCAAGTATTTCTTGTCCAACTCGAGAAGCTGTTCAACTTTCTTTGGCGATAGGCTCACTAGCCTTTTCACTTATTGTCTTTATCCTGGCACTTTATTCCAATGAGATTTCATTCCATGTTTCCCAGCCTCGAAACTCTTCTCTCTTATGGACTTTAGAGATTCCACAAAAGGTTACTGAGTCAGGAAATTGTGTGTTTGTTATTCTTTGGCGAGGCAATCTGTTCCTTTGTTATCTCTGAACCCCCTATGATCTGGCACCCACATCAAATGTGACCTTATAACTTACTCATTTTTCAAATATTGATGTAATAGTGCAATAAAAAATCTTGATAGAAATACCTATTCAATTATAAGGATATGTAAAATATGTCTCATATATCTTCGTATAATAGATGGGTGGAAGAGTAAACATTTTTTACATAGGTATATAACATTTATATTCACAATTCTCTGTACCTTTGATGCATCATTTATTAAAACGTTTTATTATGATATACCCTATTTTCCATTACAAGCAATGCCACTGGAATTGTTCCGCTACTGCGAGGAGGACATAAACAACAATGGCGGCCACCATGCATGGGACATTTCGCGCAGCTTGAAACGCATTCTAGTCAGTATATTATAATTACAATTCTATGGATCTCGCTCAGAACAGTTGGCGCGAAAATGAGATTAAATCCTCGAAACTTACTACAATGTTTACATCTGTCTGTCAAAAATAAGAAGTCTACCTGGAGATTTTTTCAACGTGATTCCTTCTCAAATGGCCTTTTTGGGATCATGGAAACTTCCACGAAGGAATGAGGAAAGGTAGGAGAGTGGACTGATGTCTCTAGATGATGAATTAATTTGAAAATTGAGGGGATTGAAAAATGTCCCCGATGACATTGTTCCATTGAACTTTCCGATACAAACTATTACCAAGCCATTTACTCCCATCTCTGCCGGACTATTACCTCTCTAACAACCTTCTGATATGAAAAAAATCAGAGAGTTCATTGTATATATCATAAAATCTGTTGATGAAGTTGAGAAATCGATGAATCCTGGTGTGCGACAGTCTAGCTGCTTCCAGTTATCTTAGAAAGACTTCTCAGGAAAAGGTGAGCCCTACTAACAAAGGTGAGGGGAGAAAACAAATATCTAAATGCTTCTCTTTTATTTTTCGGAGAAGGAGGGCGATCTAAACCAAGGAAGAACAAGGCCCACTCCCAAGATCGATAAGGCTAATGACTATGATTAGGATAATTATCACTTTTTAATAAACACATTAATTTCTCAAGTAATCGTGGGCTTTTCATTCTATGAAGATATTGTAACGTAAATAAACTTAACTTGGTTCTAATAATTTATTTCACACTTAATCTACAACTTAATTTATATTACTACTCCGCTGTATAGCTCGATCGTATGGGCTCGTTCAGACTGTCCGTGCCATCTTGAGGGCTACCTATTTATCTCCGTCACAGGATTCCCGATCTTTCGAATTCCGGCAGTTGGCGACGGCATGTTCCAATTGTTTCCAATATTGACCGTTGTTTTCCGCGGAAGAGCGACTGGATGGTTCTCGAATATCTCCGGGGATGATCTCATCGCTGTCGATGGCAACGTGTGAGGCGACAGGTCCGGCCTAGGTTCGTTACATTGCCCCCTTCTTAAAGATATTTCGTCCCGAAATTTCATCCTTGGAGTGTGACGATATCTGCATGACTCCCCATATCTGCACCGTGAAGTTCGATGGAAGTAACACTCCACGGTCTTCATGATCGGTCGTGGAAGAGGGTTACAGCAAACCAAAATCCTGACGCCGCTGGATCTGAATACCGCCTCCAGCATACTTCTTATGACTCTCCAGTCCAACCCATCAATACCACAGGATAGTTTTGGAATTGCTAGATCCGCCAGATTCTGGTCCACCATAGTATCTCTTAGTTTGGTGAGACTCTTCCAGACATCTTCATAGGACGGTTTATCTTGGGAATGCCTCTTGGTAACTAGGTAGTAGATGTTTCTCTGGCCTTTCTTCAACTGTAGCACCCCACCAACTTCTGGATTCTGCTCCCGCAGTGTTTGAGTTGACCAAATTTCTTGAGAACACTACGGCGATGCCCCTGGACATTCGAAGATCTTCTGCCACACAGTGCGCTAGTGCGTAGTCAGCAGGCACCTCGAAAAGGTCTCGTGACTCCTCTCTAGTAACCCCATGTAGAACTTTCTGCCCGTTTGAATACAAGGACATAAACTTCTCGAACGTCATATCATCCTCCGGTGGCTTGAGGGTGCGAACTTGGTCATGGTTTCCAGCGTAAGGCCAACCTGTTGAAATGGACGACCCTTGGTTTCCCTCGGGTGGCTTATGGATTCGGTACACAAGGTCGTTTATCCTTTCACGATTTTATACGGGCCTTCCCACGAGTTCCGCAACTTTGGTGATAGTCCACGACGACGTTTGGGGTTGTACAGCCAAACCAGGTCATCAACCTTAAATCCTCCAGCGTCGGCCTTGATGTCATAGGTCTTCTTCATTTTATCGCTGGCACTCTGGATGTTCAACCGGACTCGTTCGTGGATGTCGTCCATTCTCTGCCGAAGTTTGCTGACGTAGTCCTCTCCCGCAGTGTCTTGTCCTGGCGGTATCCCAAACTTCAGGTCACAAAGCAGTCGCAGTTCTCGGCCCATTATAATACTAGCAGGAGTTTGACCGGTTGACTCGTGTACTGCGGATCGATAGGCCATCAGGAACAAATGAAGATACTGGTCCCAGTCTCTTTGATGGTCAGAGACAACCTTGGACAAGTGGCGGTTGATCGTCCTGTTCATCCGTTCCACCATTCCATCGGACTTGGATGTAGGGCCGTGGTTCTTGTCTTGCGGATGTTCAGCAGTAGACATATTTCTTGGAAAAGGTTGGATTCGAAATTTCTGCCTTGATCCGAGTGCAGCTCCATTGGAATACCGAATCGACATATCCACTCTTTCACCAAGACGTCGGCGACGGTGATGGCTTCCTGGTTGGCAGGGCATAGGCTTCCGCCCACTTACTGAAGTAGTCCATTGCCACAAGGATGTATTTATTCCCGTGGTCGGATACGGGAAACGGGCCGGCGATGTCAATGGCGATTCTCTCGAACGGGCTGCCTACGTTGTACTGACGCATCGGGGCCTTGGGTCGTATTCGAGGTCCATTGCTAGCAGCGCATACAGCGCACTTCCTGCACCAGTCCTGGACGTCAGCTTGACAATTGGCCCAGTAAAACCGTTGCCTCACTTCCTGCAGGGTCTTCGTCACTCCCAGATGTCCTCCGGCGACTCCATCATGGATTTCCGCAGCACTTCCTCTCTTCTGTTCCTGGGAACAATTATTTGGCGTCTGTCTTCCCACCAATATCGGCCTCCAGCACACGTTTCAGGATCCCATTGTCCAGAATAAGAGAGTTCCATTGTGCCCAATAGGACTTAACAGCCGGCGAGTAACCTGCGACTTCCTGCCATGATGGTCTTCGATTGCCCTTCTTCCAGCTGACAACTAAGCCAAGGTCGGGGTCTTTCTCTTGGTCTTTCTGGATCTTGCTGTCATTCCAGTTGTCATCCATTGCCGCGGTTCTACAAAGTGTTGCTTCTTTCTCTTCTGCTCGTCGGCAATGTGAGCAATCATCTGGACATGGTCTTCGCGACAAGGCATCTGCATTCTTATGGCTTAGTTCCGGCTCGATGTTCGATCTCGAAATCGAATTCTTGGAGTCTCTCGATCCAACGTGCTACTTGACACTCAGGATTTTTGAACTGTAAGAGCCATTTGAGAGCTGCATGGTCAGTTCTCAACAGGAATCTTCTTCCATACACGTACTTGTAGAAGTGCTCCACTCCTTTACAACAGCTAACAGCTCTCGCCTGGTGACACAGTAATTGCGCTCTGGTTTGCTAAGCGTCTTGCTGAAATAACCAATGACCTTCTCCTGTCCCTCCTGGATCTGAGATAGGACAGCTCCAAGTCCCACGTTGCTGGCGTCCGTATCCAAATGAATTTCCTTCGGGTAGGGATAGCTCAGTACAGGTGCGTTGATCAAAGCTCCTTTCAGCTTCCTGAATGAGTCTTGACATTCTTCGGACCACTGGAACTTTGTTTGGCCTCCGTGAGCCTGGTCAGTGGTTTAGCGATGTTGGCGAATCCCAGCACATATCGGCGATAGTATGTGCATAAACCAAGGAAACTTCGAAGTTGGTGAATGTCTTTGGGATGGGCCAATCCTTAACAGCTTTGATCTTCTGGTCATCCACTGCTACTCCTTCCCAGAGACAACGTGGCCAAGGTATCGTACTTCTTTGGAACAGATGGCATTTCTTAGGGCTCAGCTTCAATCGGAGTTCCTCAGTCGCAGAATACTTCCTCCAAGTTTTTCACGTGGTCCTCAAACGATCTGCCGACCACAATTATGTCGTCGAGATACACTAGACACGTGTTCCATGAGAGTCCCTTCAGTACTGTTTCCATCAATCTTTCGAATGTGGCGGAGCATTACAGAGCCCGAATGGATAACGGTGAACTGCCACAATCCTGAGCCGATGGTAAAAGCAGTCTTTTCTCGATCTTCCTGAGCCAGTTCTACTTGCCAGTATCCACTCTTCAGATCAAGGGTCGAGAAAATCGTGGAACCAGCCAACGTGTCTAGGGTGTCATCTATTCTGGGAGAGGGTAACTGTCCTTCTTCGTGACATTATTAAGTTGGCGATAGTCTCACAAAAGCGTGTCGATCCATCCTTTTCTTCACCAGTACGACTGGAGAGGACCAGGGACTGTCAGATGGTTCGATAACTCCTTCTTTTCCCATATCGCTGACTATTTTGTCAGCCTCTTCCTTCTTGGCAAGAGGAAGTCTTCTTGCTGATTGCCGGATCGGTCAGGGTCCCCCCAGTATCAATCTTGTTCTGGACCACATTAGTTCGACCTCCTTTTCCTTGTCCGGTATCGAAGATGTCTTGGTACTTCTTAACTAAATCTCTTAGTTTGGGCTGTTGAGCTGGTTTTATATCTTTGGAAGAGATGGCAACTAATTTTCTAGTTCTGTGGGCAAGTTGTTGGGTTGGCTAATCGTACCTCGTACACTCCGGATCACTGAGGAAACTGGCGAGCAGTGCCCCCATATTGTTCCTTTCTTCAGGGTCACTGGAAAATAATTGACATTCGACCCTTACGGGCTCAAATTTGTCAGCACGCAACAAGGTCTTCCCTAGTGCAATCCTCGTCCAATTTTCTCATCATGAAGTTTGGGCTCGAACATCACCACGTTTCCACTGCTCGTACTCCCGTCCAGGCGAGCCTCCAGAATGGTTTCAGCCCTCTCAGGTACGCTTACATCTTCAGCCAACAACACACGGATCAACCCTCACTTCTCCCATGAAGCACCAGCTCTTCTCCGTTGACACGTAGGACGCCGTCTTTGAAATCCAATTCAAACCCTCTGGAATTCATGATGTCCATTCCGATGATTGCATCGTCTTCGATGTCCGCTACAAGTGCCTGATGTTTCACTTTAGTGCTGCCCAAAATTATTTCAATCGGTAGCTCGCCATATACAGTAGCTGGCTCCCCTGTTGCTGTGCGTAGCTTCCAAGTTGTCGGTTCAATCCGTTCCGGTGTTCTGGCAAAGGAAGGCCCGAGAATTGTCCTAGTCGCACCTGTATCTAGCAGCATGGTGCAAGGCTCGTTATTGATGAGACCGTCTACGAAGACACCTTTGTTCTGTCGTTGAAGGATAGCGACATATGCGTTGTTAACCGAGGCTTGCCGGACACATGCCGACGATTGCCCCTTCTCGTCGACCTTTTTAGTTTTCCTGCTTCGGATTCGATGAATTTTGGACATTTGCTACGCACATGTCTAATTTTGCCACAATTCCGGCATCTTATCTCTCTTTTCTCAGGCAACACTTCCTTCATCACTTTTCTTATGGCAGCTTCCAAGTTAGCAGGCTCCGGTGAGTCTTCCTCAATCGTTTGAACTTTACTTTGGGTTTTGCAGCATTGTTTTGCTGCTTCGAATTCCAAAGCTCGTGCCAGTGCGTCTACGAGATGTGTTGGACGAGCTAATATCAACGCTTGTCTGGTTTCTTGGTCACGGAGTCCATCCAAGAATGCCTGAACCGCTAATCGCTCCATTACATTTTCCGGTATGGCTGGATATGCGAGACGAACCAAGCGTGCAATGTTAGTTTCAAATTCTTGTAAGGATTCGCCCGATTTCTGACAGCGATTTTTCAGCTGGGAGTGGTATACGTGTTCCAAATGGGCGTGGCCATATCGTAATTCTAGATGTTTAATCAGCTGATCATAGTCCTCCTGTTCTTGGGCGGTGAGAGTTTGTAGAATATTTGTCGCTTCTCCACGTAATGCAAGTGTCAGTGCTACAGCTCTTTCCCCTGCATTCCATCCGTTTGCTTTGGCTGCTGCTTCAAACTGCCGGCGGTAATTTGCCCATGGAGTTTTTCCGTCGAACTGAGGCGGCTTCATGGAAAGCTTCCCTATTTCTGAATTGATCTTGACATCTTTTATTCCCTCTTGAACTTTATCCAAGTTCAAACTCAAGTCCAGCATTGCATTTTCGTTAACCATCTCTGTGGAGGGCGCACTATTAATTCGTTTTTCCAGCTTACTGATTGTTTCCTTTATTTTGTCCATTTCTGCCTCGACCCCATCTTTGATTTTATCTACCTCCGTGTTCATTTGCTCCCTAATTTTATCTATCTCTGTCTCAACGGTTCCCATTCTTTCTTCTAGAAAATTAGCCACACCACACAATTCTTTTTTTAGGCCTTCTGTGTTTTCCAGGAACTTCTCTTCCAGGCTTCTTGCATTTTCTTCCAGGCTTCTTGAATTTTCTAGAATTTTCTGAAGCTTCTCTTCCAGATTTCTAGATTTTCTTAAGCTTCTTAATTTTTTGCATTTTTTATTTCTTCTTTCACGGATTTAGTAGTTTCTTCGAGTTTATTCATTACCAAACTTAAATCACCTCCGGAACTTCGAATAAAAATGTTTCGGGTCCTCACCTTCTTGTATAAGTCCTTCTGCAAGTCTTTCCTGAGTACTTGCTTTTTACCCGTTGTTTCCAGTTCCCTTTCCTCCAATTCCTGTTTCAATTCCGCTACCTTCAAGTCCGCAAGGCGCACTTTTCTTGAACACTTTTTGTCTTTGACGAGGTATCAGTCTGTTTCACACGAAAAGTTTATCAGTATGTTAAAAATTCACTTCGCGAATTCTTTTCCACGGGCCACCAGTCTATTGTCTGTTTCACGCGAAGAGTGTATCAGTTTATATTCCACGCACAATTGTCCACTTCGCGAAAACCGGGCCACTGTCTATTTTCTGTTTCACGCGAACAGTGTATCAGTTTATATTCCCACGCACAATTGTCCACTTCGCGAAAACCTGTTTCACGCGAACAGTGTATCAGTTTATATTCCACGCACAATTGTCCACTTCGCGGCAACTGGGTCTTTTTTTATTTTGGGCGTCCGTGTAAGAATTTTATTTTCTTTTTCTGACTTTTCCCTCCACGATCACTTGTTTATTTTCAAAATCTCACTTCCGACACCAATTGTAACGTAAATAAACTTAACTTGGTTCTAATAATTTATTTCACACTTAATCTACAACTTAATTTATATTACTACTCCGCTGTATAGCTCGATCGTATGGGCTCGTTCAGACTGTCCGTGCCATCTTGAGGGCTACCTATTTATCTCCGTCACAGGATTCCCGATCTTTCGAATTCCGGCAGTTGGCGACGGCATGTTCCAATTGTTTCCAATATTGACCGTTGTTTTCCGCGGAAGAGCGACTGGATGGTTCTCGAATATCTCCGGGGATGATCTCATCGCTGTCGATGGCAACGTGTGAGGCGACAGGTCCGGCCTAGGTTCGTTACAATATCTTGATTTTGGCTAGAGAATTCCGAACCGTCACAGAGGGTCCCATGGCTCTTCGGAAGAAAATATCCACTATATTTAGAATTTTCCAATACTTTTAGTCAGAGAAGATTCAAATTTATTTATACATATACGAGACATTTTACTAGTAGTGGAGTTATATTAGATTTTAGCTTCAGAAAGTTAGGGGACTGTGGGAACTTTTTTACTGTACATTAGTGACGATGTAAGGAACAACATATAAAAAGTTACCAACCGTAAAGTGTGTGCTTAATAAAATTATTTTTATTGAATATCTTAAAAAATAAATAAATAAAAAAAACTGATACTGCCATTTGAAAGAATGGAAGATTTTATATAAAAAAGGTGTATAAATATTTTTTTTAAATGAAAACTAAGCTGCAGATTTTTTTTTCTAACGTACGAAAACGTGATATAGCGACACTTGAGTGCATCTCTTGAGGAGCACGTAGCTATGAGCGCGCTTCACTTAATTTGTTGAAACTTTTGATCTAATTGATAAAATTAAGCTAACAAAATTTCAAATGAAAGAAGGAAGAAGTAGCTAAAGATATGTCTTAAAAATTTATAGGAATATTCTCCGGAATAGTACATATATGAAGTTACGTCAAAGTAGAATTTTCTATAAAATCAATTAAAGATCTGCCATTCTTTAAATTTTCAAGATAAACATCAGAAATTTGTAGTTTAGTCCCAAAATGACACTTGAAAAGGTGTGCAAATGAAAAATAATCATAAAATGTTATTTAAAAAAATACAGTCGTCAAAATATTGAATAATTTCAAAAAATGAATGAATTAATTTTTAGGACATGCTTCAAAAACCAAAAACTCTAGTTCAAAATTGATATCAAGATTTTTCAATAGTACTTTCTAAAGCTTGTAATCTGTACTTCAAGGTTTTAGTAAAAACATTGAATTAATAATAAAATTTCGACAAATGTTGCTCCAAAATCCGTGAAATTTTTTGTTAAATAAAATTTAATAACGTTTATATAGAAAAAAAAAGAGTTTACCTATCCAACCTATATTTATATTACGTCCTCAAACAAGGTATACGCAGCGTATAATTTTTTTCTTTTTTAATATAAGTGTAAATTGTGTATCAAATACGAAAATATTAGGTTTTTTAGTAAATTGACGAATTGTTCATTTTTATAAATGAGTTCCTGCTTAAAATTTTTGTTTAGAATAGAAATATAAGTTTATCTTTTGATGTACTTTATATTGGATCGAAAATATCATATTTGAATGTTAGAGAGAGAGATTGAACATCAGAGAACACTTGATCGGTTAGTTTAGTGCTCACATGACGCTTTACGTATGAAATCTACCTTTACGACTGGCCACGCCATCGTTTTTTCAATGTCATATTCTGGTTCAGCGACCTCAAAAACCTCTATAGCATCAATTTGGGTAAAATTTGCCTGACAAAATTGTATTTCGTTGTTTAAACAATTAATAAACAAGCAGCGCACGAATATAAGTTTATAACTTTTTTCTGCAAGCAATTTCTAAGTAATATCAGAAGGTTTTAGGAAAATCATTGGAGTCCTCCAGTATTCCAAAATAATGTTTTGCTCCGCTGTATGAAGGTAATTTGAGTTCTTGCGATAAGATAGTCGTGTTGTCTGCCAAAATAGTGTACACCTCTTAATTTGTCCAAAAGCTGAGAGGTTCTTTCACTCGGATAGGATTCGAGCTAATTGAAGCTTCGTCCTCTGAAACTGTAGAGATGAAGCTTATGTAACAGTCAAAAGCTTTAGATATGTCGCAAAACACTTCCTTCAGACTAGAATATAGATTTTTCAGAAAGCTTTGGTTTGAAAGCTAAATTAAGTAATTGTATGTAATTTACAGCACTTCATAAAATCATTATTCGCTCCATCATAAGATTTTTATCATGAGAGCAAACAGGGAAAGAAATACATAAGTACCAACTCGGTGGAGCCGTATTAATAGAAAATTAACCATACAAAATAAATTGGTAAGGTTCATAATTAGAATTATTTAGGAACACCTCTCGAAAATTCTATATAACACTGACATAAGTACATGGAATAGTTTGTTCTAAAATATGTTACATCGATCGATCAACCTCAAAATATTTCACAACGAATTGACATAACCTTAAATGTGACAAAAGCACAATCACAGAACGGATCAGAGACACAAATCACAAAAACACCCTGTGTGGTCTGTAATTGCAGTTTACTGAATTATGACAAGAAACGACGTCGGCGCCATCTGAAACTCTAGATAACTCCCTTTATCAAGTGGGCTGGTGTCCCCCAGTTTGTCCCAATATTTCACACGTATAAGTGAATACACCATGGTTTTTAGACATCTTACACTCGTGTTTTCCCCCTCTCTACCTAACATAGTGTTGTTTCAAATCAGAATTCACTCTATTATTTATTGCATATTAGGCAATCCATCGACCTGTCAAAACGAAAGCAATATGGCGGGCTGTTGGCACACATTGTAATTCGTCATAAGCGACCATAGTGGTAAAAGTGTTTATTTTGTGATTTTCTGTGCGAATTTGAGTAGTTTTTTCAATTTAGTATTATAATTCGTGCTTCAACTGAAGAAAAATGCCCTTATTTGCATTGTAGTTAACTGTGGGTCCCGTCACGACAGGGATAGAGTCGGGTTTCACTCGGTGTCTACAGTATCAAATCATAAGTTTTTGGCCAGTTAAAATGACTTATCGAGGAGGAGAAGAGCTCTATGTTAGCTGCAATCAACCTAGAAGATCCTACGGATTCGAAAATCAAGTATCAGAGAGGCTGCAGCAGACATACCGTGGGTGACATTCGTGATAACATCCTTCATGGATACCTACCTATAACTTCAGACTTTTGTGATTTGATTTGTTCCGTAGAAGATCTTACGGATTCGGAAAATCAAGTATCAGAGAGGCTGCAGCAGACATACCCTGTGTGCACATTCGTGATAACATCCTTCATGGATACCTACCTATAACTTCAGACTTTTGTGATTTGATTTGTTCCTACGATTACTTGTATGATTTTGCCTACTTGTATATCTTTCACACTGCTACATGTAATTAGATTATGTCTGTTTGTAACCAGTATAAATAAATAAATATATCTGAACTATTGTACATTAGGAGGTCCCATTTCAAATAAAGTTCGTATATATATATATATAATTGATATATTTTCCACTTCAAAAGTAGAGAAAACTCCAAATGAATGTTCATATATATGTACCTACCTCCTCAAAAAACATTCTTATAGGTAGTGTTATTGAATTACTGGAATACAAATTTTCTTTAGGATTCTGGTGACTCAATAAATGAAAATATTTAGAAATATGTCTTTCAATCTCAACCTTCCCTTTTTAGATATTTCAGGCAATTATCGAAAGTTCTTGTGAAGGGTGTTGATTTGATTACTCGTTGATATCCATTGTCTTATGATTTGAGGTTTACACGATGTTTGGAATGTGAATACTGTATTCAGACGATTGCAGATACAAACATTCAAACATCGTGAAAACCTTTTCAAGAACATTAAGACGATGGACGTCCAGACGAGTAATCAAGTTACCACATCGCTACAACCTCCAAAGGGTATTGTAATTTATTAACAGTAAAATAGGATATATAGTGATATTTATCGAAATTGTACTATATACAAATATCAATATTGTGTAATTTTTATAATTGGTATTAAATTAAGAGTAATCAACTGAATCAGTAAAACAACAAATAAACAAACATTTATTTATATATATTCATTTGGGACATTTTATTTTTAAAACAACTGAGCAAGAGGCAAGTCGTCCAATAAATTTTTTGACTGGATGGCATTGGCCACTCAGCTTCCAAATCTGTGGATATTGCCTCTAATATAGCACCAATATGACCACCTACTTCAATTTTTCCGCCATACAAGTACAGTGAGCAGTACAAATGCTTTCATCCTTTTCAATTATGTACCAAACATCTGAAGGTTTTAATTTGGCTTTGTGAATACTTGACCTGAAAAAAAGTTGTCGATTAGAAAGAACTATTATGAAAGTTGAGAAGTAATATTCTTAAATATCAAATCAATGTCTCTTATAATAAACAAATGTGTAAAACATAATAGAACAGATCAGAAGTTATAAATTGCTTCTTATGTATTATTATTCCTAATTTATAATAATTCACTTCGATGACTCAAGATTTGCAACTGTACATGTACCCATTAGAAAAAAACCTGCTGCATAGGAAAAAAACATACTAGACTAACTAAAACATATAAATGATTCTGAATTTTTGTTCTTACCTTCACGACGAAGCCAGATTCAAAGTATGTATGGATTCTAAACTTGTATAGGGCTTCATCTGCATTTGGGAAAACTGAGTAAAAAGCAAATACGAAATAATATCCATATTCGTAACAGGAGGAGCACCAACAATTGAACAATTCAGTTCAGAAATATTCAGTGTAAAAAGGATCTAAATCACTGATCAATCCTCAACTTTATTTTATACCTGTAACAAATACATTGATAAAAATGTAAACAAAAGATGGGGATGTATTTTCAAGCATACCGTTCACCAAAGCCTCTGCTTTTCAACAATAGTGTCTTCAGGTAATCATTGTCCATCTGAATATTATTAGTTAACAACACAAAAGCTCCGAAAATAACCAAAAATACACTTTTACAAGCCAAAGGTACACACTGACAATGATATTCTTATGGCGATCAGAGTTGTTCCGGAGCCATTTTAAATTGTGCTCAAATTGGCCACAAAATAGTGCTCGATTGTGCTCCTGCTTCCGCGCATGCGCATTATTCAAACTTGATTGTTTGAAATTACAGACACGAGATGTCGCCACTCATGTCCCTTTTCCAGTTTTTATAAATTATAGAGGATACGTAATTTTTCATTTCACTGGGCTACTTACCTGACTATTTTATACAGTTATCTATGATCTTATAGTGGATTTGTGAAGTAGTTTCAAGTATTTCAATGAATAATTGAATATGGCCAATGGGCTTCTTTCCAAAATTCACTGCTTGAAAGTTTTGTTCTGACATATCACTCCTTGTCTTTAATATTCGGATATAACTAATATAAAAGTATACTGAACGATAAAAATAAAAAAAATTGTCAAATTTTAAATATATGTCAATAAAATTGTCAATTGTCATTATTGTCAATGTCATTTCAAAATTCCATACGTATCTCTCTCTATAATGGTCTATGCCATGCCATATGTCACGTTTTGTGCCCTAGCTCCTACCTGTCATTGACAAATATGACAGGTACTTTTCAGTCTTCTTCTCTTGTTGTTCTTAATTCTCCTTCCCTAAAATAACTTACGTCATTTTAATGAAATAGTGCTCTTTTTGGCAAATTTTCCAATTGTGCGTGCTCGGTGCTCGCTTGAATCAAATAGTGTTGCATTTGGCACAATTGTGCTGCATATAACAACCCTGATGGCGATTATCGGTATGTGTGCCAACAACCGCCATATTGGGTCACGTGGTATGGATTGCCTAATTGCATTATAACTTAGAGGTTAAGAGGTTAACTGGTATAACAAATCAAATTACTCAATTTCATCAGATATCAAATGGTTATAGGCATAACAAATGTCAGAAATTATTTAGTTTACACTTATTTAAAACTTCAATACTCTACGATGGCTTGTATCAATAAAGCAAAAAGAGCTGCGGCAGATACAGCAGTGAACGACCATGTAAATTCGGGTGATTTAGTTGGCATAGGAAGTGGTTCTACTGTTGTGTTCGCAGTTGAACGTTTAGGTGAACGTGTTCGAAAAGAAAAACTACAAATTTTATGTGTACCTACATCTTTTCAAGCCAGACAACTTGCAATACAGCATAAGCTTCCATTGACAGACCTTGAAATCCATCCTTGCTTAGATGTTTGTATTGATGGAGCCGATGAAGTCGATTCTAACATGGATTTGATCAAAGGAGGTGGGGGGTGCCTGTTGCAGGAGAAGATAGTAGCAAGTTGTTCTAAAAAGTTGGTTATTATAGCCGACTCCACCAAGGACTCTGAAAAACTTGGGGATCAGTATAAAAAAGGCATTCCCATCGAAGTGTCACCAATGGCCTACGTACCAATAAAAAACAGAATCGAACAGTCATTTGGAGGGAACGTTGAGCTAAGAATGGCTGTTAAGAAGGCTGGACCTGTTATCACTGATAGCGGTAACTTCATTCTGGATTGGAGAGACTTTGACCAGAATAATGACTGGAATGAAATCAACACCAAATTATTAACGATCCCTGGTATTGTTGATACTGGGCTTTTCATACAGATGGCTTCGATAGCTTATTTTGGTATGTCAGATGGAACTGTTAAAAGCCGAGTTCCTTCCAAGTTAAAATCATATTCCAAGTAAAATTCCGAGGCCAATTCCGAGGCAAAATCTGACTCGCAATTCAACTCAAAATCTGACTCACAATTCGACTCAAAATCCGACTTAAAATCCAAGTCTAAATCCGAGGCAAAATCTGACTCAAGCTCCAAGTCAAAATCTGACTCACAATTCGACTCAAAATCCGACTTAAAATCTAAGTCAAAATCAGAGTCCAGATTTTCTACAGATATTTTATCGACTGATGATCTTTAATCACTGATATTTGAATCTTGGTTCCATTTGTTAAATGGGCCATATCAATATTTCAAATACACTGGTTCTGTAACAATAAAAAATAAATTTTTACATTAATTTCAATTATTTTTTCCCAAAACTTCCTCTTTCTTTTTCGAACAAGAATAATTCAGTGGAACTGAACCGATTCAGCTAAGAACGAATCTTTGATTTCCGAATATATTCTCAATGGCACCATTTTTATTGACAAAAAGTGGCAGCTTTTAGACAGAGTAACAGATGTAGACTTGTACTGCACACAAACAGGTAAAAACCAAATTACATATACACAACGGGAAAATATATATCAAATATAAATTACATACTTGAGGTAGGTAATGTTGCATTCATATATAATTTGCTCAATTTCTCTCGGTGCTATTGAACTAATCAAAGTATATATGCTTACTTGCTTAAGACAACGTTTGCGTGAAGAATTCCAAGTAGTGTCTACATTAAAAACCCTGGTTTATATTTCTAAAGCTAACATTGGAAACATATATATTTATCAGGTATATGATTGAGGATATTGAAAACAAATAGCTTAGCCGTCGGCGATCTGAGAGTTTATTCAATAAATATTGTGTAATAGCTATGCTTAGACCACCAAGCAGAGATATTGATAATTTTATCGCTCGGACAACACAAATTTTGGAATATTGTACGAATAACTTCAATAATATTATTTTGTGCAGAGACCTTAATATTGATTACCACTCTGATTCAATCTACTGTAGTAGGACAACATTGTTAAATACCAACACGTGAGTGGTGTGTTTAGCAAATTGCTTTCACAAAGAACTATTTACTGTTTATGCTCACCATGAAGAAGAGGAAGAAATGTCAAAATGATGGCCTAGCTAATTTTTCCATGTAATTCTAAACTTTTTTAGCAAAAAAAAATCCCTTTATAAGACTAAGGTTGCAATCGAAACGTCGGCAAAATAAAATGTATTAATTTCGAAGAATCCCATCAATGAATGAACCTAACTCCCAAGGATCAACAATCCTCATAAATACGTTAGGTTCAAGAAATCCTACACACTATATATATATATATATATATATATATATATATATATATATAATAATGTTTATTCATACAACATACATACATTAGATCACCACAAATTTGTGGTGTGAGTAGCTATGGATAAGAACGAGAATTTCAAGTATGAATGAACCATGAACCGACTAAGGCATTGCCAGAACGTCCGTGTTCATTGCTATAATCATAACGGTAATTGATGTGAATTTTTATAAACGTCACATGTAAAACGAAACAATAAGTGGGAATGCTAAAATTAGAAATAATTTAATAATTCAGAACATATTTGTAGGGGAATAAGTGTGAATTTTTGGAAATATATATATATATATATATATATATATATATATATATATATATATATATATATGAGATCGATACTGTCCATAAAAATTAATTTGTTTTTAAAAAAGATAACCATTTAAAAACAACATGGTAACCTTCTGGAGATACTATATCACAGAAGAACAACCTTTTTCTAAAGTGCTTCTTCATACACAGCAATTCAACTTTACAATAAGTTACCCGAGTAAATTGAAAATAATTAATGACATATTCAAAAAGAAATTGAGAAAATATATAGTGAATGAATGTTACTATAAACTGAACGAATTTTTACGGGATTTATAATGGTGCATGAATTCATTAGTCTCACTAGTCATTGAATATCAACTGTGACATTCATTTCAATTTTGCGATTCTGCATATTTAGGTGAAAAGCGCAAAAAATATAGATTCTTTGGAGGACTATAGATGTGGCATAGAGAGTTTTTAGAGATGGCTCCCTTTATATTCTAGGTTTTGTATCACTGTTGTAACATCTGTCGAGCTTGATTTTATAGTATCACGTAAGTGATTTAAAAGTTAATAAGTCCAAAGTATTCACTGATTCGATATTGTTAAGAATATTCGGGCGACACCATTTGGAGTCTTAGCATTTCATTAACAGATGGTACCAAACTTTTTAGGTACAAGTACAATCATCAGGGTTTTTGAGATTGGTAGATTTTCCATTAATTCACGTTTTAATCTACTAAGAACATAATTACAAAAATGTCATAATTGTGCAAAAACTGACATATTTTGCACTAAATAGATCACAGCTTGCACTATTTGAATACAAATACATTTTTTATGAAGGTGAGAGAAAACAACTCTCTAGTTTTCCCTTCTTTAAAATACAAATACAATTAAATTTTTAGTTTGTAATTTTCTAAATATGACGGGCAATTATCCCATTGGGAAAAAATTAAATAACATCCAAGAAGTTAACAAAAATATCACTTTTTTCAGGTGTTTTTTATAATCTACCACTTCATTGGGGATCATTTCCATTTCTAACACAAGTATTCATATTTCAAATCATATTCGTATTTTTTTTAAGTATCAATATTTCGAAAAATAATATTTTTCCAAAACATTGAGATAATTGTGACATTTCAATAGTAAATTGTTCTATAAGTAAAAAAGACATAGATTTCTAGATAATGGAAATTTCCACAAAATAGAAAACTCACTTTTTGTACTTTTAATGGAAAAGTATTAATTCATAAAATGAAAATCATCATAGATTATAGTCGTCCCTCGTATACTAATACTACATCCGTCAGATAGACATCTGTCAGATAGATAAATAAATCAAACAGTTTCCTAATAATTCTTTTAATGAAGATTCTTGGTTACAGGCAACACTTCCAGAGAATCTTGGAGGTCTGTGGCTCCGTTTGGCTTCTTCCCTAGCTTTATTTGCTTCCATGAGTAGTGTATCCAGTCTTAACGGTTCTATTCTCCCTTCCACTTTTTCTGATACGACTGATACGTTATTCGATGAAGCTGTTTCTCTTTGGTTATTACAAATTAAACCAACCCAAATTTGCCACCCGCTACGAGAAACATTCAGAAATCCTGGGACCTTCCACTTTTGAATATTACCTCAACTGTGGAAGGTTACCCAAAAATCATGTCAAGAAACGTTGTTCCTCCACAAAAAAACCACATTCATTCAATACCTCAACAAATTACTTGGTTCGTCCAAGTCTGAATTAGAAAAGGCTCGTCTGAAAGCTGTTAGTATTAAATAATCTGGAGCTTGGCTGAATGCTTTACCTGTGGCTTCTCTCGGAACCCTTTTAGATGACGAGTCTTTCAGGATATCTATTGGACTTAGACTGGGTTTAGATATTTGTATTCCTCATAAATGTATATGTGGTAGTGAAGTGAACCAAACAGGAACGCATGGTTTGAGTTGTAATAAAATTCAGGTCATTTATCCAGACATTATCAAGTCAATGATATCATTAAACGTTCTATGGTACTGGCAGGTATTCCAGCTGTGTTAGAACCTCTTGGCAGTAGCCGAGATTATGGTAAACGTCCTGAATGGTATGACGCTGATACCTTGGAATTGTGGCAAACCTGTTCTGTGGGACTTTACTTGTGCTGACACAGTTGCAGCTTCTCATTTAGCAAATACTTCTAAGTCCGCAGGTGCTGCAGCAATATCCAGCGAGAAATTGAAAAGAAAGAAATATCAACATTTTTGACCTAATTATCTTTTCCATCCAATAGCTGTCAAAACTTTTGGTGTCTTCGGCCCTGAATCTCTGTCTTTCATTCATGAAATTGGAAGGAGATTAGGCCGCGCTACAAAAGATAAATGTTCAACCTAATTTTTTATACAAAGAATGAGTATAGCAATTCAAAGTGGCAAGGCTTCTTCTGTAATGGGTACAATTCCTCTATCGCATTCTATTTTATCGTCCTAATTTTCCTATGAAATACCTATCAATCATCAAAGATAATCAGTTTCTCTATCACCTTCTTTGAATTACAGGAACAATGAACCCATGGATTCTTCGTTCAACATAAGTGAGTGTCTTTCGAACACCAAGGTTTTGTTGGAATTTTTCAAGAATGGTTTTTGTATGGAGGATTTGAATACTACTACATCGAGAATGAAAGGAGATCTAGTAAAATCTTTTATATCTTTGATGGAAAATATCTGGAGTCCTGATTCTTCTCGGAAAATGTGGATACTTCACATTTAGTCCATCTATTCAGAAATTTTGCTCCTTCCATTGATTACAACGTCCCAGCAGATTCGGAAGAGTTTCTAAGATACCTTCTCGTAGGTTTACATGAAGATTTAAATAAGTCGAGTGAGAGAATCATCCATCACCAAACGATTTTGTTATCATGAATGATAATCAAAAAGCTTCCATTTCTTGGACAAGATATCTGTCTACTCATAATTCCAAAAGTGGATACATTTGCTGGTCAGCTGAAGTCTATATTGAGATGTTCATTTTGTAATTAGTGCTCCGTTACTTTTGAACCTTTGTGGGTTCTTTCAATCCCTATTCCAGACTTGCCAAACGAAGTCGTGAATAACACAATGTATTGAACTGTTGACAGAAGAGGAGACTTTAACTGACGATGCGAGCCCATACTGTTTGACTTGTGCAATGAAAAGATAATCCAAAAAGATGATTCGTATACAAACATTTCTAAAAATTTTAGTTATACATTTGAAACGTGTTTCTTCAACTCATGGCAGTAAATTGGACAATGTGATTAATTTTCCCATACAAAATTTAAATATTCTGGTCAGGATGAAATGTATTATAATATCTATGCCATATCTAATCATAGCGGCAGCATTTCCAATGGACACTATACGGCATATTGCAAACTTTCTCATTCTAATTGTTGGCACCTCTTCGATGACTTCCGAGATTGATTCTCTCATCTCCCAGAGGGAGCATGTGTCCTTTTCTATGAGAAAGTTGATCTGAATTTTGATGGTGTTGTGGGTTTTTCCGGGTTCTCCTCCAACTGAAACAGCAAATGCGCCAGCCATCACTTCGAGTCCCGGACTTCATCTTGAAATTATTTTATATTTAATACTTCACTTTTGTTTTTTTAAATAAATTTTTATATCTATGTATTATTCTCAATAAAATTGTTAGTGTTTATAGTATGGAAGTGCATCTGACATTAAATGTAAATTTTACATTGCTAACAACAAAACGTCATAAGGACGAGTAGGGGAGAGTCGGGTAATGGGAGTCAGCGGGCAATGGGAGTCACCCTCACATCCACGAAACAGTACATGCGAGCGACGCGTAAACAGCGTCCTTACCCCCCACTCTGGCCTTCGGCGCAGCCTCGAACGTCTCGCGCCAGTCAGCGTCCGCACCACTGAGAAACGACCGTGTTTTGTTTTTGTGCTCCGCTGATGTAATTTTACGTCAATGCAAATTAGAAGGTAAGTGCCGAATATCTCGCGGTATGCGATTAAGACATTTACACGTACTTAGTTAGATGTTCAAAATTGTGATGTGCAGTTCAGATTAAATCAGTGTGTTAAAGATTTTTTTATTTTTATTTTTTTCTCATTAGTGTAGTTGTGGGAAATGAGAGTCAGGTGACTCCCATTACCCGCAAGTGATCACTATTGCCCGCAACTATGCATGTTTGGTTACGTTATTTTTATTTCTTTCTAGATGCCGAAAGTACGAGTCAGGACAACTGAAAAGGCTTCCTGGTCTTCTGATAGCATGGAAAAAGCTATACAGCTTATTGATGAAGGTTCTTCTATAAGAATTCCTGCTAAAGTAATGGGAATCCCTTTTTCAAGTCTTCAAAAGAGGGTGAAAAAAGGTTCTGCCTTAGGACCACATCTCGGACGATTCACTGTCTTTAGTCCTGAGGCAGAAGCCGAGCTGGCAAACTTGGTAAAGAAAATGGCAAATATTTTCTATGGTTGCACTGCTAATCAAATCAGAAAAGTGGCTTTCGAATATGCTGAAAAATTGAATTTGAAGCACAATTTTAACCAAGTTTCAAAAATGGCTGGACGCGATTGGTTACATGCGTTCATGACTAGGAATAACATTTCTATTCGGAAACCGCAAAAAATATTTATAATTGCGATGAAACTGGTATTCCAATGGTTCAAACTCCCGGAAAAATTTTGGCTACAAAAGGACAGAAGAGAGTGGGATCTATAACCAGTTGGGAGAGAGGAAAAAACATCACCTTGTTGTGTGCTATGAGCGCTGCAAGTGGGTACATTCCACCTATGTTTATTTTTCCTAGGAAAAGGTTGACTCTACTCGAGAAGGATGGTCCAGAAGGAGCGCTTTACAATACTAGACAACCATGCTAGTCACATTTCTCTTTCCGATCACATTCATATGTTGTCTATGCCACCACACACGTCTCATAGAATGCAGCCCCTGGATGTTTCTTTTTTTGGTGCGCTCAAAATGGCCTACAAAAACGAATGTAACTTATTTTTAAAAAGCCATCTTGTAGAAAAGATAACCCCTTATGACGTAGCATCCTTGGTTAGAAAAGCTTTTAATAATGTTGCGTCTATTAGTAAAGGAGAATAGGGGTTCAGATCAACTGGAATATTTCCACTAAATCCAGAAGTATTCACTGAAGAAGATTTCCTCGCTGCAGAAATTCTCCAATCTGAGACCATTGCAATCGAAGATTTCAATGAATCTCTCGCAGCTACCAGTATGATTCCCAGCACATCAAAAGAAATTCACTCACCAGTTCCGAGCACTTCAAATTGAATTATTCACCAGCTCTCAGGATGTCTAACCAATTAGTAGTCCCACTTGATTCTGAACCAGATGTTGTACCACCAGTTCCTGGCACGCCAAACCAAATCAGTACTACATTGCATGATTTAATCAAGTTGCCAGAGAAAACACATGTTATTAATACAAGACAGGGCCGAAAGAAGCAACACGCTACAATTTTAACTTCAACAGCAATAATAGAAAATCTGTCAGAAAAAGAAAATAATAAAATGAAGAAAAAAGGAGGCAAAGGAAAAGAAAAGAGATGGAAAGGCGGACAGGGAAAAAAGACTGAAGATACAGAACTAAAGATACAGAAGAAGGGTACTAAAAAGGCAAAGCGCCAAGTATTACAAGAATCGAACGAAACTTCTGTATCAGATGTTGGCACTGACGACTTATGCCAGGACGATGAGGATGACGAAGATGCTGGAAACAGATGCCTAGTATGCGACGAATTCGGAAGAAACAACGAGATGTACCTCATGTGGGCTATGGGCTCACGCGGAGTGCACTGGAAGGAACTCAGCTGAAGGTTATGTCTGCGATATGTGCTAGATTTTCTTTGACTCCGATTGCCCCCAGAGTGATCACCATTACCCCTATGTTGGTGTAATGGGACTCAAATCTGTTTTTTTTTTAACTTTTATAAATTTCCAAAGTTGATTGCCAAAGTGCCTGAAATTGATCTCTAATGATAGTTCAATAAGTAAATTATGTTTAAAGGCGGTTGCAATAAATACTTTATTTTTAATTAAAATTTTATTTGAGTTCTCGCTTAAGTGACCCCCATTACCCTCTATTACCCTAAACAAATAATTATTTTTTCATTTTCCAAAATTTAAAAGACGATTGTTATATTTTAAAGGTAGTTTCTGAAGCTACATCGAATCTATTACCATCCAAGTCAAAAGAAAAATATAACAGTACAAGTTATTTTGGTACAATGGTACACGTTATTTTGTCAGTGGAGAACAAATAAACCAGCATAGATATGATGAAGATATATATTTATGGTTAGAATCGTCAATCTGACGGATGTAGTTTACGAGGAGCGATTATAATGATCCATAATAAAAGTGTTGCCAAGTATAGCTAACCATAAAACAGTACTTTTCTTTCAATACAATATGCTCTTTTCCATAAAAAATACGAAAAAATGTTTTGTTTAGGGAAATAACAAGTTATTAGATAAGTCTAACATTTATTAGAAGACATTACAAAAAAATCTAAAATAAGTGTATGGAAACTATTGAAGTGGATACAAAATATATAAAATGGCAGTTTTCATATCATAGGTACTGCTAGATGATGTCATGCTTCTCAAATGTCAACAAATTTTCATCATATTTTTTCCCACAATACCCACCTTTGAAACAGTTGAGCTGCTTTTTTATGAAGAGTATGTGGGATTTGAGGAACACTTTTTGCATTCTACTTCTCCATTCCATTTTTCACATAAAAGGTCATACACATTTTTCTCAAATACTATTGTAACATGTCAAATAACCACATATAAGTGGCTACTGAGTGGGGATTAATTTGAAAAAAAAAATTAGCACAGTTAAAATATCACATAAGTTGGAGTTAAAACTGAGTGATATTTTGTCATCGAAGTAAGAAATCATTCATAGTCGATTGTGATAAAAGAGTTTACCCATGTGAGACTCCAGTTTCAATCGAATAAAGACTTGTCCATACTCATCTGAATAAACAAATATTTTTTTCAATTCGCAAAAAAACTTGCATAAATGTTCATACTCATACTGCAAAAACATTGCTATTAACTTTGAACCATAATAAATGCGATTTTTCGATTTTTGGTGTTTTTTATTTTAAAATATTCCAATCAGTCTAACATAGACTCAGAAAGAGAGCCAGGTAATTAGTTTTTGCATTTTATTGAATTGGTGTACCTGAATATGATCTCTTAAATTTTGACCCATCTGTGCACAATAGTTTGTTGAACTGAGATCAGGTTACTCTAAAGAAATTGAAATATTTTAAAGGATCGTAGATCTGTATATCCCTGAATATAATAATCTCCCTGAACTTTCCTTACAGCGGAGTATATTACGAACACATGTTCTTTTAATTTTGTTTGCGGTACTTCGTAGAGTTGAGAATCAGTAAATTTTAATAAATATCTAACAGATCCTCCATAATTAATGTAAATATATCACATATTGCCAATAGAAACTAAAGATTCATGCTGGTTATATGGCGAAGGAACAATACAGACTGATCTGAATTCTGTGCGAATCCGTAAAAGTTAAAATATTTGAACTTTATTGCAGCATGTCTGGCAGCCATTTTGTTCGTATCAAAATTGCGATATTCAGATGAGTATGTTTTCACCTTATAGACTAAGAACTGGCTGCAGAAAACCCGGCCAATCGAGTAACAGAATGAAATGTTTTTAAAATGTTAGTACTCAGCAAACATGAAAACTATTATTTAGTGCCTGGGCAAAATTTGTGCATAAGTTTTGTATGTGGTTTTTTCGGAAAAAGCTTCGAATTACTTTTAAGATTTAGTATCTACAGAGATGGCCGAGCGGTCCAAGGCGTAGATATATGCTCTGAATCTCGAAAGGGAGCTGGGTTCAAATCCCTCACCTGACAGTTTTTTTTCCTTTGAAATTGAGAAATGGTTTGTTTTGGGACGAATTGTTTTTATCATTTTTCCCTTAAAAATTGAGAAATGATTGGGACGAATATTTGTCCCACTCACAGAGACCACAAGAAAAATAATTTAGTGCCTCTCTCCGGAACATTTTTTGTACCGCAACCATACCAATTGGAATTACTCTTAAAATTTAGTATTTACAGAGTAAAAAAATGATATATTTTAGTGCCTCGTTAAATCTTGGCACATAACTTTTTTTTAAATTGATTAATTACTATATCTATCGAGAGACAGCTTCAAACTACCAACCAAATTGAAGTTTAAACATTTTTCTATTAGAAAAAACATTAGTGCCACGTCTATGCCCATTAGAAATACCTGTTACATGACTTTCTATTCCTCAAAGTCTTATGCTATTACTAATATATCCTATTAGAGAAGTAGGTATTCAGGGATAAACAAATAATCATCCAATAAACAATTATAATTATTTCCAATAGAAAAATGTTTAAACTTCAATTTGGTTGTAGTTCGAAGCGGTTACTCTATAGGTATAGTAATGAACAGAAAAAATAAAATAAAGAATATGCCAAGGCATTAGAATAAGATTTAATATTCGTCCCAAAACAAATCATTTCTCAATTTCGTAAGAAAAAAATTATATAAAGTCAGGTGTCTAGATCCAGAGCTTAAATCTGGTGCCTCTGCCATCTCTATAGATACTAAATCTTTAAAGTTATTATTAAATGATCTAAAAATATTAGGTTGAGATATTTTGGTATTGACTATATTTTGTTATATAAAAACAGTCATATAATCATATATTGTCTACTTCATTTGTGTAGTGATATGGATATTTTGGTCCAAATTTCAGAACCATTAATAGATAAAAAAGTGTCTTAGCAAGAAGCTTTGTGCAGTCACTGAAATTAAAAAGTATATCTCTTTCCACTACCAGAACTTGATTAAAGTGAAAATATTAAAACGCAAAAACTAAAAATATTCGAGAATAACATTTCATTGGAATAAATGTATCACACAAAAACACTGGAATTAATAATGAAACAGGTACTCAAAACAATCAGATCATTAGTATAAACTAGTTTTTTTCATAATCCTGAGAAACTCATCTTGATTAATTTCTCCATCTCCATCGCGATCAGCTTCATCAATCATTTCCTGTAACTCTTCATCAGTTAAATTTTCACCTTCCTTTAATTTTAATTTTCCTTTGATCTGAGATCAATAATTCTCTTTTTCATTTCTTAATTACTTTTTCTTTGGAACTTCCCAAGGCTCGAATAGCAACTTTCAAATCTTTAGAATCGATTTTACCAATGCCTTCACTATCGAAGAGGTCGAAGGCTTCCTTGATATCGTTTTTTTGTTCATCACTGAGCTCAAATTTGGGACCAGATTTTTTTCTAGGGGCACTCGTTGGGGGTTTTTTATAAGACCCGGTAGACTAGAAGGGTTAAAATGTGTGAGAAGTCCCCATAGTATTATAACTTACCATTTCTGAGATGAATTATACTCGTGTCTAACAAAATTTCGCTGACGACTCGAGAAATTTTTGAATGTTTAGCAAACTGAGCGAAAAAAACAGGTTTCAATATCCTTGATGGCTTTAATACAAACAATCCAATAACATTTTGATTTTTGATTGAAATAACAAAATTGCGCGCAGGTCATTCGACATGCCTGTCAATTTAACATAGGGAAGGAAATCGACCCATGAGGGCGCCACCCGCCACCGTTATCAGTAATATTTGAATTAATGGTATGTTTACTTTTTTATTTGTGCGTTTAATAACATGTAGGACTCTTTAGTGAAGTGGTAGATTTGTTATAAGATAATATTCACACAGCATATCGTGAAAATAACAGAACAGTCGTATGGCGGTAATATAAACATAGCTAAAGAGTGTTCGTAAAACCTCTAATCTTTGGCAAGGCTTTTCTAAAACCCTTATTACACTATGCCTTTTTCGTGCCTATTTTTGTGCTTATTTTCATGGCTATTTGTTGGCTGAATTTCCCCCAATAACTGGCACTATTACACCGTGCCTTTTTGATGATTGTTTCAGGCGCTAATTTCAGAGCTGCAAACCTAAGGAAAATTGACATTTACCTTAAATGATTAAGTAATTTAGTATACCTGGACTATTTGTTTCAACTTTTTCCTTACCTGGCACACGATTTTTCCTTCTTTTCTGTCACACTGAACAAAACGAAAACTATGTGACTAATTTCATCTATTTGTTGGTTATGTCAAGTCCTGTTTTGGCAAACCTGACATTTCCACAAACGTCCTTGAAATCCCCTCGATTCAGGCGGAAAAAATAGAACCAGACCTATTTATTTTCACGCCTGAAACAATCAACAAAATAGCCACGCGCGCATGCGTATTTGTTTAAAATTTCAGCCATGGGCAGTCAGGCAGACAAATAGGCACGAAAAAGGCATAGTGTAATAAGGGTTTTAACAGTTCAGTCAGGATAATTAATATCATTGTCTAAAGTTAGACAATGGCTCCAGCTTCGAACTAAGACAACAGCGTTATAAATGAGCGCCATCTGATGAGTATCAATTGCTTGAAATTTCATTGGGCACCGATAATAAATTCATTGCTTTGAATGATTCTTGTTATTCAAGGCATCTTTTAGGGTGTGAAATACTTCGCAGCTGCTCCGAAAAAGGGAAAAAGAAAGATGCAGGTGAAGATATGAAGTGTTGCAAGATGATGAAAATCAGACGAATAGGGAACACGCGTGATTTATTTTTTTCAATTCGATCCTCAAAAATTATATTTTGTAAAAAGAATTTCTCAAATCCCTAAGTTTTGTCGTAATTTTCAAATTTAGAAGGTGCTACTCAATTCAAACTCGATTTGACCTCCATTTTAAAAACTTCCCCCAAACATTAGCGCCAATTGTGGTTGTTCCAGGAATATTGATAGACAATACTATTTCCCACAACCCAAACATAAATTAAACCTCACTTTTAATTTGATGTTTCAGTAACAATTGAAAATACTATGATACTGAAAATTTTAGTACAATATAAAACGACGACTGATGAAACTATAGTTGACAGTTCGAAGCAACTAGTGGTAAAAGTTTGAACTTTGTGAAGTAATGATACATACGTCCATCAGAGGCGGTAAGAGTACGTTCTTGAATGTGATGACAAAAATTGGCGTCAAAATTTTGAATTATAAAAACAATTTTTTTTCGATTTCTAAGATTTTTGCTGATCTTTCTAGGTGGTAATTAATCTATATGTGCAAATCAAAATATTCTATAAAAAGGGCACATTGCTGGCCCCACCAAGAGGAAGGTAATTAAAAAAATAAAGAATATAAAATACCTAACATGTAATTAATTTGAATATTACCGCCCGGCTGTTCAATGCGAGTTGAACCGTTATCTAAACTCGGATTATTAATTAACTATGGATTAAGGCCCGGTTGTTCAATCGAGGATGACCAAGTGATTTGGCTTAAACCAGGATTACCAATTTTGTTTCAGTTGTTCAATACGGGTTTATGAGATAAACCTAGTTTAACCATGGTTTAAGTTATTCTCATGAATTCGGGGGTTTAAGGAGATAATTTGCCGATTCTAACCTATTTGATTGTTTGACATTTCAATAGACATTGATTATTCTGAAAATTATTATTGTGTTGAATATTTTTGTTTTATACCCGACTGCAAAGATGTTTGTAGATATAACAGACGATTTTTTTGAAATTTCTGATATTATTGCCCCAAGAAGAAAGATACCCGTATTTAGACAATGTACCATAATTTCGGGCGACTTTAACCCAGCTGGGTGACTTTGGCTAATTTTCAGAAATAGACATTATTATTGAAAAGGGAAACATTCTCAATTGAATATTGATAGAAAGATTTTTCTGTGAATTGAAAAATCCACGATTAAAATGAAGTTATTTTTTGTGAATGTCTAACAGAAAACAACTACTGTTTATATTTTCAACAAATCAATCTAGACATTATTAATTATAAAAAATTTAAGCCTGTTTTTTTATCGGATTGATTTTTCGTAATTCTATTGTATATATACCTGCAACACTGTATTCCATTTAAGAGTCATTTGCAACCAAATTCAACTTGCATAAAATTTGTCTGTAACTAGTAATATGTTTTTTTACTCATTTATGATAATTAAAAATGAAATAACGTTTTTATGGGAAAATTTATTTTGCTTATTTTATCCGTCGGATTACTTTTAAATCACCAAAATTTAAGCCATGGGTCAAAGCCAGCCCTCAATATGCGGGTGACTTTGCACACCATATTTTTTATATATCCACGTACAAAGTCCTTAATCACAATTTGAAATAGCTAATTTGAAAGAGTGGTCAAAGATCAATATTTTGGTATATAAGAGTACCAATTTATTTTTACAAATTAATCGTAGACATTCTTTGAATTCAAGTAAGCCAAAGTCATCCGAAATTACGGTACCTAGAAACCATTTGGAAGAATGGACAGAAAAATAATTTTTGAATAGATTTCGCTTGCCTAAAAAAATCGTCCGCAACTAACAGAAATACAAAAAATCACCCCTCACTACAAAGGCAAAATCGTAACAAAAAATAAACTTCCAAATAAAAATCAAATCTTAATTTTTCATACCAAAAACGTTTGACATAAAAAACTGAATTAAATTATCAGGAATCTCAAGCAAATGTCGATTTATTGATGGTTGCTGAGTTATGTTTCAAAGATAATGTTTGTTTATATATCTCAATCATATGGGTTTTCTCTAGATTCTACTCCTCCCTTTGTAGTTCCAAGGAAAGTTGGTGTTTTTCTTTCATGTGTATTAATTTCAACTTGTGTTCTAGGAATGATCGTTTTTGTAAATCTACAAAATCTGCTTTGGACAGAGCCCCAGTAGAAATTTTGTCTTTTATTGTTAAGATGCTATTCCTTTTTTTTTGGACCTCCGCAGATATTGTATTAATTACTTATTATAGCTCAAACTTCAATTTTTGCGAATCTGCGTCCGTTTTTTACGAGTGAAATTATGAGTAATTTTTTTCTTAAGAGACGCCTAACAATTTATACAATACACTTGGCTGTTTTCGATCAATTTTTCTGTATACTTTTTACAAAACTACGAATTCTTAGAGGTTAAGTTTGATTCATCTTCTTCTTCTTCCTGATTTTATGGCCTTTGCTCCCTATTGGTGCATTCAGCCAGGTCATATCGTGGGGCTACTACTTGGTCTGATTTCCATCATTTCGTAGCCCTTGTATCTTCCACTTTTCTACTATCGTTTTTTTTTTTTTTCTTTTCTCCTCTTATCTTCATCCTATCACCCCATTAGTTATACAAAGTTCACAACAAAGGATATACAACTCTTCTCGCTTCGGGGCAGCAGCGAAGCATTTCACACCCTAAAACTGCCTCGGACAACAAGCACCCAGGATAGGATAGAAATACAGTAGGGATTGGAAAAAAAAATATTTTTTTTTTTATTATTTTTTTTTGTGTTTCATTTTTTTTCCCCAAATTACTATATATTTACATATATACACATATTCATGTAAATTTTATTGACCTTTATATTTTGAAGGTTTTTTATTTTTTTTTCAATTTAATTATTTTTCCTTCCCCATTTTCTTTTTTTTTTTTACATTATTTCTACACTTTCGTATATATTTTTTCTACAATCTATTATTATTATAATTTTATTATAGTTCAAGAATTTCATTATTACATTACTAATTCTCGTACTATTATGTCTCAATATGACCGGTAAATTGAACGGAGCTGGGACACCTTTATTAATTATTTCCCTATATAAATCAAACTGAGGTATCTGATTGATGGGACATTCAAAAAGTATGTGTTCTAGAGTTTCTTCCCTACCACACTCACAGTTTGGATTTTCTTTCATGCCTATTCGGAATAAATGTTGATTATTTAAACAATGTCCTGTTTTCATTCTAATAACCGTGGTGATGTGTCTTCTATCCATAAAGGCATATCTTTTATACCATGTTTCAATTGGATAAGTTTCATGTATTTTCCCATAAGTCTTTCCTTTATTTTGTATATCTTTTTCCCATTTTTTATAATAATCCCCTAATATTTTACTTTTTACTATAATCGAATTTTTGTCCACTTTAATGTCCATGGGTACCCCCAATGTTGTCCCAGTTTTTGCTAATATATCAACTTGATATATTTCCCACTATGTTAGAATGTCCTGGTATCCAGGCAAATTCAAAAACAATCCCATTCATTTCTGCTAAGTAACTCATTTGTTTAATTTTAAGAGTTATGTAATCACTGTTGGCTTCCCTTTTATTTCCCCTTATTTTATCTAAAGCGCTTTTTGAATCTGTTAATATTAAATTTTTCTCCAAATTTTTCTCTAGACATACTGTCATTCCTTTATGTATCGCTATCATTTCTGCATCACATATATTTGTAATATCATGTAACCTTGACATGAATGAATATTCCCATTGTTCATCATTACTGCAAACCCCACTTTCCCATCTTTTTTTGACCCATCTGTGTATACTAAATTATACTCATTTATATATTTCTCTATTACACTTTGAAATTTTATTTTATTTCCTAAATCCTTCTTTTCCAACTTTAAATCTATTACCTTAGGTTGATGAATATACACTTGGTATTCAAAACTACAGAAAGGACTCAACACATCTTGATATATATATATTGTTTATAAGGTAAAACATATTCTAACGCTTCTACTAAATAAGGCTTATTATTATTTCTGCCATATCCCTTCCCTGTTTTAACTATTTGTCTTAAACTTTCTATTACTTTTATAATCGGTGAATTATTATCGTCTATTCTTTTAATTATGAATTTAATAGCTAATATCTTTCTTCTATACTCAAGATCAATTTCTCCCGTTTCAGCCAACAATGCATTAATCGGAGTGGATCTCATACATCCAGAAATTATCCTCAGAGCTTGATATTGTACTTTATTAATTTTATTTATGTTTTTCATAGGAGATGGTTTTATTAAAATGGTCCCATATTCCAGATGTGATTTTATTATCCCATTATAAATCATTAACATGCTTTTGGGATCTGCTCCCCACCACACTCTACAGAAACACTTTATAACATTCATTCCTTTATTTGCTCTATTTGTTATGTTATTTATATGTAAGTCCCAACTCAAATTTGGGGTAATCATCACTCCCAAGTAATTTACTTTTTTTTTTCCCTCAATTTGATTATTCCCTATCTTAATTATCCCCTTATTATTCAGTTCCTTTCCCTTTTTAAACCAGATGGTTTCACATTTTTCTATGGATAACTCAAAACCATGTTCTTCCATCCATTTATTGATCAATCTCAAATTTTTATTAATTTTTTCCGTCATATCTCCAATATTTTTCCCCTTTGTGAACAATAAAATATCATCCGCATATGAAATCATATCTATATCCTCTGTTGCTATATCAAATAAAGATCTTAAATATATGTTAAAAGAATTGGGCTCAAGGTAGATTCCTGTACCAACCCTTTGGTTGTTACTCCCTGTCCATGCATATTTCCCTCTTCATTCTTTATGTAATTTTGCCTGTTATTTAAAATTTTAAAAATTACGTTAACCATGTTCCTTTCCACACCATATTCTACCAAGTATCCATATAATTTATTGATATTTACATTATCATATGCTGACTTTATGTCTAAAAATACTGCAACCACCATTTGATTATCGCTAAAAGCCATTTGAACATTGGTTACTAAAAAAGCTACACAATCTAATGTTCCTTTTCCTTTCCTAAAACCCATTTGATAATTTGACAAGATTTTTCTGTTTTCAATTTCCCAATCTACCCTATTTTTAATCATTTTTTCTAAGATTTTTAATCCACAGCATGCTAACGCAATCGGTCGATAGTTCATATGGTCTTCCGGGTTTTTATTTCTTTTTAAAAAACCTAAAATAATATATTCCTTCCATTCCCTGGGTAATTCTCCCCCATTTAAAATTTTGTTATATATATCTAACAATATCTGTATTGCTATATCTGGAAGATGGGCAAACATGCTATACGTTATTTCATCTATTCCAGGTGTTGTTTTTTGTCCTACATTGTGTAAAACCATTTCAAATTCCTCCCTATTAAAATCCATGATATCTTTATTATTACTTATTAGCCTGAATTCTGGATCTATATCACAAATTGACATTCTATCCAGTATTTTTTTTGCAATATTTATATCTGGCAATTTATTTTCTGATCGTATATTATTCCTATCCGAAAATTTTCTCATATTGAAAACCTATCTTCTTTTTTCTCCTTAATATTTTTCTCGTTTTAATTTTTGCTTTTTTTTTTACTTTTGTTTATCCTACCATGGATTTTAGGTTTTTTTTTTTACATGTTTTGCTTCTTGGTATTGAAATTTCCGCACCCTCATTCATTATTTTTATTATATCATCATATTCATAATCATCCTCTTCTTTTATATTATTGTTAATATAATTGTAATATACATTCCATTCCGCCTTTCTATATATTCTTTTGTTCTCATTCTTATTTATAATTTTTATTTCTGTATTATTCACTCTACATATCGTTGGAAAGTGATCACTATTTCCACAGTCTTCCATTACCTCCCAGTTACATTTTAAACCTAATTCACTAGTAACTATTGTTAGATCTAGAATGCCTGGATTCTCATTTGGAGTATTGAATCTTGTTGGCGTCCCATCATTCATTATAACTAAATTTTTACTATCTAAAATATTTTTAAAATTTTTCCCGTTTCTATTTTCTCCCGTATCCCCCATAGGATTGTGATTTAGGCTCCCATCCTATTATTTCCCATTTATTTCTCTTTATTTTTTCTTTTTCTCTACGGTAATACTTTTTACGGATTATACATATTAATTATATTAACTCCATTTATTTTAATAATGATTATTTGACATTTTTTATCCAATAATTTTTCCTCTATATTAATACTGTTATATTTAATATTATACCTTATAAGTGTGGCTATTCCCCCAAATCCATCTTCTCTATCTTCCCTTACAATCTTATAATATTTTATATTAAAATGTACATCTTTTCTCAACCAAGTCTCATTTTAATTAAACATCCGTTTTTTTCTAATTATTTTATCTTCTTCAATTAACTTGATCAAATTATCCCGATTACTTTTGATACTTCTAATGTTCCATTGTAAAATTTTTAATTCTGTCAACTTCAAACTACCACTCCTCTGTTGAGTCATAGTCCCTAATTCTATCTAAACCTATCATTGTTTCAAAAATATCTATAATTTTAATTTTCATATCATTTGAAGTGTCTGCAAAATTGGAACAAAAGTCCCTTATCTTATTTTCTACCTCACAAATATCTTTTGAGCAACTTTGCTCTCCAATTTTAGGTCTTACTGTTCTATATCCCTCTGTTTCTTCCGATGTACTACTATTATATCCTCGCTCCCCGTTAATACCAGCTCCTGTCTTACTTTGATACATTCTCCCATTTGGCTGTAATAGGGCCTCATTATGCCCTATTTTATCATACCCCTGTCCTCTCCTACTCTTTATTTTTTCCTTTGTTTGTGATTCTTTCACTACATTACTAAATGTTCTTTTTTTTAAATTATTTTTATTATTTGAATTATATACTTCTTTTCTTTGTTCTATATTTATTACGTTCTGTGTTTCTTTATTCCTAACTCTTAATTCAGGGAAATCTCCTCCCCCCAATATAATCCTCTCCTCTTTAGGAAAGTTTAAACTTGCTTCATAGAAACTCACATTATCAAAAGCCATCCTTTCTCTTATGTTTTTCTGCCTCAGATACTCTTTACAAATTCGGTCATTGGATTTATGTGTTGAGCTCTTACAATGATAACATTTAATTGTTTTACATATTTCATACTCTTCCTGCGTTTCTTTCCCCGAGCTCTTACAATGATAACATTTAATTGTTTTACATATTTCAAAACATTGGTTCACCGGTGGAACATATGGAGTTACCAAATGCGTCATATAGCATAAATCAATTGACCTAGGTATTTTGACTCCTTCAAACGTTATCAAAATTGTTCCCGTAGGTGCAAATACGATATCTCCATTTGCATCTTTTTTTTTCCATTCAACCTTCTCACCTCCCTTATTTTTAAATTACTTGTTATCATTTTTTTTATCTCTTCTTCCGAAAATACTGTATTTACATATTTTATAATTCCTTTACATATTAAGGTTTTTTTCCTTTTCTTAACTTTTATTATCCACAAACCTGTTGGCTGTTTCCCTATCATTGAACAAAACTCCTATTTTATTATTCCCCTTTTTTTTAATACTTAATATATTATTTAAATTCAAATCAAATACTTCCTTTGCTATTTTTAATTCATTGAATCTCCCCATACTATTCTCAGATTTATCAGTTGGTTCTATGCCCTAGCTCCGTTTTTATAGTATATTGTTTCATCTTTTTCCGTTTGTTTTCCATTTTTTGTACTTTCAAGGTTATTATCTATATTAATTATATCGTTATTCCCATGTATTGCTTTATTGTTACTCATTATCCTATTTACTTCTGCATCCGTACTATCTACCGAATTCGAATCCCCATTTTCATTCTCTAAACTTATTTTTTTTCTGGGGGGTCTCTCTTCCCCCGAGTCACTCATCTTTGCTTCGAATTAATCAATTATTTATTTTTATAACTAACTAAGGATTAGATAGGTGATTCTCACAAAGGATATTGTTAGTAACGCACCTGCCTCCTCTCTTATGAAACTCTCAATTCGACACCAATTGCACACTTTTCACTCTTCACGAAGTTTACAGTTTGGATGTATAACTGAGACTGGAGTTTGATTCAATGTTGATGTTTCTGAACGGTCCGAATGAAGGTACAAGCGGAAAAATGTGTTGCCAACATATGAAAACAATGAGTTAAGTAATCCAGGATTAGTTTTCCATTGAAAAATGCATAACGTTCTAATCCATAGTTAATTAATAATCCAAGTTTAGATAATCAACGGTTCAAACTCGCATTGAACAACCGGGCCTAATAGAACGTTATGCATTTTTCAATGAAAAACTAAGCCTGGATTCCTTAATTCATTGTTTTCATATGCTGGCAACACATTTTTTCGCTTGTACCATCATTCAGAAACATCAACCACCGACATAACCTTAATCTAGACCGCTAGAGGTCATATCCCCTAGAATTTACGTGAACGTGTCTGCGCAAAGCGCAGAAAGCACAAATAATGTCATTTGTCATTTCAGACATTGACATCTAACGAGGAGCCATGTGATTTTGAATCGTCACAGACACAAAAAGGTTATGTCGGAATCAAACTTAACCTAAGAATTCACAGTTTTGTCAAAAATATACAGAAAAATTGATCGAAAAAAGCCAAGTGTATTCTATAAATTGTCAGGCGTCTCTTTAAGAAAAAAATTACTCATAATTTCAATGAAGGAGAGGAAAACATTCTCATTTCACTGGTAAAAAATACCAAGATATTGTAGAATGTAAAAAACGGTCGCAGTTACTAATTCGCAAAAATTGAAGGCGTGGGCTATAATAAGTAATGGATACAATACCATCTGCGGAGGTAAAAAAAGGAATAGCACCTTAACAATAAAAGACAAAATTTCTACTTGGGCTCTGTCCAAAGCAGATCTTGTAGATTTTCAATAAAAACTTTTGAACAAAAAATTAAACCGACGAAAAAATCAACTGAAAAGCAAAAAATAAAATAAACCTTCTTAGTCTAAATGATAATTGAGCTCCTAAACTAATGTAAGTAACTGATTTTGAGTCGGCGCCAAACAAACAATTATCGAAGATCATTATCTATGAAAGAAGTCATCAAAACGCAGCCGTGCATCTTGCTGCCATCATTTTACGCTTCACCTAATTCAATTGCTAGTTTGTTTGGCGCCGACTCAAAATCAGTTACTTACATTAGTTTAGGAGCTCAATTATCATTTAGACTAAGAAGGTTTATTTTATTTTTTGCTTTTCAGTTGAGTTTTTCGTCGGTTTAATTTTGTTAAAAGTTTTATTTTACTTTAGTTCGAATTTCGTCGGTTCAATTTTTTGTTAAAAAGTTTTTATTTTTCAATTTTTTGTGGCTAAAATCTACAAATTACTACCTACTTGTTTTTTGATTACTTCCAAAATACTTGCTTACCCATCTTACTTCAACTATTACCAGTTAAATAATATGATTATCTACTTTTACTATTTGTTGTAATATAAATTATTTTCGTTGTTCTGGTTAGTTTATTTCATTACTTTGTATATCATTCCATCCTCTCATAAAATATACTGATTTTGACGGATTTGAAACAAGAATAATGTTAGTAGCGATCTGTCATTGTCAACTACGTATGTGTATGCCAATGTTCACTAGTGAAAAATCAATTATCCCCTATTTTTCTACCCGTAAGGGATGCTAATTCTTTTCGAAATCCAAATATAAGGTATACCCTATCTATTAAAAAAAGAATCATCCAAATCGAAGAACCCAGTACAAAGTTATGCCTGATAGAATCGGTTAACGGACCAGAATTCAGAGGGTGAGTGATTAATATCCTTCATTTCGGTACCCTTAGGGGTGGATTTTTTAAATTCAAATGGGCCAAATTCGAAGTACACCTATCCACTGAAAAAAGAATTATCGGAATCGGACGCCTCAGTAAAAAGTTATGCGTGATCATACATAAAAAAATATGATGGAAAAAAAATATACGGGTCGAATAGAGAACCTCCTCCTTTTTGGTTTCGTCAGTTGAAAACGATCATTCGAAGAACAAGTTGAAATGAATACACATGAAAGAAATACACCAACTTTTCTTGGAACTTCAGATGGAGGGAGTAGAATCTAGATCTAGATTTCCCCCTGTAGTCATTTGAGGGGTGATTCTTTGAATTTTTGTTAGTTTCGGACGATTTCTTTCGGCAAGCGAAATCTTAAAACATTATTTTTCTGTCCATTCTTCCAAATGGTTTTTAGGTACCGTAATTTCGGGTGACTTTGGCTTACTTAAATTCAAAGAATGTCTACGATGGATTTGTTAAAATAAATTGGTATTATTATATACCAAAATATTGATCTTTGACCACTCTTTCAAATTAGCTACGTCAAATTGTGATTAAGACTTCGTATATGGATGTTTAAAAAAAACAAGGCGTGCAAAGTCACCCGCATATTGAGGGCTGGCTTTGACCCATGGCTTATATTTTGCGTGATTTTCTCTTTATAGCATGTACATAGGCCAAAGTAACCCGACGGATAAAATAAGCAAAAGAAATTAGTCCATAAAAAAATTATTTCATTTTTAATCATCATAAATGAGTAAAAAAACATCGCTAGTTGCAGACAAATTTTATGCAAGTTGAATTTGGTTGCAAATGACTCAAGGAAAATTGGCCCAAAAAGAATAAAATAATTGATAAAAAAAAGGTTAAAAAATTAATTTTTAAATGACTCAAGAATGGAATACAGTGTTCCAAATATACAAAATTACCCGGGTTAAGTCACCCGAAATTACGGTACGTTGTCTAAATACGGGTCTCTTTCTTCTTGGGGCAATAATATCAAAAAGTTCAAAAAAATCTTCTGTCTGTTATATCTTCGAATATCTTTGCAGTCGGGTATAAAACAAAAATATTCAACACAATAATTTTCAGGAAAGTCAATTTTTATTGAAATGTCAAACAATCAAATAGGTTAGAATCGGCAAATTATCTCCTACCCCGAATTCATGAGATTAACTTAACCATTGTTAAACTAGGTTTATCTCATAAACCCGTATTGAACAACTGAAGCAAAATTGGTAATCCTGGTTTAAGCCCAATCACTTGGTCATCCTTGATTGAACAACTGGGCCTAAGTAATTGAACCATATTACTTAGGAGATCGCACGTATGATAGTGATACCGTGAGGAAAACTGACGAAATAAAAAGTTGCTCAAAAACTAGGTTACTTCATAACACATTGTATATAGATTTCTATGATATATCTCTTATGAACGGAATGATGAATATATTTAATTTCAAACCGGAGGACCCTCAGTAATTTCAGGAAGCCAGTCGTCACAAAACCTATAGTTCATGACATCCATCATTGTTTACTTCACATACACATCCTAATTCTTGCAAATACATAAATGTCTCCAAACGATTCTATAAAGAACATGATCAAACAGTAATATGCCTATCTAACATTGAAGAAGTGAATAAATTATTGTCGACTCAGGTGTCTGGTTATAAAGTAATCTCCAACTTCTGTAAAAGTCGTCAATTGGGTATTGAAAACTTTTTTATTTTAATTTTTTCAAGAAAAAAATAAATTCTAAAAAAAAATATTTTGCCGATGTCACCAGTTGTTAGACTATACTCTTTGTTTTTATAAAAACAAATACCAGAATAGATATATATATGTAATTACATTCTTTTATTACTCAGAAAAATACTTACTATACTTTTTGAATCCCGCCACTGGTTACCAGGGTAAAAGTAGTCAATAATATACCGTACTTTTAAACAAAAATAAATTATTCATACTTACTAACAGTATCTTTCTCTGATGTCCCATATAGTCACACTATCTGGTTTTTTGTTTCTAATAAAACCAAAAGAATACATATAATATTTTGAATATCATACGGGCAGCTGTCACTAGCGGAATGACCAAAAATAGATTTTTCGACACATTCCACAAATTTTGAAAATAATTTAGTATACCAGATTTTGAAAAAAGGCACTGATTAATTTTAGTCACCTGTCCTTCAGGACAATAAATTCGGCCTCGGCCTAACATGCGAGGTCTTCTTTTGAACAACTTCTCTTTTCCAATGAATCAAATAGTATTTTTTTCCTCAAATAACATTTTTCTAAATATGAAAAAATATATAAGTACACTTTTTTTCTCAAATAAAATGACTTTTACATTGAATTCAATTTATCCTTTGCTTTACTCTATTTTCAAATAATACACGAAATAACTTCAATACTTCTATTGAATAAAAGCATAAAAAAATATAACATCGTTCAAAAAAAAACTTCGATAAACAATAACAATATAATAAAATGAACAAATAAAATCATATCTAGCTTCAACAAAGATTGAAACCATAAATTAAAAGCATCAATCAACACCAAATTTATTTCAATAAAAGAGCTCATAATATTTTTAAAACAAATAAAATCCATATTTTCCGTAAAACCCTCATATTTTATGTTTACCGATAATTCCCTAATTTTAATAAAACTTTTTGTGCATTGGCGTCAATACCAAATACGAACGTTCGTACATGTGGTTCACCCCAACAATAAAATTAAAGCAGGCGTTAAACTACTTTTTTCCTAAAAGCTTTGCACTTACCCTGTAGAACAATTGTTGCCTCCAATAACCAATTTTTCCAAATAGTTGTCCCAGTTTTCTGTCCCATGTTTCATAGACACTCGTATATATTCTCTTTCGATCTACCGATACCCATTTTGACTCACGAAAAACTCACTTTATCCGAAATTTTATATACCTAAATATCCCACGACGCACACAGGTGAGAATGACCAAAAAGCTGGCCAAAATCATTTTTTCTGAAGATATCCCAATTGAACAATAACTTGTTGCACTATTGATAGGGCGGGTAAGACCATCTTTTGTTGAGCAAAATTTGACTTTGAGCACTTTATCTAGTTACCTGTGTGTTTTCAAACAAAGTCGTTTTCTTGACAGATCGTCATATAGAGTCTTTCGAGAACTATTTGCTGTGTGTCTAAAATTTGCTGCAGGGTTGAAAGTGTTTCATTTATCATGGATTCCGTTCAAGAAGGTAAGAAACATGTTTATTTGCATAAAAACATTTCTTTTAATCTATCCAGTCAAAGATAACACGATTTCAAAGTTAGTATGACAAAAAATATATTCCATCTAATATTTTGGAATGAAAGTACCATATCAATCAAATCAAACGGCATATTTGTATCATATGAAAGCTCATTTCAAAAGCTTTCAATTGGTATTGAATTCAGCTGCGCCTACCTGCGCTTTTCAGAAAAAATTCTGTTAGATCTATTTGACTCGTGATAAGTGTATACGCGCCAAGTGCTAACTTGAAAAGAATCCCCATAATTTGGGAAGAAATTCTGTTTTTTTTCAATTTGAATGTGAGAACTCATTGTTGGGTTATCGATTGTCTTTAAGTTTTGCCCCCCCATGACGGGATTTACCCCGTGGGGGTGGGACAAAAATCAATATCTTTGATATTTTACAAATTCCGTAGCTTATTTCAAAATTTACAACAAAAATGATTCTAAACAAAATCAATTTCCCTGGGTTTTCTGAAAAAATCCAATCAGGTTCCTTCTTTCTTAGTATCTAAAGTCCATCTGAAATAGAGCTGAGATTCGCGACCTCAATTGATCTATTTATTAAAGTAGGTACATTGTATATTTTCATGACAAGATAGGTCAGTATAATATACTGGTAATTAAATTTAGACTCCGTTATATTGAGTCTATGTTATTGTACAGGGTGTGCCAAAAGTCCAATATCCGAAAATATTATCATCGAGTCTGTCTCTTTCGAACATCTTGAATCTGAGTCCACATAAATATTCATTATTGCATCACATGACGTACCAAATGTTTCATTTTGTGAAAAATATTGAATAATATAAATTATGCAGTGTCTGTCAAATAGTTCGTCAAACCGAACACATTAAATTATTTTGTTTTTTTTAATTTTGTTTTTTCTATGGTGTATGGAGGAAAAAAATCCTATTGCATTTTTTCATCATACTTTTGCAGAAGATTACGAAAAATATTTTCAGGCATTATAAGTAATTAGCTTTAATTTTGTATTCTTGTTCTATAACTGACAATTGTAGACTTGAAATTAGGTAAGAAGCACTTTTCCCCATTCTCGACCTCCCAAAGGGAATCTCCCATTGCGGTAGGGAAGATTTCAGAATTGCAGAAAAAATAACAGTATTTTTTTTTCAGGAAGTCCACTTATAAAAATCTCAATTAGTCGACGAGTACTTGTTACTTTTCATAAAAATGGCGCATCAGATGAGAATGAGTCAATATGTGAATACCTGGTTTAAAAAATTCGTGAGGCTATAAATTGTAAGGACGAACTACCAGACATCAAACCAAAGTTGTCAAAATGTATACATCGATATAAAAAGAAGTGGCAAAGTGCCTCAAGAAAAGATGAACGTTTTCAAAGTAAAAATAAAAATTGGCTTGACACTTCAATGTACTTTTCTGTTCAAAAACATTGTCAAAAGTCCGATAATTCTGCAGGAAGGAAACAAAATAATTTTTTAGAATTAAGTGATAGGTCGAAACGTCGAAAAACACAAGAACTAAGAAAGAATTTGGAAACTAAGGAGCTAACATACTCTGCAAAATTAAAGCAATAAAAACATATCGCCAAGGGTATACCAGAAAATTTTCCCGGGAACAAACCATGGACGATTTATTCCATCAACTATTGGTATCGTCTGATCCTTACATCACTAGTATGCGGAAATTGCCACAGAAAAAATCGAGGACATATCCAGAAGACGTTATGATGCTTTTGAAAGAACCTGCAGTTGAGTAATATAATGTATAAGTACTCTTACTAGGTTCTCACTCATTTACATTAAAGTTCAAAAATGAATTTGAATGAAAAAACATGCTTTTTATTTTTATGAATTGATATAGGTATCCTCATTTTGGGTCAGAGGTTAGAATGACGATATTGGAGCCGCCGCCACTTTGAATTTTCATATTTTGATGATGATTCATAGTTTGCGTCCCCAAGAATCCATACAAGTCGATTTTGAGTTGATTCTGATTATTAATAACCGCCATATTGGCGAATCCATTTCGAATTTTCGACCAAATACTCATTTTTGAGTCAAATAGGATCATAAATGTAAAAATTCGTCGACCCTCTTGAATTTATGAGTTTTGAAAAAAATTCATAATCTCCGACCCCAGAAACCAATATATACTTATTTTCGATAGAATCGGGCCTTAATCGCAAAACTCGTTCGCCATCTTGGAGCCGCCATCTAAAATTTATGGATTTTGATAAAAAATTCATAATCTCCGTCCCCAAAAACCCCTACATACCAATTTTGAAAAGAATCGGAACATAATCACAGAATTGGTCCACGCACCATCTTCGAGCCGCCATTTTATTTTTTTCTCTAATACAAATTTCATAAGACATTGTCAACAAAATTATATGCACCTGCCAAATTTCAAGTCAATCGGACAATTAGAAATGTGTCAAAATTCACTTACAAATTTTGAACCGGAGAGACAGGACATGCGAACGAAGCAAGTTAAATAAAAGCTTGTGAAAAGCGTGTTAATACTATAAACGTGGAAATATGTGATCATTCAGTACCTTTCATGCAATTAATTAATTGATGAGTGATATTCTACGTGTAAACTATCAACAAAAATAATATTTCACCTTTATATAATTTTGGCCAGCTTTTTCTTCATTTTCACCTGTGTGCGACGCTTCAAAATTTTAGTCAAACAAAATATTATTCCGCACCGTCTTATAAAAAAAAACCCGAATCTGTTACCAAACATTTTCCACCGAACCACTGCGCCCGTGCCTGTTCGGGTGAAGCCCGCCGACCGGATTCCTTCCTTTCATCTCATTTTTTTTTCCGCTCCAAGTTAGCGTCAAGGCGTAGCCCCCATTTTGAAATCCCTTATTGGTCTTTCATTTATGTGGTACTTTTGCATATTCAAATCCTATTGGCTACTAATTATTGCGTGATTTTTCTAGATGAAGTCTTTCCCCGAATAATTCTTGTTATTTCAGCACAACGGCAATTAGACCATAACACTTAACTGTGCGAAGAAATCTTAACACAACACGTTCGAACTTAAATAAACAATTAAACTCTAAACCGATAATTGATTATTTTTCAATCTCCCATCGAAGATTGATGGTTGACTTCCAGTAACACCATATATGAATATTATTTCAATGAAAGAAAATAATAATTTCTGAGTAACTAAGATATGAGCTCTTCCAGTATTTCTTACAATAATAAAATTTCAAACTCATAATTTCCAGAAAAATAGATACTTTCATTATGGCAAAAAAAACAACAATAACAACACCTTACAGGGTATTACACTTCGGAATGATCTGCCTAAGAGTTGGGACAAAATTTGTTTATCGTTTTACATGTGACCCATTTTTAATGGAAACACCCCCCTAAAATTTGAAGTTGTGAACAGATTTTAATATTTTTTTTGAAATGTCAAGTACTAAAGGTCTACCTTGGACAAAATTTGAAATGTTTATTCCAATTTTCAGGGCATACTACGATATTTTTTCTTAGTCGAAAATCGAGATTTTTTATTAGCGATTTTTTTATTGAAGAAATCACTACGCCAGTGCCTCTAAACAGATGTGACCAAAATTTCATGAACAAATATTCATTAATAACAAAGTTATGACAAAAAAAAACAAACATAAAATTATAAAATGAAAATAACGGAATTACATTCACACAATTCAACTAATAATGAAGGAAAAAATTTTAATTAACGTAACTATGAAAACTAATTATTGAAATGTTTCGATTCAGTGCAACAATTAATTCAAACTCATATTCTAGTAGCCTCTACTAATCCACCACGTATTTCGATACATTTGTCGTAGCGCTTACGAATGTTTCTGATTACGTTCCTTAGTTCTTGTGGGCTAATATCTGCACATACCTGTCGAATTCTTGCACAAAGTTCATTTCTATCTCTTGAGCGGTTTTTGTAAACATTTTGTGTGAGAAGTCCCCAGAGAAAAAAGTCCAAAACTGTGAGGTCTGGAGATCTGGGTGGCCACTCTATAAACGGACTACCACGGCCTATCCATCGGTTTGGAAAATGTTCGTTAAGCTATTGCCTCACAGCTCTGGCATAATGAACTGAACACCCATCTAACTGGACAATTAAATTTGATCGTTCATTGATTGGCAGCTCGTGAATAGCATCCCAAAACTCTGTGTTTAAAAATTCTGGAAACCTCTGCGCATTAATGTTGTCCTCAAAAAAGAAAGGACCAATAATTCGTTCGTTCAATATCCCACACCAGACGTTGATTTTTTGGGAATACTGGCTTTTACAGTTTATTACCCAGTTAGGATTATTCGCTGCCCAATAGCGACAATTCTGTGATGACACTACTCCATTTGTAGTGTAAGTGGCTTCGTCGGTATATAAAATATTTTGTAGGAAATTTATATTGTTTAAATATTCCCCTTGGGCCCATTAACAATATTCCAGACGTCTTGCTTCGTCGCCTTCTTGCAGTGTATTTAAAAATTTAGGCTTGAAAGGTTTAATATTCTTCGCCTTGAGACATCTCCGAATAGTTTCTCGTGGAATATTCAAATCTAAGGTGGCATTCCTTATACTGGCATTAGGATTATTTCCGAAATAATCTAAAATGATTTGATCATTCCTGTCATTCCTGTTTCGTCTTTGTACATGATTACTTTTTAACATCATTTTTGATACTGCACCAGTTTCATTGAATATTTTACTTATTTTATTTACCGTACCGCAGCTAATACGAGGACGATCTGGATGTCTCTCATTAAATACTCTACAAACCTCTCTAGCACTTCTAACGTCATCTCCCAAAAGGCGTACAATTTCAATTTTCTCTCTTACGCTCAATCTTGCAGCCATGACACAAAATAATTCGAAGAATTGTAAGGTGAATATTGTTGACAATAGTACATTCAAATCTTTCGCAAGTGTCAAACTGTAATATCATTTCCATGGCAACTAAGATTCAAATTGAAAAATCAATTAGGTCTTAGTTTCAGTTGATTTGCGTGAAAACTTGAATGTAATTCCGTTATTTTAATTAAAAAAATTTACGCTATTTGTTTTTTTTTTCATCTGGCGGCACTTTATTGTTGAAATCATAAAAAAAATATTCTCATGGCTATATCTGTTGATATAGGGTGTTTTTTGTGACTGTTAGCTGTGTGAGTTTTCGAATTTTTGAGTTGTCATAACTTTGTTATTAATGAATATTTTTTCATGAAATTTTTGTCACATCTGTTTAGAGGCACTCTGAATCTAGTGGCGTAGTGATTTCTTCAATAAAAAAATCGCTAATAAAAAATCTCGATTTTCGACTAAGAAAAAATATCGTAGTATGCCCTGAAAATTGGAATAAACATTTCAAATTCTGTCCCAAGGTAAACCTTTTAGTACTTGACATTTCAAAAAAAAATTATTAAAATCTGTTTACAACTTCAAATTTTAGGGGGGTGTTTCCATTAAAAATGGGTCACACTGTATATAGAAGCCTTTATCAAACTCTAATACCAATTCAAGTAATAATAATGATGACATATCAATCATTTCAAGCAATTTTTCGAACGTTATTCAACAACAAAACAATCATGATAAATTAATTTTCAATTTCATTTAACTATTTTGGTACTAATATTAGGAATAATTTAATTGGCTACAACTTGATATTTACACAATTTGAGAAAAATTGTTTTAGTTGTATACCTCTTTATTATTGGCATTTAACTTTGCATCCCAATTTTTCAGGATAATTAATCATGAAACTCGAGGATATGTTGCTTTATCAGATGAATTTTGGCTTTCAATGTAAAAAGGTAAATCAAGTGTTCTCATTATGCACCTTTTAATATATAATATAATTTATCGATTACAAGAACCTAAAACGAACCGAAATGTTTCCACTTATTTTTCGGACTGATTGTATGAAAGTTCGAACAAATAATTTGTAACCTTTGTATTCGAAATTCTGATATTGCACAAAGGGCCAAAGGAAAATATTCGAGCGAAATTGTCGATGGCATTTAGTGAAATCTTCTTTAGATATTTTTAGGAATGAATTCAGAAATGTGAAGAACCCCTTTTTTTCTAGCCGAATGTCATTTCTGTTGGAAAAACTTTAAATATTGCTTCATCCACTGTGAAAGCACTAAAAGACACTGCCTCAGGATGAAAACATGTTTTTGGGGTTTCCTAAATGTCACTAGACAGTGATAGAATGAAAAAAAAATGGAAATTTTGATCAATGTACCATTCCAAAAAGGGGAGTTGGTAGTTGATTATGTTTATGTCAGACTAGTCAAAGATAGATTGAAAAAAAAATGGGATTTTTCATCAATGTATGATTCTAAAGATGACTTTTCCGATTTTAATATTTCATTTTAAACAAAGGAAATAAGCAGGTTTTTTCTTTTCTACTTAGCTTGAAACCATAGGGCCCCCACACGTTTGCAAACCATTTTTTGATTGAACTTGAATGAAAGATTAACCCCAATGAAAAAAATATTCCTCTCTTTTGAAAAGAACATAAGGAATGATGCGTTTGGATAGGTTAGTTTGACCTCCAACATAATAAAAAAATAATCAATCATAGTAATGTTGAACATCTTTAGAAAAAAAATAAAATTATTTTGAGATTAGTGAAAAACTATACCAAAACACAATTTTGCATTGCTTTAAATTTTTCTCAATTATTTTTGTTTGGTATTGGAATTGTTTTTCGATCAAATGAAATAAAACAAAGCTATGCAAAAAAGTATTTATTCCTGGTATAAACTGCTACATCCTAAACATTCGAATTACCATCAAAGAAACAAGTGCCAACATTGGGTGTTAACCTAGAAAATAATAAATTCGAATATGAAGTTTACAAAGTTATTTGTTTTTGTATTAAATATAAATATTTCACTAAATATATAAAAATATAATACTTAATACAGATCAAAACACAGGCTATATATATATATATATATATATATATATATATATATATATATACATACATAATCTAAAAATATATAAATTCAGATTAATTTGATTTAAAAAATCCTTTTTAATAAGAAAATATACTCCGTTTTCACCTGCGATTTTTTCCAGTGTATGGCAGGTATCAAAAGATGATAACACATTACAAAAATGAAGTTCAACATTACATTTTTTGCAATAACGTTCAAAGGCCTAGCTGAAAATTGTAATCCACAAAGATGTTCACAGGAGTCGATGTATCATAGACAAAAAAAAAGACATATCAGAAGCCTTTCTAGATATATACCAGAATGCATATCTCATACCATGCAAACTTTATATTATACCATGCTAACTCCAACCACGCATTTTCATACCATGCATCTTCATGCCATGCAAAGTTCATACCACATGCGAACTTCATGCCATGAGAATTTTGCGACGTGCATTACTACCGTTGAAAATACAAGCCATTCTATTGAACTACATGAGACTTGTCATATACAGATATAATCCCTGAATTTCCAACTGCAAACTGAAATGCTGACGTACAGGAAGATCGCCAAATAAGCTGGGGGTTGATGGAACAAATGGAGTGCCGAGAAGAATTGAGAAGCATAATTATAAATAAGGAAATTGCAGTACTTGGAGTAATCTGATGACACATTTCTTGGTTGAACAACATGGAAAAGTGGTATAACTATAATTCCATTAAGTAGTTCAGAGCTGCAACGACAAAGATAATAAGCATAACTGCTAAGCTTATCAAAGATACCCAAATAAATCACTGAACGTTATTTTCAATGGTTAGTTGTGTTTAGTATTTTTCATTATATTGGAATAAAGAATGATTTGTATGTCTTTCATGTATTCTGTATGTCTTTTGAAATCTTTGAGGAAACTTAATTTATTTCTGAACAAAAAAGATCATTTACATAGACATACCATATTATATTGGATAATTTTGTCATATTATATCTGTCAAAATATCTCATTATGTCTCCTGTTTTCCGTACAACTGTTTATTTTCGAAAACACACGAAACAAATTGAAAAATTTTTTTTCATTAGCAATTAGCAATTATTCTTTTTTTGAAAAAAAAACTTGATTTCCCAGACATTTTACAATAGCTAATCCTACTTTTTCGAATGATTTACCTCATTATATCTATCAGGATGGTTTTCTGTATGTGATGAATTTCCGCTAGCGATTTCTTCTTCTATAAAACGTCTTCGACAGAAAAAGACGTCTTGGTGAATTTTCACAAAATCACACAAACCATCAATGTTTTCCTTTTTACAATAATCTTTCGGTATGTTTATGTCGCGATAGGCTGTACATCTCGTTTTTATTTCATTAATTGAGACCCCCTTCTGTGAATTTCATTCTTTATTCATTAAATCTGTCTTCTTGAAGAATTTCCGCGATACCCCAGGAATCGCCAATATAATTCAATTATAATTTTTTAATAATCTAGCCGCACGTACCTGTCGAGATGGGCTCTACATCTCTAGGTACATTGTTTTAAAGACTCTTTGAAGTGAATCCAGTTTTGGAAACTTCCTCAACAGAATGGAATAATTCAAGTTGTTGAAACATTTTTACGGACGTTTCCTTTCCTATTTTTCAATTATTTGTCGGTTTTTATCTATGGAGATGACCTGTACATCTCGTGTTATTCAATCGGAGACTTCAAAGGGAATTTCGTTTCTGGAGACTAGCCAAACAAAATGAATATTGCATTAAATTTCCTTATTCGATAATGTCTTTTATGAAACTTTTTGAACAATTTTCAAGATAACCGAGAAATCACCGAAACTATGATCATTTTTGAATAATCTGTTGAGATGGGCTGTACATCTCCTCTGGGTAAATTGTTTAAGAGATTCTTCGAAGTGTCATAACAAAAAAAGATCATTTTCGAGTGCAATTTATATTTTATTCTATTATTCGTCTTCAGTGTAATTTTTTGAAGACTTTTCGCGCTACCATAGAAACGTGATCATTAATTTTTTTTAAATATATATCGTCAAGATGGTCGTCCTGTACATCTTGTTTGTATTTTGTTAATTGAGACTACTAGGTGAATTTTATTTCTAAACACTATCTGAACAACAAAATGAAACCATTTTTGTTTGTATTGATTAATTCCATAATTTGTCTTGTAAGAATCTTCTTGGAAAATCATCAGGTATTTGTCGAAATGGCAGTATATCTCGTCTGTATATAGTGAAGTGAAATCCATTTTTGGAAACTGTTGTAACAAAAAAGGATAATTTTTGTGTACATTTCTATTTTGTATACTATGATTAGTCATCATGCAATTTATTGTAGAATTTATTGAAAAGTTAGATTAGTTATAACCCTTGTGATGATTTTCTACTCTTACATTTTTGATAAACTATCGGCATATATAGCTGTTGAGATGGCCTGTAAATCTCCTTTTCATCAAAAGGAATAATTTCCATTGATTTCTGTGATTTGTCTTGGAAGCAATTTATTGCAGAATTTAACAAAACCTTAGAAATCCTTGCGATCATTTCCATTATTACCATTCTTTAATATTCGGCATATATAGCTGTCGAATGGCAAAAAAAAACCTTTTTTTAAATTTTTTTATAATTTTGTAAGATATTTAATACAATTTAACATGCACATGGGCTGTACATCTCTCTGTATAAGTAAAGTAAAATAATTTTTTTAATAACTTTTGTGTTCATTTCCATATTGTATTCCATGATTGGTCTTTGAAGCAATTCATTGCAGAATTTAACGAAACCTTAGAACCTTCGTGAGGATTCTCTACTATTACTTCTCTTTAATAAACTATCGGCATATATAGAGAGCTCCTTTTCATTTTGTTATTCAAGATGAATTTCATTTCTGAAAACTATGGAAAACATGAAACCACTTTTTTATGTATTGATTGAATTTATTATTTATTACTTAATTTGTCTAATGAAACATTTTAATCTGGCGAGATGGGCTGTACATCTCGCCTGTAAACAGTGGAGTTAAATCCATTTTATTCCAGAATTTAAAGAAACCTTAGAACCCTTGTGCTCATTTTCTACTGTTATTATTTTTCAATAAAATATCAGCATGTATAGCTGTCGAGATGGTCTGTACATCTCCTTTTCATTTTGTTATTGGAGACCCCTTCAATGAGAATTTCATTTCTGAAAACTATCCAATTAAAATGAAACCACTTTTGTTTGTATTGGTTGAATTTATTTATTCCATAATTTATCTTGTAAGAAACTTGGTGAATCACCAAGTATTTGTCGAAATGGCAGTACCATCTCGTCTGTATATAATAAGTGAGGTGAAATTAATTTTTTTGAAAATACTATTGTAAATAAATGATGATAATTTTTGTGAGCATTTCCATATTTTATTCTATGATTCGTCTTCAATGCAACTTATTGGAAAATTTAACAAAACCCTTGTGCTCATTTTCTACATTACTATTTTTCAATAAACTCTCAGCATTTATAGCTGTTGAGATGGTCTGTACATCTCCTTTTCATTTTGTTATTGGAGACCCCTTCAATGAGAATTTCATTTCTGAAAACTATCCAAACAAAATGAAACCACTTTTGTTTGTATTGGTTGAATTTATTTATTCCATAATTTATCTTGTAAGAAACTTCTTGGAGAATCACCAAATATTTGTCGAAATGGCAGTACTATCTCGTCTCTATATAATAGTGAGGTGAAATCCATTTTTGAAAATACTATATTGTAATTTAATGAGGTTAATTTTTGGGCGCATTTCCATATTTTATTCTATGATTAGTCTTCTATGCAACTTATTGGAAAATTTAACAGAACCATTGTGCTCATTTTCTATTATTACTATTTTTCAATAAACTATCAGCATGTATAGGTGTTAAGATGGTCTATACATCTCCTTTTCATTTGTATTTCGAGACCCCCTCAAGGAGAATTTCATTTCTGAAAACTATCCAAACAAAATGAAACCACTTTTGTTTGTAATGATTGAAGAGATGGGCTGTACATCTCGTCTGTAAATACTGAAGTAAAATTCCTCTTTGAAAACTGTAACAAAAAATGATTGGGTGTATTGACATATTATATTCTATTATTTGTCTTTGGTGCAATTCATTGTAGAATTTAACGAAACTTTTGAACCCTTGTGCTCATTTTCTAGTATTACTAATTTTTAATAAACTATCGGCATGCATAGCCCTCGAGATGGTCTGTTTATCTTTTTTTATTATGCTATTTGAGGCCCTTCCAGGAGAATTTTATTTCTGAAAACTATCAGAACAAAGTGAAACCACTTTTGTTTGTATTGATTGAATTCATTTGTTCCACAGTTTGACTTGTAAGAAACTTCTTGGAGAATCATCAATCTGTCGAGATGGGCTGTACATCTCGTCTGTTTATTTATAGTGAAGTGAAATCTCCATTCTTTATCACTGTTGTTACTAAAGAAGATGCCCAATTTTTGTGTGTATTTCCATATTGTATTCTATGATTCGTTCTTCATTGCAATTTATTGTAGAATTTAATGAAACTTTATTGACGATCATTTTATTGGCGTATATTTGTCGAGATGGCCGGTACATCTCGTTTTTATTTTGTTAGCATTCGATATATTTATGCACTTCCGTAGAATTCATTACAGGAAGTCATTTTATATTAACTAGAACCAGAATATATCTATCTATTTATCATACATCTATCTTTCATTATTAGTTTTTGCTCTAACCCATATGATCGATCATTAGACTTTTCGGTTGGAGATTTTCTTGATGATGTTTCTTTCATTCTGAGATGAAATATGAAAACGAAAACTTTTATCTCTGAAAAAGCATGTTCAGTGACAATCGGAAAATGCCAGATTCTAGAGATCTACCTACCTCCTCAGTGGAAAAACCGTATTCAATAAAAAAATTCCATACTATGACAAACCATCAAGTAAAAAAATTGAAGACCGTGAACGACAATAAACAGCACCACAAAATTTTTATGAGAATATAAACCCAAACTCGAAAGTCACCATCTGATATCCACCCACTAAATGATGATGATGTATTCTTTCGACCCATATTTACTGAAAAAGAATCAATTAATTTTCAGTCATGGAACTCAAAGGGACCATTGCACTCACGATTACTTTTGATGGGAAGCATAAATTATGAATGCAATTTCCTTAATGACGATGGCATCTTCATAATTGAATCCAAACATGTTTGATTTTTTTTTTAACCAATTGCGACTGAGGAAGGAATCGTTTTCCAGCAGCTTTTCCAAAAAGCATTATTTTGTGCTGAAAACCAACAATGTGAAGTTGACGTGTATAAAAGCAGATGAATAATTTTTTTATCGCGAGGAAGGATGAAGGAGAAAATTTGAAACATCGAAATGATTTTTCATCTAACATATTTATCAGTAGTTATTCTAATAAATATTCCATTTAAACGAGCTTACTTCTGAGTAATGATTTTCAGGAAAATAAAACAGTAACAAAGATATTTGACATATCCATTTGATTTATTCATTTGCACAGAAACAAATTTTTTTAAATGGATCACTTTTAGTAGTTATCAGATGTGATGAGATTACAAGAAATTGGAGCGGATAAATTATTTTCATTAGTCCAACGCCCAAACTGCAATAGAAATAGCTTTATCGTTGACAACTCCTGAACGTTTCGGAATTATTGAACAAATTCATGGAAACTGGATCTGTTAGCAATAAAAAGCATAACCGTTCAAGAGTTGTCAACGATGAAGCTATTTCTATTGCAGTTTTAGGGCACGTTGGACTGATGGAAAATAATTTGTAGCTCCCGAACCATATGCGTCAGACCATATGTTTTATACTTTGTTGAAATCTGCTCATCATGGAGCATCTGATAATGCGAAACAATATATGGTGATCCATTTAAAAAAAAAATGGTGACATGCTCTGGGGGTGCGATAGTGGAAGTAACATCAAATGTGAATATGTCAAAATGTGTCCTCCTGTATACTATTGTTGACGTGTTTTTTTATTTTTCCTGAAAATCATTGTACCAAAAGTTATTCAGGGTGGCTCGTTTTAAATGGAATGCACTGTATACTATTGAATATGACTATTGAATGATACAGAGAGTGATTTTTGAGCACTGGGCCATAGCTCATCTCCCAAAATTCGAAATGAGGTTTCCGTTGATAAGTGAACTCATATCTTACCCCAACCTATCGGTTGATGATCACGGTCCCTTATCCTCAGGTTGTCAGTGTGACACTTGTGATATCGGTTGATATTTTGAGGTATGTGTCAACTCGCCAACCACCATAACCAAAAGAGGTTACAGCTCAACAACTTCAACCATCGAATTCGGTGACAGGAAACGCAAAGATTCAAATTTCCCCTTAGATCTATATTTTTATAGCCAAAGTGACATCCCCCGTAACTCTTACTAGTATAGATTGGAAAATATATTCAAAAAGTGAAATTGTGGCCGTTAGGTGGCAACAACAATTTTCACCGAATGAAAAAAATCAATCGGGGAAAAATGTTGGCTCCCCCTTTCTGTATCTGAAGGAGCCACAAAAACTAGATGTCAGTTGACTTGATTTTAACAGTCATTACGACCCCTCGGGTTTCAAAGGCACTACTGGCAGCCCAGGTTATCAGCCACGGTGCTGCACGGAGGCCCGAGGTAACCAACCTTCATCAAGTTTTCCAAAAGAAATTTTTATAGCCAAAGTGACCCCTTATGCCGGTAGTTTTCTGCAGGAGTATATGCCTACTGTCTAAAACTTGGCACCATGGGCCCCTACGCCCACCCTCGACCTCAAAGGGATTCTTTTGGAGTTTTCCACTTTCCCATATTAGTCTACTCGACAAGTTGAAAATGGTCTAAAATAGAGATACTGCTCTTAAAATTATGTGTGATAGCTCATTGGATCCAGAATAACGCCTAGAAAAATGTGCCGAAAGCGTGTATTAGCACATGAAAAATTGCAAAAGATATAAACAATTGAAGATGAAAAAAAAATGGCATTTCGTTTTTTGCCAATATTTCATGAACTATGGATATTTAAGAAACTTCAAAAAAAGATTCTGAAACTCTATCTCCATTATTTATAATTTTAATTTAACGCTGAAAACGGGTCTCCGAACGACATTTTTAGGTTGCGCGCGCGGCGTCAAAAGCGAGTACGACACATTAATTAATTTATTTAAGGTAATAAATATGTTTTTTTAAATTTGAAAAAATCATGGTGTATTTGGAACACTATGAATAATTTATTCGCGTTGGAAATTTTACTTAAAGTTAATTTTTCAACAAGTAAAACGTCGGATGGACTTAATTTGTTCATGGTGCCAGGTCATTGAGACATTAGGTGTCACATGTTTCTGTCGAAAGTGTCCTGGAAAAAGAGGCCTAACGGCTATAAAATTTCTTTTGGAAAACTTGATGAAGGTTGAATACCTCACGAGGGGCCGTAATGGCTATCAAATCAAGTCAACTAACATCTTGTTTATTTGTGGCTCCTTCAGATCAGGGGGTGGTCGAACATTTTTCCTGTTTGATTTTTTTCATTCGGAGAAAATTGTTGAGTCCACCTATGTCACGTTCCATTTTCCGCATATATTATCCAATTTTTACTGAAATTCGAGAACTCTAAGAGAAACCCTTTGACGTCGGGTGGACTTGTCCATGGTGCCTGGTTCATAGCAACATTCAGTGCCACATGTTTCGGTAGAAACCTACCGGCAAACGGGTCCTTGGCTATAAAAAAATCTCTTGGAGTGCTTGATGAACAACACGTCATAGTTTGGCTTTTCAGGGGTCAGGGTAAATGGTCTTGCAGATACAAAAGGTGGAAAAGGTGGATGGTCGACATTTTCATGATATATAGTCTACCCGACGTTGAAAATGGTCAAAATAGAAACTGTCTAAAATTATGTATGATAGCTCATTGGATCCAGAATAACGCCGAGAAAATGTGCCAAAAGCGTGTATTAGCACATAAAAAATTGAAAAAGTTATAAACAATTGAAGATGAAAAAAAATGGCATTTCGTTTTTTGCCAATATTTCATAAACTATTAATATTTAAGGAATTTCAAAAAATGATTCTGAAAGAGGAGGAAATTTCCAATAAAAAACTTTGCGCGACAAGCTCCCGGAACTCTATCTCCATTATTTATAATTTTAATTTAACGCTAAAAATTGGTCTCCGAGCGACATTTTTAGGTTGCGCGCGCGGCGTCAAAAGCGAGTACGACACATTAATTAATTTATTTAAAGTATTAATTTTTTTTATTTTTTATTTTAAAAAATTATGGTGTATTCGGAACACTATAAATAATGTATTCCCGTTGGAAATTTTACCAAAAGTTTATTTTTCAACAAGTTAAACGATTGTTAACTAACAAAATTTTCTCGAACTTCTGTCTTAATTGTAAATGAAAAAAAATGTTTAAATAATTGTCGTAAAAATTTTTCGCTGCGTAGAGCCTTCCTTATATACATACTTAACAAGATCACGCCATAAAAATATTAATACTTTGTTTATAATAATTTTTGTACTTGAACAAAAACTAAAAAATCCAAGTAATGTTGAAAACAATTTTTTTCTCTCAATATGATCGTTTTTTTATCAATACAAGATATAAATTGATTTGCAGAAAAAAAAACACCATTTGTTGATGAATTTTTTATAAACAAATTGATTATTTCAATCTTTTTGAAAAAATTTTTTCCACAACTTCATTATATTACAAATATGATTTTTGAAAAAAACATTTTTCTTCAATAACAATTTTTAATTGTTTATAATCGTTTTTTTTAATATTTCTATTGTTTTTTTTAATATTTCTATTGTTTAAATAATTAGTTAGGATTTTTTTTTCTATACTTTGTTATATATGGTTGTTTTTGTAAATTTTGGAAGTTTCAGAAAAAAAATCTAACAAAGTTAAAAATTCATTTATAACAAATTGGTAGGTTAATAAACAATGGTTTTTAAAAAAAAAATTTTAATAATTATTTAAACAATAGAAAATAAAAAAAACATTATAAACAATTAAAAATTGTTATTAAGAAAAAATTTCTTTTTAAAAAATCATAATATTTGTAATATAATGAAGTTTGTTTATAAAAAATGTATCAACAAATGTCGGGTTTTTTTATTATGCAAATCAATTTATATCTTGTATTAATAAAAAAACGATAATATGATGATTGGGAAAAAACATATTTTAAGTACAAAAATTATTATAAACAAAGTATGAATATTTTTTTAACTTTTGGCCTGATCTTGTTGAGTATGTATATAAGAAAGACTCCACGAAGCGAAAAATTTTCACGACAATTATTTAAGCATATATTTTCATTTACAATTAAGACAGAAGTTCGAGAAAATTTTGTTAGTTAACAATCGTTTAACTTGTTGAAAAATAAACTTTTGGTAAAATTTCCAACGGGAATACATTATTTATAGTGTTCCGAATACACCATAATTTTTTAAAATAAAAAATAAAAAAAATTAATACCTTAAATAAATTAATTAATGTGTCGTACTCGCTTTTGACGCCGCGCGCGCAACCTAAAAATGTCGCTCGGAGACCAATTTTTAGCGTTAAATTAAAATTATAAATAATGGAGATAGAGTCCCGGGAGCTTGTCGCGCAAAGTTTTTTATTGGAAATTTCCTCCTCTTTCAGAATCATTTTTTGAAATTCCTTAAATATTAATAGTTTATGAAATATTGGCAAAAAACGAAATGCCATTTTTTTTTCATCTTCAATTGTTTATAACTTTTTCAATTTTTTATGTGCTAATACTCGCTTTTGGCACATTTTCTCGGCGTTATTCTGGATCCAATGAGCTATCATACATAATTTTAAGAGCAGTATCTCTATTTTAGACCATTTTCAACTTGTCGAGTAGACTATATATCATGAAAAATGTCGACCATCCACCCTTTTTCCACCCCATTTTGTATCTGCAAAAGACCATTCCACCCCTTTTTGTACCCCTGAAAAAGCCCCAAACTATGACGTGTTGTTCATCAAGCACTCCAAGATATTTTTTTATAGCCAAGGACCCGTTTGCCGGTAGGTTTCTACCGAAACATGTGGCACTGAATGTTGCTATGAACCAGGCACCATGGACAAGTCCACCCGACGTCAAACTCTTAGAGTTCTCGAATTTCAGTAAAAATTGGATAATATATGCGGAAATGGAACGTGACATAGGTGGACTCAACAATTTTCTCCGAATGAAAAAAATCAAACAGGAAAAATGTTCGACCACCCCCTGATCTGAAGGAGCCACAAATAAACAAGATGTTAGTTGACTTGATTTGAGAGCCATTACGGCCCCTCGTGAGGTATTCAACCTTCATCAAGTTTTCCAAAAGAAATTTTATAGCCGTTAGGCCTCTTTTGCCAGGACACTTTCGACAGAAACATGTGACACCTAATGTCTCAATGACCTGGCACCATGAACAAATTAAGTCCATCCGACGTTAAAGGGTTTCTCTTAGATATTTCACTTTCCCATATATCTTTGATGACCTTCATTCAAAGTATCCCCACCCTGATATTTTTTCCCCACTTTTCGATTATTTTTTGAAATTTTCTCTTAAGTATATTAGACTGTATAAGTGAAATTGATAGATTTTGAATTAATAAAAAAAAATCTGATAATCAAAATCACTATCCGTTTGCAATGAATAAGCTCAAATTACCACTGATAGATAAGTTTTTTCATTGACTCTAACAAAAATAGATTTTTCAAAATTCATCGAGATGAGATATGAGAGTAAGGAAGAACATATTGTTACAAATAAACTACGCCACTGCATGTTATCGCGCGCCCAACTGTCATCAGATAGAATTTCCGTAACAAACAGAGTTCTGGAGGCTTTCAAGAATTCGGCAATTCCGGATAATAATTGGTTCAGTTTTTTTATTGCCACGTACCTCAGATTCGGAACAGTTGGAAACGTAAATATCAAAAGGGTGCCAGGTTCTGTATTAAACACTCAACGTTATTTGATTTTGCATTTAAGTTATAAATTTAATATCAAAGAACACATTTTCTTTGAATCCATTGAAGATCACGTCTCAGATTTCAACTATTTTCTGGCGAAGCATAACTTCGAAAGTCGTTCGTACTGAACTTGGCCTCTTTGACATCAATGTTTTTAGTGAAATATCATTAATTTTTTGAAGAGTTTTTTCCTTCTCTTATCTAAATTAATAATACATGACCTTGTTAGCTTTTCATTATCAAATTCTATATTTTCTAACAGCTGACCCGACAGACGTTCTATCCAAATTTCTATATTCCCCGAATTTTTTTCCTAAAAACTATCGCCGGCGTATAATTTCTTTTTTCCTATGTTTTTCTTTGTGTTGTCCCATCTAGCTTATGGTTTTGACTCTGCTCCACTTCCCGTTCGTTATCCGCTTATCCCCGTATCCCGTTATCCCGTTATCCTGTTGTCCTGTTTTCCTGTTATTCCGTAATTCCGTTTTACCGTAATCCGTTTTACCTGTTATCTCGTTTTACTGTTATCCCATTTAACCGTTATCCTGTTTAACCGTTATCCGTTTGACCATTACCCCGTTTGACCGTTACCCCGTTTAACTGTTATCCCGTTTAACCGTTATCCCGTTTAACCGTTATCTCGTTTTACCGTCATCCCGTTTTTTTGTTATCCTGTTTCTGTTATTCTGTTTTCCCTGTTATTCTGCGTGAATTGATATACAAATTGCAGGCTGTCTTCAATTTCAAAGTGAAGAAAACTAACCTTGTTATATCCAAACTGGTCATGAGGTCAGAACTAGTTGATCTTGACTTGCTTTGAGGACCTATCATAATTATCACTGTCAGACAAACGCACAACAGAAGAAAGGAATCATTTCGCAGTAATATTGTTTTGAAAAAATAAATATAACGGCCATTGTAGTGAATCAGACATTCAGAACACGTGAACTTATACTGTTGCCAGCAAGATTTCGCATGCACGGTTTACAAAGTTGGCTACGAACAAAAGTTTGTTAGATTCTACTAGTGTTTTCTGATTGGCTGATGAATGAAAGATCCTAATTAGCAAGCAAACCAAACAGAAAACAGTACGCGATGCAGGAGAATGAATTTGAACATTATTGTCTTTGTTCTTTGCTGTCTCTAAAAACTAAACACTGAGCGTTCCAAAGTGTATTTTGAAGAATAGAAGACAAGACGAATCATCGTCACATTTATGAATGAAGAAGTAAATTTCAATTCTGGTTAGATTCTGGGTCACCAATCACTGAAGGAGCGATTTCGTACTAGATATATTAATATAATATAAATTATATTTTGATAGAATGGCAAATATTCGAAACGACAAAGACAATAATGTTCAAATTAATTCTCGTGCACATCGCGTACTGTTTTCTGATTAGTTGTTGATTAAGATCTTTCATTCACCAGCCAATCAGAAAACACTAGTAGAATCTAACAAACTTCCGTTCATTGACAGCTTTGTAAACAGTGCATGCGAGAATCTTGCTTGGCAACAGTGTTCAGTTCGTTCTGAATCACTATAATGGTCGTGATATTATTTTTTAAAACAATATTCAATTGGGAATGTTCCCTTTCATTACTGTTTGTGTTGTTTGTTTCTTACAAGTGATAATTGATAAGTGCCTCAAAGCAGAACATGAAGACAACTAGATTCTATCACCAGTTTGATATAACAAGGCCTGCAATGTGTACATTTATTTACCACACAATCATTTCAATAGTCTACCTTTATTCAAATGTCGAGTTAAATGTTTATTGCATTCGGCAATTGCCAAAGTTTTCCTCTGAGCAGGTCAACTGAGCGGGATGCGCTAACATGTTTTTATTTTTTATTTTCAAATTTTTAATCACTGTAATTCGTTTTAAAATGGTACTATACAGTCGTCATTCACGGGTGTGCAGGAGGTTAGATTACACCCAATGGCGACAAAAATGGAATCACGGAACATACGGACGCATACCAGACATTCGAATTGGGCTGAACAGACCTTATGGAAAAGCTGATTATTTTCTCAACCTCAACACGGATGCTTCAGAAACGGACGACACATATCAGAATCAAGGAGTGCATATACTGTCCAGAACACAAATTGTTTCACTGACCCGGATAGAGTCTAGAATCAACGCTAACAGATACTTCAGTGCGTCAAATTATTGGAAAGTTTGATTGAATCTGAAAATACCTGGAACTAAACGTATAGGTAATGTAATAAGGTATATGACAGACCGAAGGAATGCGAAAGCTGATATCGGTGTAAAGGTTTTATCCAGTAGGAGACTCCGGCAATTTCCAATAAATTCTGAAAAGCAGAGTGACCAGAAAACCGAGGGACCTAAAGGAAAATTGAGGCCGAAATCAACACAGTCCGGAAATCGAAGAACGGTATATCAACGGTAAGATAAAAGTAGTTAGTGTGATACGGGAAGAAGCGAACAAATATGTATTGTTGGCATGGGAAGCAATTAAAGAATCTTTGGTGGCACGGGAAGAAGCAAAGAGTGAAGTTTGGATGTGCGACGTAGGTTATTCCGTGAGTTATAGATTCAAAAGCTTGTCGCGCAAAGTTTTCAGTTCGAATACAAAAGCGACAAGCTTTCGAATCTATAACTCACGGAATAACCTACCTCGCACATCCAACGCAATTATTTTTTTCACTTTTTAGCGCATTTGAATAAAAGCTTCTCTTTAAAAAAGTTTTTTTATTAATTATTTTTTCTTTGTGTTCTTTGGTGTAAGATTCCTTTGCCACCTGCTCTAATGGTATAGCTTTCCTCAGCTTTCCATCGATGGCATTCAGCGCTCTTGGATGGTAATCAAGCAGAGCACTGATTTTTCTCTTCCTTGGCTAGTCTGATGACTCACCAGTCGATGATTTGATGTGCTTCGCTAAATCCATTATGTTATGACTCTTTAATACTACATCAAATTCAACAGATAACCTGTTCAAATAGCTAAGGAATACTCGACTTGGGAATTATTTATTGAAAAATAAACAGATCTATTAACTATCTGAATTATATCCAACAACCATTACAGGAGAAATGAATCTTATGCTCCAGTTTAATAATTTGCAAAAAAAACTTCAACAAAGACATGCTCCACGAATGGAATATTGTCGAAAACCCCACATGTTACTGTGGAGCTGCCATGCAAACAATAAACATATAGTGGAAGAATGCCCGTCAGAAGATTCCGAGGAGAATGAGCTGATATAATAAGGGACACCTGCCGCCCATTTAGAAATATGCTTCGGATAATTTTTGTATTTATAATTCAATTTGGCGTTTGTCCAAGACATACCGTTTGTTGCCATACTGTACCCTTTATTTATTTTATAAATGGAATCTGCTTCTGTCCTCATATTTCACTACTTTATATGCTTGTAGATTGTGCCATGAGAATATAAAACATCCTTTCATAGAGTTATATTTTTAATATAGCAGTCGATAACTTTGAAGGAATATCGATAAGGCAACCGTAGCTACCAGAAGTATCAGAAGGAGATGAAATCCCAACATCCGCCAGACCTTTCCTCGGTGGTGCGGCTGGAGGTGCCCTCAAAATGCTTGCCATTATGCATTCGTTGACCCACCTCTCATTCTGGTCGCCATTCACGATATTTGCAGTACCACCACAATATTTCCTCAAAAGTCCGTAGTTCTGGCAGTAGTATTCCAGTTCAGCATCAATCATGTCAACAACATCTTTCGGGTGGGTTTTCAGTACTTTCTTGTTATCAGCAGGAGGTTCTGCTTCCTCTATGTTTGTGGTGGATCCGGTGAAAACGTTGATTTTTCTGTGACGAATTCTTTCGCGACATACGTTTAGGTCACACTCGAGGAATATCACTCGGTTCGGTGGCGTGTCCAGAGAGTCCAAGTACCTAAAATTCATCAAAATGTGATGTTTAATAAATCGTTTGCTACTAGCTGGTGAGCTATTATTTAGGAATAATAATAGATCATTCGGGAACTAGAGCAACTCTATAATAATAATAATAACTTTATTCACTCAATAAATACAAATACAAAAAATTGGATAGTTATATGGCAGCGATAAGTGCAAGCACTTGTTTCGCGAAGAAAATATCAAATGTTTATAAATAAAAAAAAATATATAAAAAAACAATAAAAAAATTTAGTGAACAAACAAAACAAAGCAAATCAAATCCGCGTCGAGTGATATAGAATGTGCCTAATAAAAAATTGAACTATACTACTTACTATACTATTACATAATTATAAAATATAAATGTAAAATTTAAAATGTAGGATATAAAATATAAAATATAGAATATAAAATGTAAGATATGAAATGTAGAGTTTAAAATGTACAATGTAAAATGTAAAATGCAACATGTAAAATATAAATTATGAAATGTATAATCTTAAAAATATTAATAAATGGGCAATGGACAGTGAACAGTAAATCATGAACAATAAATAATAAACATTAAACGATGAAAAATAAGCATTATGAAAATGAGAGTGTTCATATTTATTACTAAGTTCCGTCTACTATTCCAATTTGGATCAAATGAGGGATATTTAAATACAGATATAATATGTACTATTTCATTTAACTCTATCCTACTGTCGTTTCTATTGAATTGTGAACGATAATTCTAGGAGTGTCCAGTATATATGTTCTCATTTTTTTTTGAATAAGTTTCTAAGCTGGTTTTTCACTTCATTTGGGAGAATATTAAAAAGTTTGGGGCCAAAAACTCGTTTGATCTTTGACCGATTGATTTAGTCATGAACGGAATGGGATGTAGGTCTTTTTGACGTGTGTTGTATTCACGTATACGATTTTCAGTTTTATTGGTTGCATGATAGTTGATCATATATTTATAGAAGAATTCCTGCCTCAAATCAAATACTCCAGATTCTTTATATGTGAGCTCTGTTGGGTAGTCTCTTTTTTTATGCACCAGTGGTTTTAAGAATCTTCGTTGTAAAATTCCTAGAGGGGTTATATGTTTTTTGCGTGCTGCTCCCCAAGCCAGTATCCCATATTTCAAATGACTGTCGACAAGTGCAAAATAAACAACTTTCAGCTCTTTCTTAGGTAATATACCACATAGAAATCTGAATTTATATAGTATGAACTGTAATTTTTTTATTGTATATTGAATATGGACATCCCATCTCAAATGGTCATCAATGAAAATTCCTAAGTATTTGACACTTTTTGCCGGTAGTATACGCCGGTTCGATCCTTTCTCACCTATATCTATGGAATAGAATTCTGGCTTGTTAGATTCATTGCAGGTAAATGGCAAGTACTGAGTTATTTCCAAGTTCATGGTTAGTAATTTTTGATCAAACCAATGTTTGATATGTGAAATATAGTTTTGAACTTTAATCTGTAATTCGTTCCAGCTAGTCGCTCTGTAAAAAATAGCCGTATCATCTGCAAAACCTATGACTTCACCTCTACTTTCCATAATGTACAAGTTATTGATATATATTGAAAATAGAATTGGACCCAGGACTGTACCCTGGGGAACTCCATATTCTATAGGTAATTTATTGCCATAGATATTCCCAATTCTGACACTTTGAGTTCTGTTTGAAATGTAGCTTTCAAACAACTGCAGGGGTTTTCCTCTTATTCCAATATCTTCTAAAGATTCTAGAAGTAGAGGATGACTTACGGTGTCAAATGCCTTGGCCAGATCTATGAATAAGCACAGACATGGCATACTTTCATCGAGAGCAGAAAATACTTTATTCGTCAAGTATGTGATGGCATCTTGTGTGGATACTTTTTCTTTAAAACCAAATCACTTATCAGATAAAATTTTGTAGCGGTTGAGGAATGATGTTAGTCTATTTTTTAATACTTTCTCAAATATTTTGGTAGAGTTTTTTATGAGTGATATTGGTCTATAGTTACTGGCCAAGGCACTTTCACCCTCCTTGAATATTGGAATAATGATTGTTTCATTAAACGCAGAAGGCCAGATTCCCATTGACATACATTTGTTTATAAGGTATACCAATGGTTCAACAAGATACTCAGATATAGATTTGAGGGTTTCCGATTTCAAACCATCATAGCCAGGTGATTCATTATTTTTCAATTCCCGAATTATTTTTTCAATTTCCTAGTGGTTTGTGTCAAGCATAATAAATGAGTTCAAGTTTCTGTATTTTTTAAACCTTACCGTTTTGTCAATTTTTATATTTTGTGCCAATTTTTTTTCCATGTTTGTGAATGTTTTGTTGAACTCATTTGCAATGTCCTCCGTATCAGTAAATTTGTTACTTTTTCATATTTTTTCTGGCTTATTGTTAGGTTTTGAACAATCTTCCAGAGTTTTTTTGGGTTGTCTTTATTGTCTTTTATAATGTTCTCGTAATAGACTTGTTTTGCATTTTTTTTAGAGTTGTTAATTTATTTTTATAGTTCATATATATACCTTTCAATCTGAGATCATCAGAGTTTTTTTGGAGATTTTTAATCATTTAATTTTTTTTTGTTAACCGATGTGAATATAGCGTTTGTCATCCAAGGTGCCTTTTTGTGATGTTTCCTTTACGTTCACACTGTTTTTGTACAATTACCAACAATATCTATAGCAATGTCAACGAATTTCTTTGTTGCTAGTTCGATGTCTGCTTCTGTGTACACAGGATCCCAGCAAAAATTTCGGAAGTTGGCTATCAATTTGTCGTAGTCAATATCTGTTCTGTATATCGCATTATCGATTTTAACTTTTGTGACTTCTGAGATAATCTGAAGAATTGTAGTGAAGTGATCTGTGATACATACAAGATATGGTCGATGCATGATCTACTATTTCCTTGTACCCTTGTTGGAGTATTAATCATAGAAACGTAACCAAACTCACTCAATATACTCAAATAATCTTGTGTTTGATCATCCATTTCGAGAATATCAATATTTACATCACCAATGAATATATTATAGTTATTAATTTTGATATCAAGTGATTCAAAGTAAAGTTGCAAGTGGCGATTGAACTCATCTACTTTTGTTGATGGTGATCTATTTAATGCACTTTTTAAAATATTTTCATTTGTATTGTTAGAGATAATATTGATTTCTAAAAGTTTTATTGTATTGACAGTTTTTATTTCATATTTGTATTTCAAGTGTGATTTCACATACACCACCACCCCATCGTTTTGGTTTAGGTCTCCATGGTTATATATCATATCGTAATCAGTAATTTTGAATGAATCTGGATCATGGAGTTTCCATGTTTCAGTTAAAACTAAAGAGTCGACATCAACCTCAAGATTTTCAATAAGTATTTTGAATTCATCTATGTTCTTGTTTAAGCTCCGTATATTATTATGTGATATTTTAAAGTTGGTTTTTTCATTATTCACCTTCAGTATAGTTTTAGCTTCAATGTAATTTTGTAATAAGTAAGTTTCTACTGTATTAACTTGAAAGTCCCTTATGTATTGATCCATATTGAACACCAGTAGACCACTTTCAAAATTAAGTCAGATAAGTGATTTCAAAGCAATTCTTCAGAAATTATTTAGAATTCTATATTAAAAAAAAAGAAAAAAGGTAAGAGAGAGAAAAATAAATTTTACAAAAAATATTAGGCTTTGTTGAGAAATGAATTCGGACCGGTTTCCTTCTTTTGTTTGAAACCTGATGCTGTAGAAACCGGAGAAGGAATTGATGTTTTTGTTTTGTTAACGATGTCCGCAAATAATGTTTCTTTTATGTACGTAGGTATTTCAATTCTGTTTATTTGTGGGGTTGGAGTATCTGGAGCACTATTTGACGCGGATTTTTCTTCAATATCTAAGAATTCTCCAGTTCCGCTCAAGTCCTTCACACTATATATTTGATTATTGACAAACAGTTTATTATTTTTTATGAAACAGTTGACAATATTGTCTTGTCTAGCAAGATTCAAATGCTTCCTCAATATTTTGCTATCTTCACGTTGTTTAAATGTCATATCATTCGCGATTGATATGGATGTTCCTTTCAGTTTCTTCGTATTTCTCAATATTTCTTTCTTTTTCAGAAAAGAAACTAATTCTATTTTAATTGGACACGACTCAGTTTTCCCCAGTGTGTAGAAATTATTGAAATCTGGTGCCTGTACTTCTATTCCAACAAGTCTTTCCAGTTCTCTGCTGATGAAATCTATAGTAATATTTTGGCCCGGATATTACTATATTATTCTCCTTGATTTTCCTCTCAAGATTTTCGGTTCTTTCCTGAATGAACTTATTTTTTTTCTCCAATTTGTTCAGCCTTCTATTGATCTCTTCGACTTTGAGTGTAATTCTTACTTCTACAGCTTGAATAAGCGATTTGAGTTCTTGTTTTGTTTGTCTGATTTCATCTATTACCATTCCAATTGTTTCTGTCATTCTAACTTCTGTAGTATCCTAGTGTATGGCTCCCCTTAGTCTCGCAAGGTATTTATATTGATAAGAACCGTTTACGACCTTCGAAATGAATATGTACTCGATGTTATTGTTCTTTTTCTAGATGTTATTGTTCTAGTTTCTTTGTTTAAGTTGCAGTTTTCCTCTGAATTATTACAAACTTCACTGGTTTATATGTTACCCAAACAGAATTTCAAATATAATGCTGTCAAAATAGTTTGTAACATACCAAACTTTTGCAGTTTATTCGGAGCTAATCACCACACATGTATCAACTTAAGCATACCACCTACTACCATTAATCTGAAATCCCCAAATTACTTGACTGCTTGATTACTAAGAATCTTACTTATGACACTAGGAACATAATGAACATGGCTCTTCACCTCAGTAAGATCTGCCAACACAAATTTGGTTAGTTACCAACATTTTCTTTTAAACAGTTCAGAAGGAAGGCACCAGGTCGACTCTATATCTATAATGATTTTTCAAGAGCATTTGATAGAGTAAATCATGACCTTCTAATTGCAAAACTCGTCAGGCATTGATAGTAACTTTTTGAACTGGATCGGATCTTATTTGAGAGGTAGGACCCAATGTGTCAAATATGCTGATCCCGTGTCATCATAAATTTCTGTAACATCTGGGGTTCCCCAAGGATCCCATATAGGCCCACTATTGCTCTTCTTGTTATTTATTAATGATATTTCGGAAGTAATACAACACAGTTGCTACTTGATGTTCGCAGATGACCTCAAACTCTATATGATCGTTTTAACAATGTCTGTGATGCCGAACCATTGCAAATATATTTGAGTAATTTGTCCCGTTGGTGGGATATAAATAAAATTATGAATCCAATTCAATACACTCACCAAATAAAAAAATGGCAATAGTGTTCGAGATCTTGGCATATTATTTGACTCCAAAGGAACATTTAAGACACACATTGATAATATTGTCACTAAATCATTCAAATTATTTGGCTCCATTCAAAGATCTTCAGATCAATTTTCTATTTACCCTCCAAAATGTTGTACTGCTCTCTCGTTCGATCAGTTATTGAATATGTATGATATGGTGTCCGTTTAATCAAGCGGATATCAATAGAATTGAGAGAGTTCAAAATTAATTTTTGAGGTCGTGTGCCTTCGAACTTATCAGAGAGGCCATGAATATTCTGACATTCTGAACATATTGAATTTATCAAGTTTAGAACATCGAAGAGCTGAGATAGACTTGAGATTCCTGCACACGGTTATAAATGGAGCTATAAGTTGTCCAAATTTAATTGAACTCTTTAATCTTAATGTCAATCCCAGAAGAACAAGAATTTCAGAACTGTTCCTCATCACAGTACGAACTATGGCCAAAATGAGTCAATTCAAAGGTAGTTGAATTAGCAAATAAAAATAGTGAAATAATTGATTTATTCGATACATCCACATATTCATTCAAAAGTCAAATGAGGCTCACTCAATTGTTGTACCTTAGTTTTAGTTTATTATGATTATATTTGTATATATATATATATATATATATTATATATATATATATATATATATTATATATATATATATATATATGTATAAAAATATTGTTTTTTTGTAAATTTGCATGTCGTAAATGAATAAATGAAATTTCAGTTTTGATTAGTTTTGTTCAATGAATCAATGTGATTAGTATACAACTTTCCTAGGGAAAAAGTAATACTCAATACGAAAATATTTTTCTGATTAATTTTTAATAACATATTTCAACAAGTATCGCCAAATTTACAGACGTGTAATTAAACATGCAAAATAAATTCATTACAAGAATAGAATAAACAAAGCCGAAAATAAAACTGGGCCATAGTAAATAGTCTGAGAGGTAAATCAAACTCCCTTCCTCAACAAGTCAATATAGATCCCGAAACCCTGAATAACTTTTACTGCACAATTGCTGAAAAACTAACCTCATCCCTCGTTACTACATCAAATCCAATGGATTATCTAATAATATAATAATAATATTTATTGCATGAAATAAAGAAAATGTTACAAACAGTATTATGGGAGGCAACAGCAATAAATGAGGAATTCCTCTGTACTTAGTACTTGTTGAGGATTTTTGAGTTTATAAAACAAACTAATGAAAATGTTTACATTCATGATAACTTTGTCTATCCTAACTAGTCTCATAAGTGATCCCTAGCAGTTATTCTAAAAGAATTGTATTCTTGATTATGAATAGACTGAAAATTTGGAAAATTCATAAAACCATAAAATAGAAGGCTATAGATATTGAGATAATTACAAACTGAAATACAATTAAACAATTTACATAAAAGAAAGTTGACATAAAAATAAATAATAAAAACATGAAGTAAGGCATGGGACGAAACGTTGACGAAAGAAGAGATGAAGATGCAAGATGAAATCGAGGTAGAAAGATTAAGGTAAGTGACACTTTAACAATATCGATCAATTGAGGAGGTGGAGGTAGGTATATATATTTTTTCTCAATCTAGAATTTTCATATCATAGGGTATTGAACAGGATCGGAGGATCAAAAGGTATTTGCCATTGCAGATAAGAATTTGTTTTGTCAACTGCCTGGTGTATCACGGTTCTTGGTGTGTTATAATAATAATAATAAAAAAAAAAAAAATTTATTTACCATTAAATTACAAAATTTTTTGATTGCTCATGGCGAATAAATGGGAGAAAAACCCACAAAAGTAAAACTTGTGCGTGGGCCGATTTTTCCATCTATATATTTGTGTGCGATTCAAAAATATATAAATAAAAATGTATAATATAGTATAAACAGTAAAATTTGTGGAGTGTTATTTATGTACATGTTGACACATAAGGACATACGCATATACATATATATATATATATATATATATATATATATATATATATATATATATATATATGTGAACAGTAATTTGTATGAATAAAATAACAGTGAAAATTGTGGAATGTTATTTTATGTACAACATGTAAACACACAAGGACTTACGCATATACATATACATATGGATGCAGGGAATAATAAGATAAAAATTAAACATTGTTACAAAAGGGAACTTGTTTTGTTACTAATAAAAGTTAATTAATGTATTTTATGACCTATTTGTGTATAAAATATCAGATATGCAATCGTAGGTGAGAGTCAGTAGCCAACTTGTAATCAGCTTTTTATATAAGTTATATGAATGTATTTTTAACCGACGAAACCAAAAAGGAGGAGGTTCTCTATTCGACCCGTATATTTTTTTTCCATCATATTTTTTTATGTATGATCACGCATAACTTTTTACTGAGGCGTCAAATTCTAATAATTCTTTTTTCAATGGCTAGGGTGTACTTCGAATTTGGTCCCATTTGAATTTAAAAGATGAAATCCACCCCTAAGGGTAGCGAAATGAAGGATATTGATCACTCACCCTTCTGAATTCTGGTCCGTTAAGCGATTCTATCAGGCATAACTTTGTACTGGGTTCTTCGATTTGGATGATTCTTCTTTTAATAGATAGGGTATACCTTACATTTGGATTTCGAGAGGAATTAGCCACCCTTACGGGAAGAAAAATAGGGGATAATTGATTTTTCACTAGTGAACATTGGCATACACATACGTAGTTGACAATGACAGATCGCTACTGACATTATTCTTGTTTCACATCCGTCAAAATCAGTATATTTTATGAGAGGATGGAATGATATACAAAGTAATGAAATAAACTAACCAGAACAACGAAAATAATTTATATTACAACAAATAGTAAAAGTAGATAATCATATTATTTAACTGGTAATAGTTGAAGTAAGGTGGGTAAGTAAGTATTTTGGAAGTAATCAAAAAACAAGTAGGTAGTAATTGGTAGATTTTAGCCATAAAAAATTGGAAAATAAAAACTTTTTAACAAAAAATTAAACCGACGAAATATGGAACTGAAAAGTAAAAAATAAAAACTTTTTAACAAAAAATTAAACCGACGAAAAAATCAACTGAAAAGCAAAAAATAAAATAAACCTTCTTAGTCTAAATGATAATTGAGCTCCTAAACTGATGTAAGTAACTGATTTTGAGTCGGCGCCAAACAAACTAGCAATTGAATTAGGTGAAGCGTAAAATGATGGCAGCGAGATGCACGGCTGCGTTTTGATGACTTCTTTCATAGATAATGATCTTCGATAATTGTTTGTTTGGCGCCGACTCAAAATCAGTTACTTACATTAGTTTGGAGCTCAATTATCATTTAGACTAAGAAGGTTTATTTTATTTTTTGCTTCTCAGTTGATTTTTTCGTCGGTTTAATTTTTTGATTCTATGGAAAGAAGGTTACTATTATGAGTTCTAGGTCTCCTATATATTATTTTCAAAATACATTTTTGTATAGTTTCTAGCTCTTTTAGATAATTATTTTGAACACCCCCCTAACCCCCCGTATGCTAATTTATTACGAGTGAAAAATATAAAGTTGACAAGCAATATATGTTTGAGAAATTTCTGAGTAATATCATTCTAATCTTTCCAACGATATAACTTATTTGTGCATCCCACCTGATATGTTTATCAATCATTATGCCAAGATACTTTATTTGGTCAGATTTTTTAATATATACGGTTTCATTTCCGGAAGGTATTACCAGTGCATTAAAATTGGGTATATTTTTAGTATACGAAGTAAATGGAATAAACTTAGTTTTTAGTACAGTTGTGTGCATAAAAAAAGTCGTACAGCAGTTATATGCTATTGTGAGTCAGGCTTGTCAATCTTCATTAAACTTCTTATCGACTTTGACGAGTAGTGTCAAAATTCAAACTGTCAAAAGTTCCAAATGTGTACGTGTACTACTTTTTTATGAAATCTGGAACATCATAGGCAGGTTTACACCATACGAACCTTGTACGACTTCTTTATGCACACAACTGTACATTGACCGTCAAGAGATTTGTGGTGAACCACTGTTTAATACGAGAAAAATCTTCTTCTGCTATTGTTTTCGCTTCATCCTAAGACTTAGCCTTATAAAGTACCACCGTGTCATCTGCAAAACTAAGTACTATTCTATCACCTTTTGTTTCCAGAAGGTCATTTATATAGAGGTCGAATAATATAGGACCTAAAACTGTTCCCTGTGGTACGCCATATTCGATTATACGACCTCTACTCAATGATCCCTCTACTTCCACATATTGTTGTCGGTCTGACAAATAGCTTTCGATTCGCTACAGAGCATTGCCTCTGAAGCCTATTCTTTCAAGTTTTGCAATTAATCTTTCATGACTTATTGTATCGAAGGCCTTTTCCAGATCGACAAAAATACCCAAAATAGGTTCACTTTTATCAAGGGATTCATAAATCTTTTTGTGACAATGCTATGGCATCTTGTGTTGAAGCCATCTCTAAATCCAAACTGTTTATCTGACCTTATATTGTATTTATCAGTAAAATCTATTATTCTTACTTTTATGATTTTTTCTATGATTTTGGATAGTGTTGAGATGAGGGATATCGGTCTGTAATTCACCACGTCTGTTTTATTTCCATTTTTATGGATATGTTTGATTATACCAATTTTCAAATCCCTAGGAAAGATCCCACTCTCAAATATTGTGTTCGTTAAGTGTGTTATATGTTCAGATATTATCTCACTAACTTCTAGAAAAAGTTCAATTGTTAAACCGTCCACTCCCGGTGCTTTTCCTTTTTTCAGATTGAATATTGTCGATTTTACTTCTGCGGGGTTGGTTGTAAAAATATATATGCTCTCATTTCTGAATTCAGGAAGGTTATTCAAATCTTTGTTCAATTTTATTTTATTAGCCAGTTTTTTCCCTACTTCTATATAGTGATATCATTAAAAATATTCGCCATATCTCTCTTATCAATAACCGAAGCACCTTCAGGTGATTTTATTTTCTTGATTTGATTCCATTTCCTGGAATCCTGACAATTTTTTTTTACAGTTTCCCAGAGGACTTTGGATGAGGACTTGTTGGTGTTTAATTTTTTTCGTGTAATAATGTAAATATACCCAACAACTTTCATATTGAAGATACAAATTTATTGGAGCTGAAAGAAATCTTATAAGAAACAAAAAACAAAAATTCAACGGGCATGCGAAATTTCAGTAAAAATTTTAAATAACCTTCCCGATTCCGCTTTGAATGCACTAGTTATGGCGATAAATAAATCCTTTGCACTTGAAAAATTTCCTTCATGCCTAAAAACAGCTCTTGTATCACTCTAGGCACGGGGGGGGGGGCAATTTCCATGCTCTCAACCCTCTCAAAAATCATAGAAAAACTGATGAAAAAAAGAGTATTAGCTTTCCTTCATACATATAAAATATGTACTTTTTGGCTTTCAGAATGCGGAAGGCACAAATGATGCAATCTTTTCCTTTCTTGAACATGTCTACAAATCTCAACAATGGGGAAGTCGTAGTAGCAGTATTGTGCGACTTTTCCAAAGCTTTTGATTGTGTGAGTCATGAACTTCTTTTGCAAAAGATGTACTGCTATGATTTTAGAGGAGTGTGTAATAACTGGTTCGGGTCTAACATAAGTGATAGAAAACAGCTAGTAAATTCAAACGGATATCGCATGGGGCGGCGTTCCACAAGGATTACTTCTGGGCCCAATTCTTTTCCTTATATATTTAAATGACCTAGTTACTCTCTAGATTCAAGGAATTTTTACGATCTTTGCCGATGACACCACTCTCCTTTGGCAGGGAAAAATACTATACATAGGAAAGAATCGATTACTAGTGATTTGGAAGTTGTGCAAAAGTGGTGTGACCCAAATTACTTGTGCTTGAATATCAAAAAAACAAACCTACTCACGTTCAGGTCTGATATTGATCATTCATTCTTGAATGGTCATATACTTGAAACTTAAAACCAATCCAAATTCCCCGGAATCTTCATCGATAATAAATAAAAATTTGACCAGCATATTTTAACATTAACAAAAAAATTGGCGTGGAAATTGGATGTTATGCACTCCGAATCATATCAAATGAACTGAGTTCATCCACAACAAAAATTGTGTATCATTCTCTGATAGAATCTCACTTGAGATATTGTGTTGCTTTCTGGGGATTCTGCAGTCAACAGCTCTTTCATTCAGTGTTTGTTTTGCAAAAGCGAGCAGTTAGATACTTGTGCAAGGTAGTACGTGAGTCATGTAGACCATTATTTATAGGAGAAAAAAGTATCACTGCTACTTCTATTTTCATTCTAGAAACTGTCTGTCTGATTTACAATAAACATAATATGGTAGAAACTCCGAAACATACAAATCACGTAACCCGGCAATTAACAGAAAATAAAATACCTCTCCCTGTTCCAAAAACAAGTCTGACAAACGATTCTTTATTCTATGAAAGTAAAAAGTTGTATAACCATACGAAATCAGGAAGGAAAAAAGCTATAAAAAGTTCTTGCAACAAAAGCGTACTATAATCTTGAGGAATACAATGAAACCTTGCTGTGATTAATATTTTTATATTGTTTATAATTACACACCTATATGTTGAAGCTTATTTTATCCGCTAATATATTATATTTTTATTCTATGACATGTGAACTTATGTTCAAATTATGTGTTTCTTGTACTTGGGTTTTTGCCATTTGTTTAAATTGTTATACAAACTATTTTTTTTAACAAGCTTTGTCAATAAGAACATTTTTCTTAGACAACAAAGTATATTTCTCTATCTCTCTTCTCTGTCTAATAAAGAAATCAATAATTTCTTTTACAATGACTATGTCGCTTGAAGGGAGCTTTCCACCCTTTGGGTGCGGTAGAAATGAAGTTTTCCAATTTTGATGCTTCTAGAATCATTCATTATCTCTGGACTATTGATGTTTTTGACATCTTTCAGTTGGAATTAGACTTTGTCATATAAATTCAAACTACAAAAATAAAATCTGTTTTGTGGTTGAGTGTAATTAGGTACAATTACTGACCCCGAAACGTGATCCCGATACCTGAAGGATGATGAAATTACTTAAAGATCTCAGCAAAGAAGAATTCAGTAAAGTCCTACATTACGATGTGAATATTGAGGACAGTCTAAAAAAATATGTAATGCTGGAAAACGTTATAGAAACCAAATTCCTTAATCTATCAGTTGGAGAAATTGATTCCATAGGAATATTAGAAGAAATTCAGAATCAAGAAAAGAAATAAATATTGAGATTTTAAACTGAAAACTTATTGAATAGGGAAACATTCTCAATTGAATATTAAATAGAAATATTTTTCAAACAAATCTAAAAATTTATTTTTATCAAAATAAATTTCAGCCTATGTTACTCAGGGATAGTTTAGTTTTTATTAGTGTTTTTTTTAATCGGTTCAGTAGTTCTACAGATTACCCTCTACATACAAATGAACAAATTTTACCTGTTTATAACATTAGTATAGCTGATACCTGAAATCGTTGTCAGTATATGGATATCCAGTTAGAACCCAGCCATGTTGAAGGCAATCTACTTCTAGTATCCTTTTATTGATAACTTGCGAAAGAAGTTCTGAGTGAAAACAAACATCATTTTTACAATTTCTCAATTGTTCGCCTAAATCTGTGGGTGACATCCAAGCTTGGCAGATCAGGTACTCGAAATCTACATGGACAAGATTGAACGTTTCAGCAATAGCATTGGCTTGGGTCTTTCTACCTGTAATTGAAAATTATTATATAACTATCATTATTTCCTTCACTTCGTCAAAAAACACTTTATACCTGATCCTCTGGGTCCCAATATGACCACTCTTGGAACAATAGGCTTCAGAGCTTTTCGTATTTTGAAGAGCTCTATACATTCTGGAACCACATCGAGTAGCTGGCGTTCTTCTAGGTGTATTTCTCTGAGCGACGATTTGAAGATGTTTCTTAAATCAGAAATTATTCTTCTGGACTCTGGCCAACTGGGCCGTACTTTACAATAAAGCAAATCCATCAAGTTTGGATGGAAAGGAGCAATGAAGTGGACGGTATGGGTTGGTATGATGCCAAGGTGGAGAAGGCTTTTGGCGTCTTTTTCATTTCTTATGCAGTCAACTATTATCCAACCTGCAGTTCAGTGTGAAAATTAGAAATGTAACACCTTGTGAGTCCTACTGTTTTTTTTGTTTTGATTAGTCCCATGGTAAGATATTTTAATTGTGGTTCATAATTCATTATTTCAGTTTCTTGAACGAAACTAACATGAAAAAGGGAGCTCATATTCCGAAATACATAAATGGGGTTTCGCGGATAAAAACGTTTATGTCAGCCGAACGAATAAGTTCATTCATTTACAGCTATTTACAGATAATTTCTGTCGAGTCGGTGGAATTCACGAGAAGCTAGAGTAGCGGTTGAGACGAGAAAGTGAACTTTGGAACTTATTCCTCGTCCCGCAGGGAATTGATTAACTAATGAAACGGCTAATTTGCGCTTGGCTTGTATTTTCGAATGAAAAGATCGAGAGTTCTTTGATTGACATTTTATTCGACAGTGCCGAGCAGTATCATAGTTTTGATATATTTTTTGTTAATAGATGTATTGAAGTTATTTTTGTGTATTATTTTCTCAACCGAAGTTGCGGAAAGGAAAATTGAGTTCAATCAAATCATTTTGATTGAGAGGTAAGTGTCATTTATTGTGTTCTATTTTCACTTGAGTAAAAGTCCCTCGAGACAAAAGACAAAAGTACTATTTTATATAATGAAAAGAAAGGTTATTAAAAAAAAAGACCTCGCTTATTAAGCCGAAGGCACGAATCTAAGTCCGTCGGACTAGTGGGGACCAAAATATCAGTGTCTCACATTACCGTATAGAAACACTCTATCAAAATTGGTGTTGTGTGTAGAAAAATCCATTTTTTCTGCATACACCCTGGGACAGCAGCTGCCCTCATAATATGTGAGTATTATATGTAGAAACATTTTAGGAAAAGAGTGTGTGACTGTACTCTACACGAGCAGTTGAGATAAGTAAATATGGGAAATTTCATTATGTTATCTAATCGGGTGTGCGAATTGATTTCAAGTAGTACATTTTTGATATATTTTTTTGTTAGGAAACATATTAAAAGTTATCGGCAAAATAGTTTTTTTAGAATTAATTTTTTTCTTGGAAAAATTAAAATGAAAAACAGTCAATAGTCTATTGGCTTGTTTTACAGAATATGAACAGACGAAAAGAAGAATAATATCTTCATAATAAAATACTTTATGGAAATTCATAGAACATTCATCCGCTTCGCAAGATAGAAACGAGGTCTTTGACGCTTGGAACATAATAAAACAACAATTAACCACCAATTATTCCGTCTTATAACTAAGAAAACGAAAGAATCTTTGATGGTTAGATTCCGGCAATGCCCTCCAACGGTAAAAAAGAGTTCAAAAAGTGGTGCAGTTTTTTCTTATTTATTAATAATAAGAAATCTGAACTCTTTTCCAAAAATGCCGCTGAAACGATCACTGAAACGTCTTTAGATTAATCAATAGAATTTTTTCGTGACAAAAATACTACCAGGAAACCGATTGTGCCATCCTACGAAATACGGTCCGTAGTTATATCCTGTTATGTTTCCCACTCCAAACTGTCATTGCTAAATTTGTATAAACATTTAAAAGCATTTTTTTTATTGTTTTTGACTTGTAACTTGACAACTAATAAAGCAATCTCGATACTTTCAATGGACGGATTGTAGAGAATCAAAATGCAAAGAAAATGAGCCGTAGCACAACTCGATTGCGTTATTAGTTGCAGTATTTTAACGTAAAATGAGAATATACAGGGTGATTCAAAAGTACTTTGACAAACTTCAGGAGGTGATTCCTCACAATATTCTAATATGAATTGTCCAAATGAATATATGTCCGGAAACGCTTCGTTTCCAAGATACAGGGAGTTAAAGTTTTATTTTTATTTTCATTTTTTTCAAATAACTTTCGAAATACTAACAATTGAACGAAAATTGGTGTTGCGAAGTTTTTGAGCATTCGAATTCGAACCTGATGTTATTATTGCTCTTACTCGTAGGGGGCGCCACCTACACTTCTAGCACATTAAAAAAGAGTTTTTTTAATCATAATAATTCCAGCAACCCTATGCAGAAAAACAATTTTTGAAAAATATTCAACTGATCCATTTGATTATATATATTTTTTAAACAAACTTCGTATTTTTTTAAACGTTGTAAAATGCCTTTGTTAGTCATAAAACTGATAATAGGGGGAAACCTAACCCCACTTAATTGAATTCATGTTGGTAATAAATGAATCACCGCCAACTTTTCGAATTCAAATATGAGTAATAGTTTCCCCTTCATTAATGTTTGCAATTGTTTTTGGGCACCATGATTCATCATGATTCATTTATCACCAACATGAAAAAAAAAGGAAAGTTACGAAATTTCATCTGTCAGATATGTGAAGTTTGTTCATTTGGAACTGTGTAAGGATTTTTTCGATAAAAACGATTATTTTGTGCGAAGTTGTGCCGAAAATAAGTGCTTTATTGTTTATGCTGGTAAAAAGAAGGAAGCATTTTGAGTGATTTTTGTGCGAGATAACGGTGCTTGAAAATGGGGTAAAAAAAAAATGAAAAGTGCTCCAATTCGAAAACGGTATGAGACCGCCCCATTTTCCTTCCGGATTCGTGTTCAGGCGACAAAAACACGTTAGAAAAGTTTTTTACCTATTTTCAGAGAGCATGTGTACGCTAACTTTATATTTACCATAATTTACCTTGGTTATAGGCATTTTCTGTGCGCACCAAATACGCCAAGCACTTCGCTACCATTTCCGATGACACATTTGATAATTCGTCCCCAAGACAACTCTCCAGTATTTTCGGTGTTATGATGACCTGTTTGGTGATTTGGCTTATTTCTCTGCTTATTTTCTCCAGATTCACCTTCGGCGATGGAATAAAAATAACCCTTGCGACATCTCTACTTTTGGCTGCATTCAAAAGAATTTGTTTGGTGAATATAACGTGATCTTCGGGTTTCTGGATCACCAGTTCTCTAGCGATTTCGTAAAAAAGATCGTATATACGGTGTTTTTCTAAATACGGAATATGCCATAGGGGGAACTGAAGAGGACGTTTAGTGGGATCTGACATTTTTCAGTTGAAAGAAAAAACTATTTCAATCTTGTCATGTATTGTGACAGTGACTGGAGTGATTTTTGAAGGTAAATATAGTAGAGGCAATTGAACTTAGTAGCATTGAGATTATATAGGTTGAGGGTTTGAATAACTGGAATAAATTGTTATGTAGATCAACAAGATCTTTTTATGAAATTATTTTCACACACGTCTAACTGACTTTTCTCAACAAGTTAACTTATTCTAATGTTTTTAAACATGTCACATAGGGTGTATCTCTAAATAATGTAATAATTATTTTCAACAAGTAGGTTAGGGATTTAAATAAAATACATGATTCGTTTGAACCGTCTATTTCAAATGAGTTTCACGTCACAATCAAGAAGTCTAGTTTTTACAAAGGATAGGTTTTAACTTTCTTCGCTTAACGTTTCTAATGCTGTGATTACTCCGTCATAAGATGGAGGCAGAGTAAGTAACATATGAGATATTTCATCCAGTTTGGCTCTAGCAGCGAGTAATTCTGATATGAGGTCATCAAAACGTGTGAAGTGTTACATTAAACTCATGTCTCCTTTAAGCTTGAGACAAAGAAGTCTTTTTGTTAATGCCAACTGAGTTGCTAAACTTCTTTCATAAAAGGCATTCAGACTATTCAATACGCCTCTAGCGGTCGACTGATTTTTGCAAATCCCAAATATGCATGGTATTCTATGATAACACCTTCCGCCCTCAAGTCATGTTTCTTCCAACTGTCACTAGGTTCACCAGGAATTTCTTCTTCAATTAGGTATAAAATATTCAATTCCGCGAGTAACCATTTAACACAGAATTTCCATACACCGTTGAACTGGTGAATATTTTTTTTATTAGTTTTAGCCATTGTTTTTGTTGAATTGCGGTCACTGCGTACTTCAATCACTATACTTCCAGTAATTAATCAAGTTACGCGAAATCTGGGCCCATAACCTATTGAACTTAGTAGGTTAGGGATTTAAATAAAATATATAATTCGTTTGAACCGTCTATTTCAAATGTATATAAACGATTCGTACAAAAGCTGAGTATCGACTAACTATATGTATCTCGTTACTGAAAGCATCTCTTGTTTATAAGGGCCAGAAGTGTTTATTACAGTTACAGACCCTCTTGAGAATGCCGCACAGAGTATTTTTCGATGAATCATAACTATTTGATTTGTGTTTTTGTTTCGGGTTTATCTAACGGTAAATTCAACAGAGGCATTCATTATTAGAAGGTTACGATGGTAGGTAGAGACAAAATGCCAAAATTTTTCCAATCTCCAGCGTCGTGTCATTATGTGGTTGTAAAGTTAGCTCAATAATTAGTGTAAATCAGTCATAATGCCTACAGATAAGTCCTTTTAAATGGAAATAAAAATGATAAAAAAAAATTAAGACAAGCTTTTATACAAATGCACTAAAAAGGAAAAACATTTTTCTTTAATTATTTGACCTAGGTTATTCTGTGAGTAGCAGATTCAAAATCTTGCCGCGCAAGGGTACCTATTTTATATTGTAACGAAGCATTTTTTAGAGCTCCGTTACTAAGAAGGCTAAAGAAAGTTTAACATAAATTTGGTTCATCTCATATTGGGGTTAATATTAATTCCGGTCTGGCAATAAATTCTATCCCTTTTTTATAAAATAAATGTAAATACCCAAAGCTATTGGAAGTAACATGGGAATCCGGCATAAAACAGAGTTGTGTTTTTATTAGTTTAACTCTGACTCAAACTAGCAGAAAGTTGTTGATTGGAAATCACACAGATTGAATATGAACTCTCAATAAAAAAGTATTTAATGACAAGTTATAATTTCAACATGACATAATTATTTTGTTTAAACATATACAGAGTGAGTTAGTACCTAAAGGATCATATAATTCAACACTCTCCCTTGATCCATCAAGTAGCAAATATTCTGTATGAGGAAATAGAACAAAAATTGGTTCTCTTTAATTAAGACCCATCCCCTTTGAACAGAAGTTATGTTTCTGCTTTGGAACAGCTTTTGTTAAAGAATCAGCTATCATTTGATCACTAGATTTATAATGAATATTAATTTCTCCATCCTTAATCAATTCCCTGATATAATGATACTGGACTTGAATATGCTTAGTACGTTTATGCATAACAGGATAATAAGCTATTTTATGAGCACTTTGGTTATCATTGAATAAATCAATAGAATCATTAACGTTGAGGAAAGTGATACATGACTTGATACTATTCAAAATTTCTGATGAAAACTTTTTAAAATAAACTGCTTCTTTCGCAGCTTCATTCATACCGACATATTCAGCCTCGGTGGGAAGATAATGCAATGCACTTCTGCTTTTTGCATTCCCAAGAGATAGCTGCACCACCAAAAATAAAAACAAATCCATAAAACGATTTTCTATCATTTGGGTCATTTGCCCAATCCGAATTTACATGACCAAAAATACCAACACCATTTCTTTTATAAGTCAAGCCTAGAGACTGAGTCCCTTTCAAATATCTCAGAACTCTCTTTGCAGCCTGCCAATGGTGTCTCGTATGGTTAACATTGAATTGACTTAAGTATGTAACTGCAAGACATATATCTGGTCTTGTAAAGACACACAAATATATCAAGCAACCAATCAATTGCTGGTATGGCACATCATCAATAAAATCATTGTTTTCGAATGTATGATTCGTTTCCATTGGAATGCTCACCGGATTGCAATCCACCATTCCAAACTTATCAAGAATCTGATTAATATAAACTTGTTGACCTAATTTCAGAGTACAATTTTTTCGGTCCCGAATTATTTGCATTCCCAAGATTTGACTTGCAGGACCTAAATCTTTGGTTTTGAATTGAGACTTTAAATATTCTTTCAACATTTTTCGGGTGGAGGGATCCATCAACCTGTATCCCTTGGAACTCTCACTATATCCAACGAAAAACATTACTTTGCTTTTCGAGTCCAGTTTCTTCCTTTTTTGAACTGGTACATGGGCAAAAGCAGTACAACCAAAAATTTTTTATTTTTCCAAATTGACTTTCTCGCCAGTCCATTTCTGTTCAGGAACACTACCAGGAATTTTCTTTGCAGGAGAATACTTTATACTTTATTGTCAAAGAAAAAATATATCTTATTGACAAAGCGTACTTAAAGCTAGGGCATGAATATGATATCTCCGCAACAGACAATACTAATATTTATATATATTAAAAAAAAAACAGATATAGAAGTAAAGATATACAGACGGGAAACATACAATATACAATATAGACGGGAAACATACAATATATCACATTTTTATCACTAAGAGAATTGACCATCATCATAGAACTCCTGTAGGCCGTAGTATGCCTTGAGCAAAAGTATCTTTTTGACTTTTTTTCGGAACAGGTGGTGTACCGGAATTTCTTTCAATTTTGTGGGCAGTTTGTTGTACATTTTTATACTTTCGTACATTATAGAATTCTTTGTCTGTTCTGATCGGGGAATGGGTAAAGCTATATTTTTTCTTACCACTTGACGTGTATTATGTATTATTGCTGGATGTTCTGCAACATTTGCATTAGCTTTATGTTTGTGTACCAGACATGTGGTCTCCAGTATAAAGATTGAGGTTAGAGTGAGAATCTTGTGCTTTATGAACAAGGGCTTGCAGTGAGCAGTGTACTCAGCTCCAGACATAAATCTTACCGCTCGTTTTTGAAGAACAAAAATGGAATCGAATAGGTTTTTTGTACAATAACCCCAAAAGGCTATCCCATATCTCAGGTGTGATTCAACCAAGGAAAAGTAAGTCACTCTACCCATCGATAGACCAAGTTCCTTGGATACTACTCTTATTGCATAGCTGCCTGATGCCACTTTCTTCCGCAAGGTGTGAATATGGGTGGAAAATTTCAGATTGTCATCTATTTCAATGCCAAGAAACTTGGTGGAAGTTCTATTCATAATTGGATTCAAACCTAGCATAAGTGAATCATAGGTGAATTTGAAGGTGAGGAGGCTTGTTTTTTTCGAATTGAAGCAGAGGTGGTTTGAGTCGCACCATTTTTTGACTTCGCTCAGGTCACACTCAATGATTTCTTTTAAGCAGTCAATATTAGATCCTTTCCACATCAATGTTGTGTCGTCCGCGAACATGGTGAACTTTCCTTGAATATTTATACTGGCCAAGTCATTGAGGTAAATTAGGAACAATATTGGACCGAGTACTGAACCTTGTGGCATACCACATTCGATAGTAGACGGGTCAGATTTGCCTTCTTGCATCTTTACAATTTGTTTTCTATCAGATAAGTACGACTCAAACCATTTGTAGCTCTTGTCTCTGAACCCATAGTGCCAAAGCTTCTGAAGCAGTATTCTGTGACAGACACAGTCAAATGCCTTTGAAAAATCACAGAACACTGCTCCAATTGCTAAGCCCTCATTCATACCCACATAAACCCCTTCCAGAAAGTGAAATATGGCATCGTTAGTGCTCTTGTTATTTTGGAATCCGAACTGGGATGTGTTCAATACATTATGTTCTTCCAAAAACTGCAACATTCTTTTCTTGACAAGTTTCTCTACGACCTTTGAAAGTATGGGTAGTAGAGAGATGGGGCGGAAATTTGATGGATCATCAGCGCTCCCACTCTTGTGGATTGGGATAATGGCTGCCGTTTTCAGGCATGATGGGAAAACACCAATAGCAAAGGATATGTTTATAGCTTCGGCTAGTACATGCACAGCTTCATCTGTAAGATTTTCTAAAATAGTTAGTGGAATATCATCAACACCGGCACTCCTCTTATTTTTGATTTCAGTGAATATTTCCCGTACAGGTAGAAGGTCTCGTTTACCATTCTTTCCTGAACAAAACTCATTGGATCTATATCTCCAGCATTATTTGAGGCAAGCGAAGCTGCAATGGTGCAGTAGTATTTATTTAATGTGTTTGGATCCACATTGGGCTGAAGAGGAGGCAATCCTGTTTTTCCTCTCAAAGTGTTAACTACTACCCAGCTTTCTTTCATTTTATTTTTGGCTTTGTCGATTCTATTTTTATAATACCAATCCTTTGCCATTTTTATGACACGTTTGTATGTTTTTTTGTAATTGCAGTAGTATGATGAAAAATAATTACTATCTGTAAATTTGCGAATTACATGCAGAGATCGTAAATTCTTTGCAGATATTCGGATTCCAGAGGTTACCCATGGCTTGCTTTTTTTCTCCTTAATTTTCTTCAGGGGAAAACATTGGTTGTACCCCTCCTCTAGAGTAAGCTGAAAGGAATTCAGAGGTTCTGGAAAGGATAATATCTCATACCAGTTGATCGAAGAATTCCTCGTGAACCAATATCATAGTTCCCCCACCATCCATTTTTTCCCTACAATAATTTGCTACAACTAAATACTTTGGAATGTAACAGGGCTCATCTACATGGAGCCAGTGTTCTGTTAAAAGGATTATTTCAGGTTCATTTTGATCATTGATAAATATGGATAGATCATCAATTTTATTTCTTACTGATTGGATATTTAATAGTAGTAGATTTATATTTTGATTTTTTCCCATAGATGTTAGGTGAACATTTGATTTATTTGAGGGTTTCCTAAAAAAGAAGTTTGAGTAGTTAGTAAGCTAGGCACTGGAGTTCCAATGGTATGGTTTATTTTAACAGTTTTCAATATCACCTGGCGGCTAGCTTTCAGAAAACAATTTTTGACATCTGCAAGTATTTGAAATTTTGTACCCCTTTGCCTATAGTCAGTGAAAATATCTATAGAAGAATTTATATTTTTCTTTTTGTACCTATAAATCTCATTTATCATTTTATTCAGTATTTTTGTATCATTTGTATCATTTCTTTCGCCAATCAGTATGATGTTGGTCAATTTGCTAAGGGGAAGGATTTGTTTCGATGCTTGATTAAGTGATCTGTTGTTACTGATGTTGTTAGTATTGAACATTATTATCACATGATCATTATGCCCATAGGAAATGGTTTCAACAAAGATATTATTTGTTATGAGACAAAGTTCTGCTTTGGGCTTGATAATACCTTGTATTAGAACATTTTGCTTTCCCAAGGAATATCTGAGAGCATCAGGGAATTTGCTAGCATATTCATCTCCTAAGATAAGTATTTTATTGGAAGGATAATCACTGAGACACTCGGTTGTTCCATGGATGGCCTACAGGGGATGACTGCTTTCCTCCGGTCCTTCTGCTCTTGCTCCTAGATCATCTTGGGTACTAGTTTCTCCAGCATATTGAGCAGTTTCAGGGTGACAGTTTACATCTGTCTCATCAATTAAGCTGATTATATCAGTATTTGTCATGGGTTGAATTGGTTCGGGTAGTGAAATTACAGCTGCAACTGTGGGGTCCTCTGTGGTTATTTTCTCTACTGTGAGTATGTTCTCATCAGTCACCTTTTGTTTATTTTTGTTTTCTGTTATTTCATTCCGTTTGATTTTACTTATTTTTGTATTTGTTTGTGGTTTGTGGATACATATTTCCGAGTTATTGTGTAAATATGGAGGATCTGACAACATTGTGGAGCCGTACAGGGTGGCCTGTTCGCTTACCTGAATCATCTGTTGTCCTTTTTTGCTCTGTTCCAGATATTGGCACTGTATTGAGACAGGTGTTGTTTTGTGTCTATTTTTTTCATCAGTAGGTCGAAATTCAGTAGAAGTAGATTGACTTCTTTTTTGTATGTTAATTGTTTGGGTACTGATAGTAGATGTATATTTTTTACCTTCTTTAATTTTTTTCTGAAGGCACTCAATCTCTTTCCTTTTTTTTAATTAATTGTTTTTTTTCATTGAACACTTCTTTGTCCTTTCGCAACTTTTCCATGAAATTGTCTTTCATAAGTCCATCTGTTGTAAGTTCATTGATAGTTTCTTCTAGTATGCTCACCTGGTCGTTATTACTCAGGTTTTTTTCACTTTCACAACATATTATCTTATTTCCTCCGATACATTTAATTTTGTTCCTGTGTCTAGGTAGACAGCTTTGGTGAAACACACTTGCGCAATTAATACACACATAGTGGATAAAAGGTTTGGTTTTGCAACATTTAAAAGTGATATTTCTGGAGCACATGTTGCTGACTGTTAGTTTGCATGAATCGCTATTCTGATGATGCATACAGTGATATATATTATGATATCTATAATTCGAACCCAGGACCTTTCATTTTGTTTTCAGTAGTTGATCAGATATATGGCTGTATTTGCAGCTTCAGCCCACATTCTAGGATCACATTTTGAATCCAACATCATCGATCTCGCTTTTTCCATAATAGTTCGGTTGTATCGTTCTGCTAATCCTGATTGCTCGGAGGTATAGGACAACTGAGCTGATGTTTAATTCCACATTCTCTCAGATATTGTGTGAAATTTCGGTTGCAGTATTCACTTCCATTATCAGAACGTATAATTTTAATTTTTAGATTCATTTTCTACTTGAGCTTTGAATTCTTTGAATTTTTCAAAAACTTCATCTTTCAACTTCAGGAAGTATCCAAATACCTTTCGTGAATGATCGTCAATAAACGTGAGAATATAGCGGGCAGAATTCCAAGAAAGGGTAGGCATAGGACCACAAATGTCTGTGTGTATAAGGTCAAGTTTGTTTTTGGCCAATTTTTTATTTTCATTGGCTCCAAAAGGTTCCCTTGACTGTTTTCCTTCAATACATGCAATACACGGTGAATCAAGATCATCATTTGAAAATTTGATTCCTGAAGCTAGGCCATCCATCGATTAAGCCATAGGTTTGAAGTAGATGTGGCCAAATTCACAAAATCCTCTTGTATATCGAGTCGGTAAATGCCATTCACATTTGTTGCAGTGACAGCAGCCTCTCCCACAATGTGACAATCTTTGGAATCATACATTTTACAACCAGCATCATCGAATGCTACTATATATCCTTTCTTGCAGATAGTACTGACTGATAATAAGTTAGTAGAAAGATTCGGCACAAATATAACATCTGATATTGTCTTTTTGTGTCCATTTGGTTTTAGTTTAACTATCACATCACCGGCGCCACCGCAGGAAAGTTTTTCATTATTCGCCATCGTTACTTGTTGCCCTATACATGCAGATTCAGTGAAATTCGACATAAAATCCTTCCTTCCTGTCATATGCGATGTGGTTCCTGAATCAACATACCATTCGGAAGTATTTTGGGCTTCTAAAACTCCTAAAGCTTTATCTTTTTTGGAGTCGATTTTTCTGCTTTATTAGTTCCTGACTGTGACTTCATAGAACCCTGTTTCGGACAATCATTTTTGTAGTGCCCTACTTGTTTGCATATCCAGCACCATGGTTTCTTCCCTGAATTATGTTTTTTTAAGCCTCCTTTCGACAAAAGTGCTGATTGATCGTTGTTGGTTCTGCTTTTGGACCATTTTTCGCCTTGTAAAAGTTTAGTTTTTACATAGTCGCTTGAAATGTTGATATTCGAATTCTCCATGGCCATAACCATTGGTTCGTAATCCGGAGGCAGTCCCTGAAGCATGATCACTCCCAGAAATTCATCGTCTAGGGGTGTTCCTAATGTTCTCAGTTGTTGAGCAAGACTCATTGCCTTCATTTACATAAGCTTCCATACTTGAAAAGTTTGTCAATCTAATTGAACACAAACCTCGTAATAGACATAAACGCCTGTTAAGCCCTTTGTCCTCGTATGCATTCTCCAGAGAAGTCCAAGCTTCTTTCGCTGTCTTTGCATGGGTATGCACTCTTATCTATCATCAAATTGATTTTGCATAAGGCTTTTTCATCACGTCTGATTCGCTGATCTTCGGAAGTTTTATCTTCTGCTGGATAACCATTAATTGCTGGCCATAAATTGTCGTGTTTCAATAAATTAGTCATCTGGAACTACGTACCACTGGATGTGTTTTCCGACATTACTTATTTCAACTCCTGGGCCCGTAACCTATTAATTTAACTCTGACTCAATCACACAGATTGAATCACACAGATTGAATATGAACTCTTAATGAAGAAGTATTTGATGACAAGTTATAATTTCAACATGATATATTTATTTTGTTTAAACATATACAGAGTGAGTTAGTACTTAAAGGATCATATAATTCAACAGTTTTCCCATATAATACAAAAAGCATGAAAAGCTTGTCGGCTGGTTTTTGTTAAACAGGTAAAAGGAGTTCAACTCGCGATGGGAAAAACCCTAGTATTCCGGTCCAGTTCTCAGATTGACGGACAAATAGGGCGCCGTTCTTACCCCCGTTCCTATCCCAACAGGGACAAAAAGAGCGGCCTTTCTTAGTAGGTTTTTTATCCTAATTTGTCGTAGATTTGAAACGTATAAAAGGCAAGATGAAATTAGCATCGCTCTCTTGTTCCTGCTTTGTGACCGTAAGGCTTGTGCCTGCTGTGGGCCCGTGGGACGCTTGTTCCTGCTATACTTCCGACTTGCCAAGTTCTTCAGTATCAAACCGTATACATTTTAAAGTGAAAATTAAATCCTCACGAAATATTTTGGTTGGCTAAGTTAGTAAAGTGGGAATATTTTTCGGTTTATTAGTTTTTTATCCTATTATTGTTTTTTTACATACAAGTTGAGTTCATTGTACTATTGAAACTCCCAGTAATTTTGTGGTGTTTGAAATCACTTCGCGATTTATTTCGATTGCCAAGTTAAGTGAAATGTAATCATTTTTCTCTGAAACGAATATCCGTGTACCCTCGAGAAATATTAGCATTTGAGCTCTTGCAGGTGTTTTATAGTAGTCTGGAAATTGGTCGCCCTGGTGATTGTTACATTATGTTGTTTGAGTTTAGGGAATACGCCGAACGAAAACAACTGACGCGGAAGATTACATCATTTCGAATTGTAAATTTCTGTTAGGTTGTCCAGTGCCATGGGTTTAGGGAAAACGCCGAACTAAAGCTACTGTCACGCAATATTACGTCATTGTATTTGTGAACTTGAGATCAGTTCGCACAGGATAAGCATTATTACATAATAACAATTTTTTGTTTGAGTTCAGCGAATAACCAAATTCGAACAACGGCCGCGATAAATAAACAAGTCATAGTTGTCCAATAAAATACTTGCAGGGCAAAGGTTTCGAATTACAAGATAAACTAGCCCTGGTACCGGGATTTTTCAGAATATTATCCATCCTCCGATTCTTGAAGGTGATTTTGTAAATATCCTTTTTTTTGTTGTTCCACTAAGTAAATTATATTTTAATTTTCATGGAAACAATTTTGATGCCTCGTAGTTTGTATCCAAGCCCAGTAGTTAAAACGAAGAAAAATAAAACAGTTGGTTGTTGAGTTCAGGGAAATTGCCGAAAGAAAACAACTGCCGAGGAATATAAAATCATTGGAAAAATTTAATTATTACCAGATGGGCATAGAACAAGGGGCGGCGTGAAGTATCAAAGTTGGGGTTAGTTCGAACGTAAAGCTCAGGGAATAACCAAGTGGATTGTGGAAAATATATGTTTGAGAGTAAGAAGGGTTTAATTCGGAAGGGAGGAGAGATAGAGAGATAGAGAGAGAGAGAGAGAGAGAGAGAGAACAATTGGAGCTGATTTTTTTTAAAACCTACAATGATACCCTACTGAGTGAAACTTAACGAACGAACGTTATGACTCAGCCATATGTGTTTTGTGAGTCAATAAGTTAGTGTAATCGCGAATGCAGCGTAGATTGTATCGTTTTTGAATTAAGTGGATTGAAACAGTTCAACGTCGCCGTAATACCATATGATTATCCCATATGACGCAGTGAATGAAAGTCTTGCAAAGTGTGACGATAATGAGGGAGGACACTTCTTACGAAGAAGCAATTGTGATACCGCGTCTTGTTCACCAGACCACAGGAACCATGCAGAAAATCATTTTTTGCAGTTGACAATGTCTGTAATAGTAGAACATTCGAAAAAAAAATTGACTTGTAAGCTTCGTGCCGTGTTGTATTCTGCATTTTTTTAACTTTTTGTAGTAGGTTAAACCAAAAAGTCAATTCTACCCCCGGTACTTTTGACTGCATCACCGAGATCCACGGGAGAAACCATAGGCGTCGCATTTTTACGAAAAAATAAGGATGTTTTTAGTCAAATCTTCTTAATTTTAGCGTGCACAATTCTTCAAATTATCCAAAATTTTATTGGTAAACTCGAAGAGGACACACTAGTGACGGGAACGTCATGATATCACACAGTCTGTAGAATTTTATAACTCCTGCCAGATGGAACACATTCATTTAAATAGAAATATTTGTATCCATTTTTTTTCAAGCACCACAGTGAATTCAGGAATCGTCAATTGACAGGTAAATCAAAACGAATGTTAGTCAATTATGACGTGTAAATTCAAATAAAATTTAAATTAGAATATAACTTTGTCCAACTAACTTTTTTATATAATTTGTTTCTTAATCCAAACTGATAGCGTCGAGTTCAAATTGTTATCTCATCGAGTGTTATCGAATGAATAAAAATAAATTTTGAGTTTCGGTAACATTTTGTATCAGGAATAATATAATTTCGTAAAAAATATTCAGTGCCTTTTTAAAACATTACAATCCAGCGCTCGAATGGTGATGTCATAAAAAGCAATGGTCGGAGGAGACATTTTCAGAAAAGTCCTATGGTTTTTGTATGGTTTTGTCTTTTTTTTACAAATGACATTGTTCATATATTTTGTAATCATTCCATTCTGGCCACTCTACAAACTTTGACGTTTAATAAAAACAGTTTCAGAACTTTTATATTTATGAAAATAACATTTATCATGTGACACTAGAACAAGAAACAACGCACAAATACATCTAATAGTAAATATAGGAAAACAATAACAAATTTCTTAAAAAAAAAAACTTATTTGGCGATGAGTATATTATTATTTTCATAAGCCTCCTTTCTAGTAACCTGGATTGAGATTGGGATATAATCTTCCCTTATTTCCTTGATACCCCCCATTTTGTCCAAATGAATGGTTTTCGTTGCCATACTGTCCATTGGTATTCGGATGAAACTGCCCAGCACCATATTGACCGGTACTATTCCATCTCTGTGTATTTTGATTGAATGGTCCACTATTTCCATATCCTCCACCAGCGTTGAATCCTCCGTTTCCATAACCGCTGCTAGTGTTATTCGGTTTCAACTGACCAAAATTTCTACATATGCCATTTTCCCAAATTCCAGAACAACCTGTTTGTTCGGTCTCACTTGGCTATACCATTGTTGGTTACTGGATTGAATTGCCAGAATTTCCATATCCTGGGTTGTTAGGAACGTTTGACCACTACCAAATGCTCCATTACCATATGAACCAGTATAATTTGGTCCTGACTGTCCATTATTTCCATACCCACCATTATTATTTCCATATCGTTCGTTGTTCAAAAATGGTTGACCACTGTTTCCGAACGTTCTATTGCCATATCTGCCAGTATGTTCTGTGTCGTTTGTCCGGAGTTTCCATAACCCTATTGATACTCGGATTGAACTGCCCTGCATTTCCATATCCTCTGTTATTTGATGATGGTTGACCTCGATTTCCATATATACCAGTATTGTTTGGTCTCACTTGGCTGGGAGTTCTATATCCACTGTTGGTATTTCCATATCCATTGTTGGTATTTCCATATCCATTTGGATAAGTTTGACCAGTATTTGGATAAGTTTGACCAGTATTTGGATAAGTTTGACCATTATGGATAAGTTGCCATATATTTCATTATTTGGATAAGTTTGACCATTATTTGGATAAGTTTGACCCTTTCCGGGTTTTTTTTTTCCTTTTTTGACTTCCGTATCCACCTTTATTGGATAAGTTTGACCACTATTTCCATATGGGCCGGTATTATTTGGTTTCGTTTGTCCAGAGTTTCCATTTCCACCATTGGTATTTGCACTTGGTTGAACTCCATATATTCCCCTGTTTGGAAACGGTTGTAATCCATTTCCACTTGCGCCAGAATTGCTTGGTCTTGGTTGACTAGCAAATCCATTCACATGGTGAATTGCAACACATGCAGTAATAACAAATATTATATATATCAATCTCATTCTTAAATATATCTGGAAGATGAACTGTATTAAAATTTTGGTTATATTTCTGTTAATTCAGATACATCTAAGAGTTGATTTTCAACTTTTGTTTACTCTTCGATATCATGAGTGTCAACGATAGAGGTCAATTATGTTGATAACAACTTCGTACTATACCGGATGTATAAGTAAATATTAATATCAAGTAAGTTGGCGATATTAATTTCTTTTTATTTACTTTTTTTTATAATGTTACCACCATCTGTTCATTCAATAAGGTTCCAAAAAGTTTCAATAATTGGCATTACAGTTCCAGCGAGTATTCTCAGAGGTGTCAAAACATGGCTTTGAATTATGTTCACAAGATATATGACAAAATAGTATTCGCAAACCATTGGCATAAACAGAAATGTTGTCGCCACCTTAGATATTGAAATATAAAATGATTAAAATCAATACATAATACAATGTACAATTTTTTTTACAAGAAAAACTACAAAACAATAGGTCAGAATCATGTTATTATATAGATTATAAAAAGGCTTACGTTATGTATTTCCAATGATTAACTGTAAATTAAATTCACTTTTTTCAGGATATTAAATTATGTTTTTTGCCCAACTCTTGATATACATTAATGTTTAATATATAATTGAATAAATATGCTCTGTTAGCAAGGGCGGATATAGGGCTGGCACTTGGTAAGTAATTCATTTGCTTCTACGGCTTTAATATAAACTTTGAGGACACACTGTATAGGTATATCGAATATGATATTCGAGCTCAACCTTGTTCGATCCTTGACTTATGAAAGAAATCTAGTATCTTGTTCTAATTTATGCACAATGTGACTCAGTGTTATTCATATAAATATAACAATATCTCGAAGATAAATAAACGTGTATTCTCTTCGATAGTTCCTCAGAATAAAGTACAACAAAAATGTTCGATATTAAAAGCACGTTTCTGGGTCTGGTGATTTTGATTGCTGTTTGTCATGTTGAATCCGATCTATTGGGAAAGATTAAAGACGGATTCAATGCTGCTTACGATGAAGTCCATTGTGGTTTTCATAAGGTGAAGGAGTTTGTGAAACATCATGAACACGAGGTTGATCCGTGCTCACCTGAGTCGAAGTCCACTACTTCCTCTACACTGCCGAACTATGAAGCTAGTGGACAGACCCAAAACTATTATGGTATGTCGTATATCACTGGTATTTCTCAACGATTGCGAGAATCACTAATTTTCTATCATTTGATTACAAAAAAAAGTTTTGGAAGATTTTTTCCATTTGAACTCTTTGTTTTATCTTCCTAAAAAGTAAAAATTATTAAGACTCTATTTTTGAAAACTTAATTGGTAAACTTATCTTGCTAAGTTATGAACTGGATCGGAAAATTTGGAAAATTATCGTAAACAAAAGGATTTTTCACCATTTAATTATTCATATATAATTTCAAAAGTTACTAATTTTTTAATTTGGTGACGCTAATAATTTATCTTCCTTTGCATACCTGGAAAATCTTTTTTGTTTACTTTACATATAGTTAAAGCTGGTACACTTCGTCCGCGTAGAATTTGTATTTTTTCCCATGTTTTTCTTTGTGTTGTTCTATCTAGCTTATGCCTGTTGCTTCTCGTTATCCCGTTTTCCGTTATCCCTTCATCCAATGTCCCGTTATCGCATTATCCTATTATCTCGTTTGGGTGACATGATTCATTTTTAATAGAGAGCCAAAACACAAATTTTCATGACCCCAACTTAAAAACTAACGGAGCCCCCATACAAACTTTCACCCGCCTTTCACCTCTTGAGTTTAAAGAAACTTTTTAACAAAAAATTAAACCGACGAAAAAATCAACTGAAAAGCAAAAAATAAAATAAACCTCCTTAGTCTAAACGATAATTGAGCTCCTAAACTAATGTAAGTAACTGATTTTGAGTCAGCGCCAAACAAACAATTATCGAAGATCATTATCTATGAAAGAAGTCATCGAAACGCAGCCGTGCATCTCGCTGCCATCATTTTACGCTTCACCTAATTCAATTGCTAGTTTGTTTGGCGCCGACTCAAAATCAGTTACTTACATTAGTTTAGGAGCTCAATTATCATTTAGACTAAGAAGGCTTATTTTATTTTTTGCTTTTCAGTTGATTTTTTCGTCGGTTTAATTTTTTGTTAAAAAGTTTTTATTTTTTACTTTTCAGTTCCGTATTTCGTCGGTTTAATTTTTTGTTGAAAAGTTTTTATTTTTCAATTTTTTGTGGCTAAAATCTACCAAGTACTACCTACTTGTTTTTTGATTACTTCCAAAATACTTACTTACCCACCTTACTTCAACTATTACCAGTTAAATAATATGATTATCTACTTTTACTATTTGTTGTAATATAAATTATTTTCTTTGTTCTGGTTACTTTATTTCATTACTTTGTATATCATTCCATCCTCTCATAAAATATACTGATTTTGACGGAACAAGAATAATATCAGTAGCGATCTGTCATTGTCAACGACGTATGTGTGTGCTAATGTTCACTAGTGAAAAATCAATTATCCCCTATTTTTCTACCCGTAAGGGTGGCTAATTCCTTTCGAAATCCAAATATAAGGTATACCCTATCTATTAAAAAAAGAATCATCCAAATCGAAGAACCCAGTACAAAGTTATGCCTGATAGAATCGGTTAACGGACCAGAATTCAGAGGGTGAGTGATCAATATCCTTCATTTCGCTACCCTTAGGGGTGGATTTCCTCTTTTAAATTCAAATGGGACCAAAGTCGAAGTACACCCTATCCACTGAAAAAAGAATTATCGGAATCGGACGCCTCAGTAAAAAGTTGTGCGTGATCATACATAAAAAAATATGATGAAAAAACATAAAATATACGGGTCGAATAGAGAACCTCCTCCTTTTTGGTTTCGTCTGTTAACAACGGGACACGTATTTCTTTATTTGTTACAAAAACCTCAAATAATATTTCTTATGACCCTAACTTAAAAACTAACGGAACCCCTACACTAACTTCCAAT